>CM056493.1:51405385-51610184 GCA_029783415.1 Anisodus acutangulus | reverse complement strand
CTGTAGCCCACTACAGCAATACGATAGCAAACTCTTTTTTTCCTCCGGGTGAACCTTGCTCCTTATAATTAGATTTAGCAGTTCCTATCATTTAGGACTCTCTGTTGTAACTTACTCCTGGTATTTAGGTTATACTTAGATAAGTCTTATCATTTTCTTAGTTTATCTCCTTGTTGTAGAAGTTGTATAGGATCTATATATACTCAGTCTACAATTAATAAAATTCATCGCTCTTTTTATTCTACTGCCAGTTTTATACTTCATACTTATGTGGTTTTTTGGCGATTAATTTTTCTCGAAGATCATGTATGTATAAGTTGTGTAATTTATCTATCTATATTATTTTAAAAGCATGAATATAAATGTTGGTTGATCAAAATATTCTTTAAATATTGAACGACTTTTATATCCTTTAGTGACTGAATTATTTCTTCAAAAGATAATGTTATGTTGGATAAAGTTGTAATATACATAACCTTGCCTAATATATTTCGTGTGGGAAAAATAGTTTTCATTTCCCATCTCACGGAAAACCATTTTCTCTCCTTACTAACTAATCCTTTGTGGAGATACTTTATTTTTTACTAAACTTGAAATTTAAAATTAAATCCATTAATTTTAAATATAATATTTTTTATACTAATATTGATGTGATTTTTTATTGTTCTTATTTCGATGGCAATCTTGCTCCACTAATAGAGACTAGTATTATTTTAAAAGCATGAATATAAATGTTGGTTGATCAAAATATCATTTACATGTTAAACGATTTTTATACCCTTAAATATTGTATAATTTAAGGATATAATAGTAAATAACTCAAGACTGGAACATTGAATTACTAATAATTCTAATTCTATTAAACTACCAATCCAATCAGCCGTTACTACTAATATTATTTTATTATTACAAGGAACTTAACTCAAGCTCTAACCCTAATTCTATTGAAACAACCGACTTTATATCCTTATCACTATTACTGCAAAAGAACGTTACTAATTTTTTTCCTTGAAACATTACTAATTATTACTATACTAATTTTCTAAATGCTTAAAAAGTTCCAATTCAATTAGGAACCATTTCAGATTTGATTTGTATAAATTTCACCGTATGCTTTCTTCCTCTTCCCGTCAGCGATAGTTCATAGGTTGTTGAAAGCCAATACTCCAAACACATATCATGAACATTTTATCCAATATCTAGTTTTGAATTCCTAATTAACTAATAATGAAATATTACTAAATTAAGCTACATAATAAATTTGGATGAGTCGGGTTATTTTATGGGTTAGGTCTAATATATATGTGGACTAAAAAATCACTATCACATATTTAATTAAAGTCATACATATGGGCATTTCATAATTTCATTAAAAGGAGGGACATTTTTATCCGTAAAAGAGAAATTGGGGTCGAATAGGTGAAAGAAGGGGTATTTTTAATCTGTAAACTAACTTAAGGGCATAGGAATACAATAGGTGGAAGAAGGACAAATTAAAATAATTTTCAATATGTAGGGACATTTTGAAAACCCTTTATCATTTCACTTCTAAAGACATTGCACAGGTACAAACGTGTGAATTAATTCAAGGATATTGATCAATTTTGTGACCTTCAAAATTATATTATTCTTGTAATAAATTATGCCGTATTGGATAAAATAGAATACTTAAAAATTAATTTTAGAATATATATAAGTTGAAAGTTTATTATTTTGAATACGCATTTCATAGTATTTGACGCAAGATATATTCGTGCAAAGCACGAACATAGACACTAATAGTGATAAAAAGTAGTAAGTTAGGATAACTGTTTGAGGAATTAACTCTAGTAAAATGTGATTATTATAACATTAAATCCAAGGTTGCAGCTATCTGAAGTTGAGTACTGAATAGTGAATCATTCTACTTTTAAAAGTAAGAATTCATATTTAATAGTATTTGTTAACGTTTTAGTAATTTTATATATAAATTTATATTCTACGTTAAAAACACTTGGATTCAAATGATCCATTTGTTGGAAATTAGCTTTTGGCGGGGAGATGCGTCCACCCATCTTTGATGAATTAAACACTAGTGCTCCGCATGTTGGAGACCTTGTCTCTTCGCACATGCATGATCTACGAAGTGAGTAGATGACCGTAGGGCCAAGAATCGTCTAATTTCGTTGAGAAATGAAAGAGATATTGGTCCACGAAGTAAGGTGTTTGAGACATGAAAATGTGGTGTGGGACAAATCTACCACATCGGTGGGAATAGGAAGAGTTGCTCTCTATATAAGTCTCTAATGTGGTAAAGGGTTTGGATCCCCAAGGGTATCCCATGTGTTTAAAGGAGGGAAGACCTAGATGTGCTTGGGTTCAAGGCTAAGCCCACACGCCTTGCCGCCCGCCTTGATCCGGTTAGTTTGTGGGCTGTGGGCCTTTCTGATATTATCTTTTTGGACCAGAGAACTCTGCCAGATGTACAGTTTGGTCCCCAGAGTTTCTGGGAAGGTGACGGAAGGCAGAAAGCCTATGGGACTGTTTTTTGAGGCATTAATCAGCCATTACTTGGCTGATTAACTCCTCCATTAACAGCCCATTACTTGGCCATGAACAACCTTAAATCAGCCTCCTTGATGGCCATTTACTGCCTTTACTTGGCTGTTTTAATGGCCTCCTAATGGCCATTAACATCCATGTTTTGGGCAGTTGTACAGCCCCTTCTCCTTGCTATATATTGAGCCTTCTTTGGCTCAATTCAGGAGCAGAAAACAGACGAAAAAACAGCAAGCAACAGGCCACAAAAACAGCACAAAAACGCTGAAAACAAGCAGAAAACAGACGAAAAAACAGACGAAAAAACAGGCCAGAAAAACAGCCACAAAATAGCACAAAACAGTGAGTGAAATTCAGCGAAAACCAGTGCAATTTTCGACTGAAAAACAGTGACCAAACCCTCACGTATACACAAGATATACACTACAGAGACACACTATATACACAGAGACAAAAGAAAAGAGTAGAGAGAAACTCTTCCTTCCTATTCCATATCTTCAGCAAGTCGTGTCATATTTGTTTTCTTCGACAGGCTCAACCTATTGGCTTTGTAGTGTTGAGATTAAAGTGTTGTTTTATCTTGGGAGACTATTGCCCGCTAACGTAAAAACATATATACGGGACAATCTTGTCTTAAGGATAGAGGGCTATCCTCGACTCAACACACAACGTTGTAACCATCCAGATTTAGTTGTTTCTTGATTTCAGGATATCAACATTCAAGACACAACAAACTTGCGGCAGTTCTCAACATTGGCTTTGCAAGGTGATCAAGATTCAAGACACAACACACATGCGGCAGTTTGAAGATTGACCATTTATTTATTCTTTCGAACATTTGTAATAGTTATTACTTCCCGTACTGTTCTATAAAGTACCATAGAATACCAACACCATTGCCAAACATTACATCCACCTATGGGGAGAGGGGGTCTCTTCCGCTGGTTGGAGCCATCTAACCTCTATCGAACACCTTCTTATAACTTAGTAAGAAACTAAGGTCAATATATATTCAAATATATATTTTATGGTTCTGTTGTGTAATTTGGTATAGCGTAAAATATTTGTCATATTCCACCAAATGAAGAAAATTACTTCTCTCACTTATGATTAGATGTTATTTTCCTTTATGAAATCACTCGGCTAGGTTCGTACCAGCACGGGTCCAACATTTAAACTTTTTTAGTTTTATCCTTCAACAGTTATCTCCATATTACTCAATTTCCAAATTTTAGTACTGTGACAGTTGCACATATATATTTTTTTCCCATGTCCGTGGGACTTCCAATTATTCTAATAGTAAGCTATTTATCAATTTCAGATTCTTTATTTTTACGCGATTAAAAAGCACAAAATCTAATATTTGTTTCTCATGTATTACATATGATCATTTGTATAATATTCGAGATATCCTTCCAAGTGCAGAAAATAGTAGGTGTAGTCATAAACAATGTTTTAAAAGGTGTTTCTGGGGCGAACACTAGCGCAGGGGCGTAGTGAAAACGCACTAGGGTGATTTTAGGGGCCGAAAGTGTCACGGACGTAAGCATCAATGTTCTGGGTGTATGCTGAAGCGTTGGGTGAGCTTTTTCTGAAAATATTAGCTGGGTTGGCCACTTTTTCGGTAAGAATATACCGTAGTTGGAGATGGTATTGGAAAGAATATCATGCATAAAAAAAATTTAGAACATACTTATTGAATATTTTGCATGCATTGTTGAGTTTATTGCTAGCACATATAAATTCAGGATTTAAACTTTATGAGTTCAGATTCGCAATTCTACTATATCCCGATATTTAGTTGATTTCTCAACACATTTACAACGTCTTAGCCAAAGTTACTGGATTCAGATAAACCCGTAGCTCTTTCACTAGATTCACCCCTGATATGTGCTAGTTGTTTGATTATTTCTATTCTAACATGTTGCTTGAGTACTTGGAAAGCGTTGAACTGATTCAAAGTATATATAAAGTTAGTCTTGATTCTAGCTTGAGATTCTCAACGAAATACAGAACAGGGGGGGGGGGACTTGGCCATAACCTCTGAAAACAACACTATACAAAAAATCAAGAGGCAACTATACAGCATCTTGCCTCCATCAACCAATTAAGTGAAAGAAATAATCTCCTTGATTATTTTCATTAATTGAAAGACAATATATACAAGTTAGGACAATCATATTCCTAAAACCTTATTCTACCATAATTCTAACTATACAATTATGGTAAGTGTACAAGACTAATTAAGGTAACCTTTACACTACATTATTACAACAATATATACCAAATATACCCACCAACCCAAGATGGGCTTGCTGCCTTCGTCCGTGTTGGGCTGATACCGAGAGTACCCGTGATATACACTTATGTACATTAAGTGTATATCACGGGTATATATACCTTGTTTAACACACACCCGCAGTCATAGCGGGCGATCTTCGAACGTTGAGACTGTCCCTAAAATCTTAAAAAAGGATCGAGGGAAGACCCTTTGTAAAGATATCTGCAATTTGATATCTTGACGGGACATGAAAGACGCGTACCTGACCCCGAGCAACCTTTTCGCGGACAAAGTGTATGTCTATCACGATATGCTTAGTGCGTTGGTGCTGAATCGGATTACCAGAAAGGTAAATGACACTAATATTATCGCAATACACCAAGGTTGCCTTTTGAATGGGACAATGAAGCTCTAAAAGTAAATTACGTAACCAACATGATTCCGAGACCACATTAGCTACCCCTCGATATTCAGCCTCTGCACTTGAGCGGGATAGAATCGACTGACGCTTCGCAGACTAGGAGACCAAGTTGTTACCAAGAAACACACAATAGTCTGATGTAGATCGTCTAGTGTCGGGACAACCACCCCAATCAGCATCTGTATACGAGACAAGTGTGGATGTCGAGGAAGGATATAAATGCAAACCATAGTCAAGTGTATCTTGAATATACCGAATGATGCGTTTGAGTGCATTCATGTGCTCAATTCTGGGATCATGCATGAACAAACACACCTGCTGGACAATATATGTAATATCCGGTCTCGTAAAGGTAAGATACTGAAGGGCCCCTGCAAGACAGCGATAGTGGGTCGGATCCTCGTAGAGTACGCCGGCCGCGGCACTAAGCTTGGGCTTTGTATCGACTGGAGTGGAGGTGGACTTACAGGATGACATCCCAACCCTCTCGATGATCTTAGCTGCATACTTTCGTTGAGATAAGAACATTCCATCGGAATGACGAGTAACGACAATCCCCAAAAAGTAACTCAAGGGCCCTAAGTCTTTCATAGCAAACTCAGAGATGAGCATGGTCATGATAGATTGGCGTAAGGCATCCGTAGAGGCAGTCAAAATGATATCATCCACATACAACAGAATGTAGGTCAACGACGAACCATGACGGTAGATGAACAAGGAATTATCTGACCTACTGTGAGTGAACCCAATGGTCGAAACATAGTCAGCAAACCTTGTATATCAGGCCCGTGGAGACTGCTTAAGCCCATATAAGGACTTTTTCAACAAACAGACATGATGAGGATGTTTGGGATCCCTGAATCCCAACGGCTGATGCATATAAACTGTTTCCTAGAGATCACCATGTAGGAAAGCATTATTTACATCTAACTGATGAATAGGCCATGCTTTAGAAAGAGCCAAGCTGAGTACAGTGCTAATGGTAGCCGGCTTGACCACCGGGCTAAATGTCTCACCACAATCCACCCCAACCTGCTGAGTCTTACCATCATCCACAAGTCGCGCCTTATGCCGTGCAAAAGAGTCATCTGAATTTTCTTTGTGAGCAAAAATCCACATAGACCTAATAATATTAATACCACAAGGACGGGGCACCAACTCCCACGTCTTATTATCAATAAGAGCATTATATTCATCAGTCATAGCAATTTTTCAATTCGGGTCGTTTAAGGCAGGCATAGGATTACGGGGCAATGGGAATTTAGAGACATTCGAATGTAAATTAAAATATCTTTTTGGTGTAAAAACACCCCGTTGACTACGAGTGACCGTTCTATGACTCGAGGAAGAATTGAGTGGATTTCGGGAATTTCTTTGGGTTGGTCGGGATGGCGAGCGGTGGGCTCTTGGCCCAACTTCGAAGCGATATGATGGAAGAAGCGAGGCTGGACCAGTTCAATATTGGGTGGGTAGCCCAATTCTTTGGCGGCCCGGTGACAATCTTTGGCGAGAGAGTGTGAGGGCGATGGGACAAGCGAGCGATGGGCCATTTGGAGAATTCTGGGTGCGGGAGATGTCCGAAAAATGCTGAATAATATACGGAGATATTTGTTCATCCAAAAAATTATACGAACTAGGCACGGGAGTATGACTTTTAGCAAATGGAAATTGGGATTCATAAAAAATGACATGGCGATTAATGATGATTTTATTTGAGGATAAATCAAAGCATTTGTAGTCACGATGGTTAGATGGAAAACTCAAAAACACACATGGAGTCGACCGGGCCTGAAGTTTATTAATTGTGGTGGACGGGAATAACGGATAACACAAACACCCAAAAACCCAAAGATGTGAATATGAAGGAATTTTATTATATAAAATTTGAAGGGGGGAAGAATATGTCAAACCTTTGGTAGGAGTTATGTTAACTAGATATGTAGCCATTTGAAGAGCATGATGCCAAAAATATGGGGGTACGGAAGCATGAACTAAAAGAGTGCGAATAATGTTATTTATGGAACGAATTTTACGTTCGGCTTTCCCATTTTGTGAAGATGTATGAGGACAAGAGAAACGAAAATTTATCCCATTATTAGCACAGAATTCCCGAAACACCCTATTGTCATATTCTTTGCCATTATCACACTGAATATTTTTTATTTCACGGTCGAATTGGGTTTTGATGAATGCTCTAAATTTTAGAAAGATGGAAAAAATTTGAGATTTCTTCGCTATTGGAAACATCCATAGAAATTTAGAATAATCATCCAGAAAGAGAACATAATACCGATGACCCACAGAATTTGGAACATGAGACGTCCATAAGTCGCTATGAATAATATCAAATAGCATTAAAGTATGAGATTTTGATTCTACAAATGGCAACTTAACTATTTTTCCTAAAGAACAAGAGTGACAAATTGGAGTACGACCCTTACATGAAATAAAACTATTTTTATCTAAAGCTGACAAAATAGAGGATCCCGGATGACCAAGACGAGCATGCCACAAGAAAGGAGAAATGACTGCAAAGGCTGATGATAGGGCTTGACTCGATGGACCGGAACTGGGTGTGATAGGATAAAGATCTCCCCTACTATCACACCTCATGAGAGGACTCCCCGTTCCTTCACGGAGAAACCAAATGGATCAAATTCAATAGAAACGGAATTGTCAGTAGTGAATTTACAGACATAGACTAAGTGTTTAATCAATTTGGGGGCATGTAGTATTTTTCAAGATAAAAGGTGGATGAGGGGGAGATAATGTTTTATGACCATACTCACGAATTGGAACAGAATTACCATTACCAACAATTATACCACGAGGGTTGCTCAAACTGGAATAAGACGAGAGAGTCCTTGAGTCGGATGTCATGTGGGTAGTGGCACCGGTGTCCATATACCAATTTGGGTCCGATTGAGTCAAACCAAGTGTGTGCATCGCGACCTCTATATCGGTCTGAGTGGGGCCTGCTGCGTGGTGAGCTTGCGGAGGTCGAGGCCCAAGAATTCCAGAACTGGGTTGTCCTGGGTCGTAACTGCTGGAATTGGAATTACTGGGGCAGTGGGCCGTCGAGGCTGTTGGGAAGCCCACTAGCCAGACGCTGGAAACTGCTGTGGAATTGGGCCGTAGGGCCACTGTCCACTGGTCCAAGCCCACGGCCCAGAGGCCCAAGGCTGAGACCAGAGGGTCGGTGGCCCACTGTAATCGGGATGGGGTCCACTGCCACTGTTTTGGCCACCGTGACTGCTGCCTGTGCCACCACGATTTTTTCCATTATTTTTCCGGCCATTCTTGTTGCCCCCGTGAGATCGGTTTTGGTTCGAATTGTTACCAAAATTTTGAGGACTAGTGGAGGAAGTCATCATGACCACGGGACTAGCATTAGTAGCCGCCTTTTTAGCCAAATCGGCTTCTTTCAAGGTAAGCATGGATCAGGCTTGATAGAACCTTGGAAGAGGATTACTTTGACGAAGGAGAGTTCCAACGCCATTGTAGGCCTCGGATAGGCCAGCAACCATCTGTAAAACAAGACGATCTTCACTAACTGGCGCACCAACATTGCGGAGTTGGTCCGCTAATTCCTTCAACCTTTTGCAATATGCTGAAGCGTTCGGGAAATTTTCCATGTTGATGTGGGAAAAATCCTGTTCAAGAGTAACAACTCTGGAATTTTGATTATCCTGGAATATGTCACGCAGTCTATCCCATGCAGCTATCGCCGTAGCGTCTGGCTCAATAATCGTCTGCAATAGGTCGGTAGAGATAGTAGAATAAATCCACTAAAGGACAGTGGCATAAAGTGTTGTCCATAACTTAGGATCATCCTTGCGTTTAGGCACCTCCGTATCATCAGGAGCCGTAGGGATTATGTGATGGATGACTTGATGTGAACGAGCGTGAATTTTGAACAACTCGGCCCACGTCGCGTATTGGACGTTTTCTATTTCAAGAATTAGAGGGATATGATTCTTGACGTTAGAAACAACAAGGGCAGGGTGAAACGTATTCTTTGACGTAGACATAACGAAAGAACAATAGGTGATAGAGGGATTTGGAAGAGAGATTTGGAGAGCGGAAGAATAAATGGCAAACCCGAGGGGGGGGGGTTCGGTCTTGGCCGAGAAGAGCAACAAGAATTTGAGAGATTTTTGTTTGACCTAGACTTTTGATACCATCAAGGAAATAATCCCCTTGATTATTTTCATTAATTGAAAGGCTATATATACAAGTTACATATTTCCATAATAGGACAATCCTATTCCTAAAACCTTATTCTACCATAATTCTAACTATACAATTATGGTAAGTGTACAAGACTAATTAAGGTAACCTTTACACTACAATATTACAACAATATATACCAAATATACCCGCCAACCCGAGATGGGCTTGCTGCCTTCGTCCGTGTTGGGCTGATACCGAGAGTACCCGTGATATACACTTATGTATATTAAGTGTATATCACGGGTATATATACCTTGTTTAACATTAAGCTAGTAATATAAGTTAATTAACTTACAAAGACTTTAGCTTTGTCATATCTCAATTTTATACTAGGCATTTGTCATCTGTCTAGTTGAAAGGAAGCCTTTACCATTCCTGGGACTTGTTCAAATAAATAAAATAATGGCCCTTCATTCAGTGAAGTAACTAGCTTAGCCAAGACCATCTGCTACATCATTATCTTCTCTATAACAATGCGAGACCTTGACAGTTGCTTGGTTTAAAGTTTATGAGGTATCTTTCATGAGTTTTGAGCTTCAGGTTGTTAGTACTTTTGTCTATCAACATGTTGGTCATCGTTAAGGAGTCCATCTCCACTGTACAGACATTATATCCATGTTGCACTCCATATTTCCCCCCATAATGCACTGTTAAAGCTTCTGCATGGTTTTAGTACCTAACACTAGCCAAACTAGTAGGTTGGTTAGTTATTGGAAGGCCCCTAGCGCCTATTATTGGTGAGTTGGCTTGGTGCTAGCATGCTGCTTTCCATAAAATCGTCTTAACTTGTTGTAGGATTGTTCATAATGATAAACTGTTTAAAGTACTGAAAATTAGATTTCAAGGACTAAAATTTCATTTAGAAACCATAGCCAAATTCTTCCTACCTTCAAAGTTAGCTTCTATCCATCCCATCACCACCCTTGGCAGTATAACAATGGTAAGTTAGTTTTTCCTATTTGATCAAAAGTACATTGAACAAGAAATCAGTTTGCATGTTGCTCAACTTTTTTCTTAAATTTGTTTCGAGTATTATGTTCATGATCTTACAGATTTCTTGTAAGTATGATTATCTCCAACATATCTACCAGTTAGCTAGATAGATCAATTTTCAAGAATTTACCATATATGGAGGTGGCATTGAAAAGAATATCATGCACAAAATTCTTAGGACATGGATATTTTTGCGTGCACTGCCGACTTAATTGTTAGCATAGGCTGATCCAAAATACAACTACATCCCGTCTAAATTACTACCTTTGAAATCTTTTATTTATACTTAGTTGATTTTTTAACACATATAGATACAACTACATCCGCCCCTGATTGCTATTATTTGATTATTTCTATTCTAACATGATGCTAGAGTACTTGGAAAGTGTTGAACTGGTTCAAAGAATGTATTAAAGTTAGTCTTGATTCTTCCTTGAGATTGACACTGATTAGAATCTTTAGCAGAAGAATATTTGTATCCAAAGTGATATTCTTTAGGCCATGAAGTCATCTATAAACTTTTTATTTTCTTCAAGGAAGTATAATTTGGTCTCTTTTTCAGGGTATATAACCAGATGATGAGGAAAATGCTAAAGGTTAGGTCAAACAGTGCAGAATCTGCAAAAATAATTCTGCATTATTAGTGAGTCTTTTTTAAAGCCATGAGATATCATCTTTTTAAAGATGCAGATTCTACACAAATATTTCTACTTTTGCACAAATAAGCATCGAGTCAATCAATCAATAAATCAACTATGCCTAATTCGCAAATTAATTAGCTGGATCGACGATATGAATCATCTATGTTCAATCCACTAAATTCAGGCTTATTTTCACTCCAATATTGAATAAATAAGTGTTCTCTAACTCTCACACATATCCTCAAAATGCACATTGCACGAATATTCCGTGTTCATGCGGGGTCTGGGGAAGGGCAACCCAGGGTGTAATATAGACAATCTACCTTGACACAAGCATCAATGGCTAATTCTACGGCTCGAACTCCTGGCCTATATATAGGTCACACGGAGACAACTGTACCGGTGCTTCAAGGTTCCCTTTTAGAAAACTACCAAATGAATATAGGTAGAAAATACTAATGTTAATTGAAATGAATTTTTGTGCCAAAAGTCCACAAAAGTTTATCATGTTCAAAATGGTGAAGCTAAAAATCTGCAAGCAACAATCCAGAAATAGAAGGTTCGCAATTACATTGCTATATTTCAATTACACTCCAAGAAAGTCAGAAACATCGAATGTCAGCGGTTAGATCTGGATGCTGCTCTACGGATTTCACTTTTCGACAAGAGGAAAATGAACTACTCAAATTCTATTCATAGCCTCATCAAATTTCAAACACACGTTATAATAAAGCCTGTTGTTTGTTCAATTTCCATCCAGTTTGGAGGCTTCATTTTTCTACTATTTAGTTTGGAGAAAACGGAAAATGCATTATTTACAATGTTGCCTACCAGAGTGTAACGGAGACCCTCTGATACTCCTGGAATGATTATAGCTAAGTTGTTGAATCCCATCTAATTTCTTCTTTCTCCTTCCTGATTGCGTAAAGCGAGAATGATTTGATAATATGGCGAGATCGTTGAGGTCTTGCAGAGGAGTAAGAGCCTTCACAACTTCATCCATTGAAGGACGAGATTTAGGATCCCTGCTCAGGCACATGTAAGCGAGCTGTGAGATCTTCTGCACCCCTTTAACGGAGTAATTTAGCTCCAACCGTGGGTCCACAAGTTGATAAAACTTTCTCCTGTCAGCTAAATATGGCCTTGCCCATGCTACAAGATTTTGTTCTCCACTCGGGCGCTTCTTGTCCATAGACCTCCTACCGGTTAAAATCTCCAAGAGAACCACACCAAAACTAAAAACATCACTCTTCGATGTCAAATGTCCTGAGAAAATCAAAGATAGGTTTTGGTCAATTGACACCCCTTCGCCGAAAGATTTTAGTGTGTTGCTAGGTAAAAGATTTTTTATGCATATATATTATAAGTTGAATCCCCTTGGTTTATCCATGTGTTTAATTTTTTATATTTTAAAACACCTTAGTGAAAATTCTGGCTCCGGCCACTAGCAGTGAGAGGACCTATTTACTCAACATATCTTGATCATGTTCCGTTCATATTAAGATATGTATCTTCCATTTTATAGACCATCATAGGATATCTTCCCTTATCTTCCAAGCAAATACCCTAGGAAATCTTATATAATCCTAAATACAAATTAAAGAAAGTAATTAGAGTTATTTACCTGTCATCACATATTCCGGTGCAGCATATCCATAAGTTCCCACAACTCTTGTAGAAACATGTGTTTTGTCACCTTGAGGACCAGCTTTAGCAAGGCCAAAGTCCGAAAGCTTAGCATTATATTCCTGCGGAATTATATTAGTGTTGGCATCCATGATAAAGTATTAGACAACATAATTTTCAAGTTTCTGATCACTTACCGAATCAAGTAAAATATTTGACGTCTTGAAATCTCTGTAAATGACAGGTTTGGGGCCTCCGTGGAGAAAGGCTAAGCCTTTGGCTGCACCAAGTGCAATTTTTATCCTGTTGGACCATGGGAGAGGTATAGTCCCTTGAACAATTTTAACAGACAGTCAGCAGTTGCATTTTGACAAAATAGAACAAGCTTAGGCATTTAAGTTTTTCGCAGTTTTCTTATGTTACCTATGTTGGACAGAAACATTATCATACTTATAGATTCGGTATGCTTTAACGAGGAAACGTTTTAAGAAGAATGACAACAGCTTTTCAAGTCCTGACCTTACTATACGGAATCAAATTTCAAACTCTGCAGGTATGCAATTTCAATCATGAACAGTGATTAATGATTAATTTGTTTGCATTAATAAGACCAAACGTTTCACAACAGAATGAGAAATCAGAGAACTCACTTCTGAAAAGATGATTTTCGAGGCTTCCACGGGTCATGAACTCATAAACGAGCAGCCTTTGGTCATCTTCAATGCAATATCCAATTAACTTGACAAGATTAGGATGATGAAGCTGTCCAAGGAAGTCCACTTCTGCCTGCATCAATTCATTATGTTATCCATTGCATATACCGTCTAAGAGTTGGTTGGCTGAATGGTCACTCAACTTATAGTAATTGGCCATCAAATTCACTTATCTTTATTTTGTCTTCCAAAAGTCATCTAACTTTGCTTAGTTATATTCCGTGGTCATTTTAGTTGGAAACACGACTTCCGGTACTTAATGATGTATCAGCTGTAAGTTTTCTGTAAAGGTTATAACACAAACTAAAATCAATACTTGGTGGCCAATTACTGTAACTTGAGCGACAGTTCAGGAAACTAACTCTACCGTCTTACAGTCTTGCTTACTCCATTCGACTCATTTTTTACTACTAACCACGAGCAGATAGTCTACGTACTAACCACCCATTCTCTATGTCCTTGAAGACCGTCCGGTTTCAAGCTCTTGACAGCAACCGTAATTCCAGAACCGGGCTTTGCTGGTGCTGTCCCGTTCTCCTCTATCCAGCCTTTGAATACATATCCAAATCCACCTTCACCAAGAATACTATCCGGTCTGAAGTTCCCTGTTGCAGCTTTTAGCTCATGAAATGTAAACTGAAGCAGTTGCCGTTGCACTTTGTTTTCTGCAGCTGGTGGTGGTGTTGGTGGATCAGTAGTATCAGAAGATATTCTTGCTTCATCCTGAACACACATCTCCCGGTTGCTAGAGTTTAGGTATCGAGTCTCTGTTGCTGCACTTGCAAAAAGATGATAGTAAGTACTTCATAAATCTCTCATAACTCTTGTTCCATACATTTTATGTTGTCTAGACTGGTAAAATTAGAAGGTTGATGAAGGAGCTATATGCTGAAGAACAAAATTATTGAAACACATTTGAGTACTATTGAGTCTTGACTCATAGTGATCATTTATCAAAGAATGACTCTGGTTATCAAATGATTGAACAACCTAGAGCAACTTACTTACTATACTTAGTTGACATTCAACAAAAGCATCTAATGAATTATGAGTTCTAAGTTTTCTCTTTCTTTTAAGTTTCTGTTAAAAGAAAATAGACCGGGGAAGGGGAAGGGGAAGGGGAAGGGGAAGGGGGCAGTGAGAATTGAACCTACACCTATAATGTGCAAGACTCCAACCGATACCACTAGACTGTAAGAGTTTGGTGGTATACTTGAGCAAGTATAATTTCACTAATCAAGGGAATTAAATTGAACACTCCATTAGCTTTAATTTTTCCACTAAACAAAATGACAATAGATACTATAAATGAAAAGGAGTTGGTTTGCCAAGAATTGCTCGTAATAAACAATCTTAAAGATGGTCATCAAGCAGGGGAACTCCAGTAAAACAAGAAAACTAAAAAGATAAAATGTAAACTAAATATGAACATAATCACAAGTAGCCCTTTAAGTACATTTATATACATCATCAACAACAACAACAACTACGTCTCAATCCAAGCAATTGTCCATGTCGCTTCATTTAAGCTCATTTTAGTCCAATATTTATATTATTATACTACATAGAAACCAGTGGAGAAGCTAGAGGGGTTAAAGGGGTTCAACTAGAAATATCACACGGTATGTATAAGGTCAAAATATTTTTACTGTATATATATATTAGATGATGAACCTTCTTGATGAAAATTCTACCTCCGCCACTGATAGAAACTTACAAATGATTTAAAGAAAAGCCTAAAGAATCACTAAGAAAGTAACTTGAAAGATCAAAACTTCAAACAATGACAAAGAAACGAGAGATTAAATGATGAAAATGTAAACAAAATATGAACATAATCAGAAGTAGCCCTTTGAGTATATTTGTATACATCAATAAGCTCATCTCAGTCCAATACTATTACTATTTGTATACATAGAACCTGACAAATAAATAAAGGGCGTGCCCTAAGCTCCTGCTATACGCGTGATCCGGGCCGGACCACAAGGTATACTGTACGCAACATTAGACTGCATTTCTGCAAGACATTGTTCCATAACTTGAAGAGGTCACATAGCAACAATTTTACCAGTCCAATGATTTAAAGATTTAAGTCTAAATAATCACTAAACAGGTAACTCCAGAAAGCTCAAATATTTAAGAAAATGACAGAGGAAAAAAGAGTTATGAGAACAAAGAAAACCTGCATCATAGACAAGACTAGTTCTTGGAATAGAATTAGCAGAGTGTTTAGTATCAGAGGATCCTCCAATAACACTGAGCCTAAGAACAGTCCAACACCCACAATTCTTCTCCTTCTTTTCCTTCTCCATGAAGAGAAAAATTAATTAAGAGAAGATATGGAGAAGAACAAAGAAAAGATTCACCATATATGGGATGATAATAAAGGAAGAGAGGGAAAAGGGGGTAATTCCCTTTGTTTGTTATTGTTAGGTGTGAGAGATTGAAGGCATCATTCATCATCATCAACATCATTGCAGTGCGTACAAAAAGAGCTTTTCTCACGTTGCCTTTTTTTGTGGGGAATGACAGCCTCTTCACCTAGCCCCACACCTCCCTGACTCCCCCCCCCAACCAACCAACCATATTCCTCTAAAAGAACAGTTGAACAAGTGAATTACTAAAACGGGTAGTGAGTTGTGACATGAGAAAAATGAACTAAGGTATTTTTGAGTTGTAAAATTAATTGGTGACAATGTTGACCAGCCAAGGTCAAAATTCGCTTAAACCCCTAATTAACTTTAATGGGGCTTGAATTATAATTTTTAAAACTTATTAAACTTTGTAAAATACAAAATAACTCACATTTTAAACCCCCAACCCCTACGGTCTCATCCCATATATTTCAAAAAAGAAAACCAATCGTCGTTACTCTTCTCTCCAAATCTGCGATTTGCTCTCTTCTTCCTTCATTGTTGTTGTTATTGCTACGGTTGCTCGTCTTCTCCAAGTTCGATCATTCTTCTCTTTCCTCGTCACATCTTCAACTTGAAAGGTAATAATTTTATCCTTTCTCTTTCACATCAGTTCAATGGTAAACGTTAGGGTTTTGAAATTGTGGACTATAAATGATGATTTTTATTAAAGAAGAAGAAGAACATGTGTTTCTCTTCAATGTTGTTTATTTTGTAGTTCCATGTTGAGAAATCCTGATTTGAGATATTTGTTTCACTTGTTGTGTGTTTGTAAATAGTGTAGCTGGTTGTGAAATATTGGTTTCTGCTAGTGTTTTTGTTTTTGTTTTACCCTAGGGTTAGGGAAATAGGACTTGCACTTTTGTTGATTTTTTCAACAGTTGTCGTGGTTGTTGCAACAGCTTCTTCAACACTTGTTTGACAAAAGAAAATATTTGTTGAGGTTGCATGCTTAAAAAAATTCTTATTTGGTGTATTTTGTTTATGTTTTGATAGTTGTGTTTTTGTAAATATCTCATACTGATAGTGAAATAGATATTTTTATTGTTGTTCTTGTTGTCCTTGTAAGATTTAGGAAAAAAGGCATTGCCTTTGTTTTATTTTTATCCAACAACTGAGTAAGTTGTTATAACAGATTCCTCATCTGTTGGTAAAAATTAAACAGTTGCTGAGTTTGTGGCAGCAACTGAATCAATTGTTACAATAGATTCATAATCTGTTGGAGAAAATCAAAATAGTTTTTGAGGAAGCTACAACAACTCTTTTATTTTTTTCCAACAGCTGAAGAATCTGCTGCAACAACTTACTTAGTTGTTGCAACAACTTACTTAGTTGTTGTAACAACTTCCTCAGTTGTTGCAACATATCTATCAATTGTTGGAAAATCCAGTTACTTGTTCTATTTTGTTTGATCAACTGATGCAGTTCTTTTTCCCTGTTTATTTTGAATGATGCACAAATCAATTAAAACTGTTTTTGTTTATCTCTTGTGTGCAGATAAAATGGCAAAAACTAAAAGAAAAGGAGGTACATCAACTAAGGATTCTAGAGAGAGTAAACGACCCAAGGGTCAAACACCATTAGAAAAGCTTGTTGAACAAATTATTTCAGAATCAACAAATGTGCAATCAATCAATAGTCAAAATGAACCACAATCTTCTAATAGTGAGGAGGGCTCAAAGGCTAAGGAAACCTCTAAAGTAGAAGTGTCTGGAGATGGCATAATGAACATTCTGAAGATGGCCAAGAATCAGGTGATAAAATTGAAGAAAATGAAGAAGATAAGGAGATGAAGAAAATGATGAAGAAGATAGGTAAGATTAAGAGAATGATGAAGAAGATAAGGTAGATAAAGAAAATGATGAAGAGTAGCAAGAAGATGAAGAAGATGCAGAAACTAAAAAGAGTAATGAAGAAGATGAAGATGAAGAAGAAAATACAGATGAAAGGTCTGCGACTGCACGTGAAATAAGACAAAAACCCTACATAATGTAGATGCCAATATTGTTGAGTATTCTAGGTGTAGATCCTAACAGTCCTTCCACTGAAGATGTAATAAACAAATTTAGTATTGACAAGTACGGCGTGAGGACGGCGTTGGATGACCATAATGATTTGACCGGTGATATTGTGGTCAAATCAGGCATGGGAAATAGTTTTGATAACTTTGGGGGCACACATAACAATTTGAGTTGGAGAATTTATTTAGGACTAGTTGTTTTGGTATTTCTTATATTTTCCATAAGGAACTGTTGCACGGTTTCATATGAAAGTGGTGTATGGGCTTCTGAAACGTATGATTATTTGTGCCTCAAAGGATAAGGTTTGGATAAATTTATGTGGCATGCCGGTTTGTTTTGGCATGAAAGAGTTTGCTATTGTTACGGGATTGAGATGTTATCCTCTTCTTGAGCTTCTTCCTACTCTTATATTAAAGAAGCCAATCGGGATAGCCAAGCAAGTACCATACCAAGAAAGCAAAGGGCGCAAAAGGTAAGAAGGATGTTGATTTAGTGGATTTAGTGAGAAAGAGCTGCAAAGAGAAGCACTTGATTGAACATTTGAAGTCCAGAACTGTGTCCAGAAAGCACAAGGAGTCTTTTTGCTTAGTTTGGTTTGTCCAAAGTGTTCTTTGGAAAAAAGACACAAACACAAACCCTAACATACCACTTGGTTTGTTTAAACTTACGGAGGACCGGGAGGCATTCAACAACTACCCATGGGGGTTTGAAAGCTATAGGTTGACTGTTGATTATTTGTTGAAATAATTGAAGCCAATTGTGAAGACGGTCAACCTATATGACTTCTCTTGGAATTTAATGGTAAACTTCTTCAATGTTTTATCTTATATCTTGTATATATTTTAATCATTATTCTTATTTTTGCTAGCATATTTTTTTAGGCTTGGACATTTGAAGTTATTCCTCACCTCCGACATCAAGTGAAGGGCTACTCCAAAGAAGTTTCTTGTCCAAGGATCCTTAGATGGCTGGCTGCCAAGAGCAACACTAAATTTAGTGTTGATATTTTTAACCCCCCTAAGAATGAGGTAAGCCTTAGTAACACATTTATATAGAATAAACTTACTTCTATAGCCCTGAATATTTTACAACATGTAACTAGTTGTTGCAACAACTTTTATAATCTGCTACAACAACCTCTGAATCTATTGCAACAACTTGTGCATCTGTTGGATAATGTCCAACAAGTATGACATATGTTGCAACAGATTGCAGTATTTGTTACTTTGTTGACTTCTGAATGTTTCACAGCAACAAATAACTAATTTTTACAGCAAGTACAAAATCTGTTGTAACAACCTCTCAATATATTGGACAATGTCCAACAAGAATAAAATTTGCTACAACGTATCTTATAACTTCTTTCAAATAGGTGTTGCTTTTCATGATTTGGCACCATTTTGATATATATGCTTTCTTATTGTAGGTTGTGCACCTGTGGTTTGTCCTGATAGTTGGAGAGTTAATGATGTCATTTTTTGCTTCCTTTGTGCCCTTAGAATCTAAGCCTAACATATTGATTGATCGGTTCAAAGTAAAATTAGTTGGAGTGACAGCCATCACAAGGGAATCAAGTGGTGTTGATGGTGTTGCTGGTGATGGTGATAGTGTTGGTGGTAGTGGTATTGATGGTGGTGTTGGTGATGGTTATGCTAGTGTTGGTGGATTTGGTAGTGAAGTTGGTGGATATACTCTGCTTAGTGGTAGATTTTATTCTTTTGGGGCCGGTACTTCTAAGGTGTCTTCATGTGCTTGTCAATATGATACTTGCAAGAACATAATGAATGACTTTATTATGAAGGTTGAGGAGTTGATCAATGCTAAAAAAAGACACTAATGCTCTCATCCAAAGTTTGATATCTAAGAGGGGTGTCAATCCGTCTAAACGGCTTTTAGAGCCATATACTCCTATCGAGATTAGGAAGAAGCAGAGAGCAATTACAAGGGCACTTGCCGATATTAGCTCAAGAAAATCTGCCCAAAGGAATACCCCTCAACATCCACCTACTAATGTTGGGCCAATTTGTGTTGAAATACGTAGATATTTATAAGAACGTGAATGCCTAAAATAAGAAAAATATTACTACCATAATCAATTCCAAAAAGGTGTCGCAGCTCTACTCAATGCATTTATTTGTCCCTAATGACTTCAGGGTGATGACAACCATGCATGAGTGGTGGCTGGATAGTGTAAGTCTCAGAAGAATACTTGAGGTATCTGTTGCAGCAGATGAAGCATCCACTACAACAGATCATTTAGATGTTGCAATAACTTACACATCTGTTGCAACATATCTTTTATCCGTTGTAATAGATATGTAAGTTGGTGCGGCAACTCACTATTTTTATAATTTTACTCATCTGTTCTTGGAACTAGTGACTGACTATTTTAATTTGTATATTGCAGTATGTAGATAAAATCATGATCCTAATGCGTCAGAGGCAGATCAATTTCCCAGCGCACTACGATTCCAGGGATATAATCTTGGACCTCAACTTCTACAATTATATCTTGAAGACGTAAGGAGAGTTGACTAAGGATAGTACAATTCTGGTGTTGTTCCATTGAAGGAAAGCTTGCTTTATTTGTGTAGAAAGAGGATACAGTCAAGTATTATTTGGGAGGTACACCCTTCCCAGGTAGTTATCTGTGGGCTAGGGCAAAATGGGTCATAACTGTCATGAATGTAAATGTCACACATTTTGTCACTCTCGAGTTCATGATTGAGAAGGGAGAGATAAATTTATATGATTTCAACCTTTCTGTTTTTGAAGATGATGCTTTCTTCTATCACATGCAGCTCGTGTTAGAATTATGGCCCAAGCTGCTGAAGCAGAGTGGCTTGTTTAAGCACTTGCCTGAAGAGCTGCTCAACGAAACGTGGGAGTTTGATCAAAAAAATGATATATCTCATAATGTCTCTAACATGGCATATGGTTCGTATTCTCTTGCATTCATGGAGCACTTGCTTACCGGCACTTGTATGACACCGCTGACAACTCTATTGAACGACAACACTGTGGCAAGGATACAATGGAAATGGGCAGTGGGTATAGTTGAAAAGTTCTTGGAGCCTTGAATTTGGGTTGTTGAATAATTATTTAAGATTTGTGCTTTTTGGGTTGTTGAATAATTTTTTAAAAGTTTCTACTTTTTTAATGTTATTGGTGAATTATGTGATGTTGATGAATTATGTAATTTTGTTATATATTTACAAATGTATGTTTGGTTTGGTGTTCAGTACCAGTACAACCTCTGAATCAGTATGTTATTAAGTTGTTTCAGTAGTTTCAAACAAGTTACTAATTTGTTGCAACAGATTACTAATCAGTTGGTAAAAATCAAGCAGTTGTTGCACTTGTTGCAACAGATGAGGAAAGTTGTTGCAACAGATAATGAATCTGTTGCAATAGCCTCTACAACTGTTGGATAAAATTCAAACAGTATGTCATTATATTTTCACATTATGTTCAGTAGTTTCAAACAAGTCAATTATCAAACAATTGTTGCAGATGCTGCAATAGATGAGTAAAGTTGTTACAACAGATTTCCTATCTACTGCATTATATTAAGTAACAACTTAGAAAATTATTGCAATAACTGACTATTTTGTTGCAACAGATGTAGCAGCTATTGCAACAAATCAAACATTTGTTGCACCTATTTCAACAAGAAATATGTTACAACAGATACCGTAGTAGTTGCAACAAGTGTCTCAATTGTTGCAATAATTGACTAAGTTGTTGCGACAATATACTTAGTTATTGCAACAACGTACTTAGTTGTTGTAATATTTTCACTCTATTGGTCACTAAATATCCTTGATTTTAATTGTTTATCACTAAATATGGATGAATCAAGTATTTTACATCAAATCACTCTTATGGTCACTCATTTTAGTGCATAATCACGTAATTGTTCATCCGTCCTAACTCAAAATACCATCAAATTGATTAAGTATCATTGATTTAAATTGTTTATCACTAAATATCATTGATTTCAATTATTTATCTCTAAATATGGGTGAATCAAATATTTCACATAAAATCACTCTTATGATCACTCGTTTTAGTGCATAGTCACGTAGTTGATCATCCATCTGACTCAAAATACTATCAAATTAATTAAGTAATATTAATTGTTTATTATTAAATATCATTGATTTCAATTGTTTATATCTAAATATGGATGAATCATGTATTTTATATCAAATCACTCTTATGATCACTCGTTTTAGTGCATAGTCAAGTAGTTGATCGTCCGTCCTGACTCAAAATATGATTAAATTGATTAAGTATCATTGATTTCAATTGTTAATCACTAAATACCATTGATTTCAATTGTTTGTCACTAAATATCATTAATTTCCTTTGTTGATCACTAAAAATGGGTGAATCAAGTAGAATCTGTTGTAATAAGTATCAAATGTGTTGCAACAAGTAACTTAGTTGTTGAACAGGTCATATCACTTGTTGGATAAAATACAATAACTTACCTAGTTGCTGCAACAAGTCTTTTCACTTGTTGTAAAAACTCAAACAAACAACCTAGTTGTTGTAACAAGTCGTGTCACTTGTTGAATAAACCCCAACAAGTAACTTAGTTCTTGCAACATATTTGGTACATCTTAAAAACTCCATTTTATTGTAATATATGTTCAATAACTTACTAGTTGTTGCAACAAGGTCTGTCACTTGTTGAAAAAACACCAAGTAATAAAGTTGTTGCAACAGTAATGTCAACAGAACATACATCTGTAATTTAAACAAGATCAACATCTATTATAAATCAGGTTTACATGCACCAAAAATAGAGTTTACCATTACAAGAAACAACAAAATTAAAATATCTTAAATCTCAAGTTCATAAACACCAACAAGAGTAATTACTATTACAAGATAGTGCAAGATGAACAACTATGGAGCAGCTCCGGATGGACATGTAGTTTTTTTGTGGCAAGCTGTTTTGCATATGGAGCATTTGTTTTTCCTCATTGGAAATGATTTCCCGATTCCACGCGTCTTCTTTGTCCGCCTTCTTCCCCGTTTGCTCGGGTCAACATATGGAGGAGGTATTTCTCTCTCTAAAATCTCCAAAGGAACTTCCCAAGATTTTTCAGAAGGCACAGGATGAATTTTCTCACAGTATGAAATTATGTATTTCTCCACCGTATAATATGGAGATGACTACTCATAAATCTGCCTTACAAAGTCTTCACCATACTGGATTTTGAGCGCTGCCATAGCATGTGGACACGGTATTTTATCCAAGTCAAAAGTTCTACAAGTACAAGATTTCATTTGAAGATTCACTGTTGTAACTTGACCATGACTGGTGACGCTGACGCTGAACCTATAATTGGCAATTTGATGAGCCAATAACTTATTTTCCAGGTTGACATACTTTGATATTTTTTTCCATTGAAGGAATAAAGATGGTTGGTGAGTCGATGAACTCCATACGTCTCTCATGATGGAATCAATTAGAGCAGTAATGGGAAATTCTCTTTTAACATTAAACATTGCATTCACGAACTCAGTAATGTTAATCGTCATAATATTATACATGTTAAAATAAACAATCAATTATTCTAAAATTTTGAAAGTTAATTAATATACAAATTAAAAAATACAACAGTAACATAGTTGTTCCAATAAATCATGTAACTTGTTTAAGAAACTCAAATAAGTCACTCAGTGTTGCAACAAGTTAAATACTTGTTGGAACAGTAAGATATAAATATACCTATTTCCTGGGCAGAGTGCCCTGCTCCATCTGTGGAATCCAACATGTTCAAGATGTTCAGCAGCCTCAGGTACCATATCTCTGATTTGATTGAAATGGTCATTGAACACATCTATCTTGTACGCTTTTGCTTCTTTATAAAAATGAGATATGACCTTATCACTGTGAAATGTGGTTCGAATATTTTTTCCAGGGTGCCTCATACAACAAACATAATTAGATTTAGGGTAGATAATCGAAATCGCCTTTTTGATACTTGGATGCCTATCAGAAATTATGCACAACTCAAAGGTATCATCTACATAGCTTCTCACTTGTTCAAAGAAATATTTGTATGAGTCATCACACTCCTTGTCCACTACACAAAATGCCAGCAAAAAATATGATTCTCCGCATCCTGTGCCACAGCCGACAACAACATTCATTGATACTTACTCCTCAAGAATGTCCCATCGACAGCTATATAAAAATTTATTTGTGCAAAACCAAACATTCAAGCAGCATAGGCAATAAAAAAGTACTTGAACTTCCCATTTTTATTAACCTTCAATGTTGTCTTACTTCCTGGATTTACGGATTGAAGCATATAATGGTACACATCAAGCATTGCATACCCGTGCTCATATGTCCCCCTAGTCAGAGCCTTTGCAAACTCCATGCCCTTTCAAACTTTCTAATAACTAACCTTACAACCCAATTCTGTACGCATTGAATGACTCATATCTTTTGTAGAGGGCCTTTACCATCGGGAAACCTATCTTTGAAGTATTCACCAATCACTTTCGTTGTGTCATGTAGATTATGGCTCCTAATATGCTCAGAACCACACGTGTGATACTTTACATAGGTTCTGATACAGAATCTGTCAGAACTTATAAGCTTCACAACCCTCAGCTATCACTTGCACTCAGGATGTACATATCAAAAATAATACACAGTATACGAATTAATCAGCTTCTTGAGTCTAAAAATCTTATTCACACAAAAAAGTTTCAAACAAAGTTGCTAGTACTTCCTTGTTCTTAAATGACATTCGTCATAAAAACTTGTTTCATCTTCTTGAACATGGCTAGACTGTGTTGATTATGTAGTGCTCGGTGTATTGCTCGCAACTTCGGGTATAAGAATTTGGTCACCCCCACTACCATTATCTGGAATATCCATATCCACCCCATCCAATTTATCATTTAACCTATCTTGTTGGTCCTGATCTAAATTGTGGTTCACTATCGGGCTTCCAACCATATATACTTTTAAAATGGGTCTAGCTTCATCATTCAAATAAGCACACAAACGAACCTGATTGGTTATCTTAAATGGAGCTACCCTCTGCTTTTCAAAAGAGTTGTGCATGTAAGTGATGACAAGATCTTTCGATTCAAAATTTAATTCACAATAGGCGATGATTAGGTTCACAAAATCATCATACACGATATCTCTTTGGACAGTCATCGCTATCATCTCTACAGATGCTGCAACACCCTTCCAACACCAAATAAATTGACTGTTGTTCTTGACCTATTCACTATGGCAATCAACCTTTATTGTCATTAAGTCATCCATCAATGATGTTAGAAGCACTTGAAGATATTTTGTTTTAAAAAATTGGTCATGACAGTGGATACCAAACTATAAAAAATAAAACAGTTGTAGAGGTCACATCCAACAGATCAGTGAGTTGTTGCAATAATTAGTAATCTATTATAACAAGTAGCTTAGTTGTTGTAATAACTCACTAATTTGTTGGAGACAGCTTTAGTTTTGGGTTCTGTTTCATCCAAACATTGCATAAGATTTTCAATAAACATTGCAGAAGATGTCCAATAGATAGGTGAGTTGTTCAACAACTAATCTACTTGTTGCAACAAATTACTAATTATTGTAACAACTCAACTCACTTATCTGTTCGACATTTTCTGCAATGTTTGGGTGAAATGGTACCCAAAAAGTTAAAGCTGCATCCAACGGATTAGTGAGTTATTGCAACAACTAACCTACTTGTTATAATAAATTACTAATCGTTTTAACAACTCACTTATCTGTTGGATGCAACTTCTGTTTTTAGGGTTCTGTTTCATCCAAAGCCTGTAGAAAATGTCGAACAAATTATGCTGTTGTTGCAACAATTAGTAATATATTGTAATTATTGTAGCAACTACAACAGTTGTTACAACAACTTTATCAGTTGTTGCAGCAACAAGAGCAGCTATTGCAATAAATTCAGAAATATTTATACAGTTTTAACACTTGTTGCAACAACTCAAACTGTTTGAAAATCATCATCTATATCCAGATGAATTATTGAAACAAAAAGGCATTGTTTTACTTACCAAATGAGCGGAAATCACTAATGAAGTAATGTCCGGTGCTCCACGAACCAAATTCAGTCCAAAAATTACGTAAATCAGGTGGATTTTATTTTTTTCTAAATGAAGAACAATGCTTTTGGGGAGGAAGAAGACAACAATGGCAGAAGCAGCAGTAGTAGAAGCGGACGAAGAAGAAGAAGAAGAAGAAGAAAAGGGAAGAAGAAGAAAGAAGGAGGAGAAGCGGCAACAATGAACAAAGAAGCAAGAAGAAGAAGGAAGAATGAAGAGCGACGTCGTCTGCAACAATGCTTTCGCACACTTTTTTCCCCTTTTAGGTAATTTAGGATTTTATATTGATTGGGTCAAAGTATAAAAATTAAAACTTGAGGGCAAGTTCAAAAATGAGTCAAAACTCATTAAACACTAATCTAATTTTTGTCACCTCCACTCAATAAAAAAGAATTGAGTTGCTCCCACTCAATTTTAAAACTTTTTTGTCACCTCTAATTAATTGTCCCACATGACATAGCCATAGTTCTAGTAATAAATATAGGAGAATCTATCTCTGCTGTTATGGACTGTATTTCTTAAGTTCTTTTACTAGTATGTCCTTTAGGTTGGTGAACAAGCTATATCAAAATTATAATATCGAGATTATAATGCAAGGATTAAATATGATGAAATTATTTAGCGAATATATTTTTTATTGTAGTATTTGGTTCATTAAACTATATATAGGATATACGAGAGTATGAAATAAAATATGTGTTTGATTTACCTTAGATAAATTGAGAAATAGTCCAAAACTGCTTTGGGTTAATAGCTAGGGTTTAATATTCATGTTGTTACAAAATTAGTTCAGTTGTACTTTTATTCACTAACGGCGTAAGCTTTTCAACATATGAACCTTTTTGACAAGATAAAAAGTTTTGCGCTTGAACTATGCAAAATAATTCAGATTGAGCCCCATACTTTGTAATGATTCAGATTGGGCCCCAAACTTTGCACATTGTGCAGATTTTATTTTTCTCGGTCAACATCAATCATAATTTTAAACCAATCACCATCACTATAATTGATTCTCTCCACTCACTGAAACACCATTTGAAGACCATTGGTACTTCACCATCACTTCACTTGATGACACTCGCAAAATAATACACAAAAAAATCACAATAAAACCACTCTAGATCTCTCTCACGTCTTCATATTTATCAATTTTCTCTATCGCCATTACTTCTGTCATAAGACCATCGACCCTCAATCATTATAACCCCCCCCCCCCCATGTTTTTGGTTGCCACAATGTTGCTACAACTTATTAGAAGCTAAATAAAGTGTACTCAAGTTTGTTTTAGAATTTGGAGGTTGATGTGAAGCTCTGGCATTGCTGTTTTTGATGATTTGATAAGGATTAGTGATGGGGTTGCGTCGATAGAGCTCCAACATAAGTGAAAGTTCAATTTGGTAGTGCAATTAATCATTGTTTGAGTTCCATTTGGGATCACTTTAGACTTGAGGGTGGTTAATTTAAACTTGGAAGATACCTTACATTTGGAGGTTCAGACTGTTGAAGAAGACACGTCGAAATAGTGACCTCCTTCTTCAAAGTTTAAGATCATTTCACATAATTCAAGGACAGATTTAACCATGTTCCCTTGTAAAAAAGATTCATGTGTTGGACAACTTCCTCTAAATGAATGAGGGCATATTTTGACCAATCTTGTAACAATAGGAGTATATTTGCCCTAACTATAAAGAGGGCCAACTTTGAACTATTTTGCAAAGTTCAAAAGAAATTTTGGATAGTTTCTCTTTTTAATTATAACCTTGACCTTTTTAATGAACTTTGGGAGAAGGGTTTGGAGAAGGATATTTTTCTCATTATGATATTTTATCTCGAAATTAGTACTCCCAGAATTGTTATTCCATAATGAATATGATATAAATATAATGTAATAACGGTACAATAAATAATTTTTGGAATTGCTAAATCTGAAATAAAAAAATCAATCAAGAATCGAATAACATAGTCTTGTATTTTATCCCGCAATTGTTATCTTTTTCCCACAAACTAAATGATCAGATAAAGTTTAATTTATATGTATGAGTTTTGTATATTAATAGTATAAAAATTAGCATTAATTAGTAACATGAGAAATGTGCTGGTACTCTATTGTGTAAAGCAGTACGGGAAGTAAATAACTATTATAAGTGTTCGAAAGGATAAATAAATGGTCAATCTTCAAAACTGCCGCAAGCTTGCTGTGTCTTGAATCTTGATAACCTGAAATCAAGAAACAACTAAATCTGGATGGTTACAACGTTGTGTGTTGAGTCGAGTGATTGCACTCTGTCCTTAAGACAAGATTGCCCCGTATATATGCTTTTACGTTAGCGGGCAATAGTCTCCCAAGATAAAACAACACGTTAATCTCAATACTACAAAGCCAATAGGTTGAGTCTGACGAAGAAAACAAATACGAATCGACTTGCTGAAGATATGGAAAAGGAAGGAAGAGTTTCTGTTTTCTCTTATGTTTTGTCTCTGTGTATATAGTGTGTCTCTGTTGTGTATATCTTGTGTATATGTGCGTGTGTGCTCACTGTTTTGCAGTGATTTTTGTCACTATTTTGTGCTGCGCTTTTCTGATTTTTCGTGATGTAAGTGATGATTTTCAGTCACGTTATTGAGCCAAAGAGCCATCAATATATAGCATGGAGGAGGGACTCCTCAACTGCCACAAACATGGTTGTTAATGGCATTAGTAAGGGTTGTTAATGGCATTAGAGAGACTGATTTATGATCATGAAGGAGGTTGATGATGGTCATTGAAGGAGTAGTTAACAGCCAAGTAATGGCTGGTTAATGCTCCAAAAACAGTCCAAACGGTAGGCAGAAAGTTTCTGCCTTCCGTCACTCCCAAAATCCACTTTCCAAAAACTCTAGGGACCAAACAGTAAATATTAAGCAATTTGAGGTCCAAAAAGATAATATCAGAAAGTCCCCACAGTCCACAGCCCATAACTCGTAACCCGAGATCGGACCGGATGGGCGGGCGGCGGCGGCGGCGCGTGTGTGGGCTTAGCCTTGAACCCAATCACATCTAGGTCTTCCCTCCTTTAAACACATAGGATACCCCTTGAGGTCCAAACCCTTTACCACTTTAGAGACTTATAAAGAGAGCAATTCTTCCTTTTTCCATCGATGTGGTAGATTTGTCCCACACCATATTTCCATGCCTCAAACACCTTACTTCGTGGACCAATATCTCTTTCATTTCTCAACAAAATTTGACGATTCTTGGGCCTATGGTCATCTACTCACTTAGTAGATTATGCATGTGAGAAGAGACAAAGCCTCCAACATGCAGAACACTAATGTTTAATTCATTAAATATGGGTGGACGCACCTCCCCGCCAAAGGCAAATTTCCAACAATCCCCTCTATGAAAGAGAGATTGTGGCACGCACACAAGGTGCCTACTTTCAGCAATCTTTCAGCGAAAAAATATTGCATCAGGAGAGGTAGCTTCCGATTTGAACCTTCCCTAGTTAAATACCATCGGACTTACTTACTGCGCGGTGAACGTGATGTCTTGAACCCTCAGTGTTTAGTGTAAGCCAAGACAATGATACCAACACAATAACTCTCCTTATTCGTTTTCATTCTTACGTTTTTGTCTGTTGTGTCCGTGGACACACTTGGATTCTTAAGTGCGTTCATTTGAGGCGGCCTTCCTCGCACTTAAATAGGTGATCTCCTACAAGGTATCCTGCTATACCCCACTTCACAAGTGTTATGAATTATTAAAAGTTTCCCCAACCTTAACCTCAACCGTTTGAGGATCGTTTAAAGGTTTGGAAGCTTAACCTTTACCCACCATACAGGTAGCACTTTAATGTCTATCGCGGGAACAACTTTGGATTCATGTTTCCGTACATAAATCATCATCCGAAGTACTTCTTGCTTCCACCGAAGCGCTCAACTGAACCTTTTGCCGCTTAGTTTTCCCATTGAACTAAATTCTTGGGATCTCCAATCAGTATGGTTGGGTTACCACCGCAAAGGTTCGTATTGTTTGAGTTTTAAGCCCATTCCCCTAGACAGGCAGAACATTTGATCTTCGGGTAGTCCCTTAGTTAGCAAACAAGGAAGTGACACCCGTTATAATCAACTGCCATATGGTTTTATGTCTCTGACAGATCCTGACAGATATGTCCAGACGCCGTCATCCGTGTCCTTCCTGAAGCCGATCGGCTAGCCACAATGTATAACTGCTGAAGGCACGGGTTTCTCCCAATAAGGGACGTCCTCTAATGAGTCGTGAAGTTACTCAACTTCTTTCATGCTTTGTATAAAGCGATAAACTCCGATTCCATCATGAATCGGCCTATGCAAGTTTGCTTAGAGGATTTTCAAAGACCCACCATACACATTTACTTGTGGCATTGGTGTTCTTCATATATGATGTCCAATTTGCATCATTATGTTCTCCCAGAACCGCTGGACATCCAGAATACTATAATCCGTAGATAAGCGAATAATTCAAATATCGTCATATCTGACTTAACGCCTTTCATTGATCATTTATTAAGATCATCAGTGAACATGAGTTCAACTGATCTGTTTGTAGGCCAATACCAGGTCGGTTGTAGTGTGTACAATACATTGAACTACACGTGACCCGTGCATATCGCTCCTTGTCTATGGGTGCACCATGATTCCAATCAGTTCTATGATTCATATCCATTGGTGGCTTCAACGAGACTGTCAATTATCTCACAACTGAGTTTGGAGTTAGACCAGTCCGTTAGATGTCTTAGAAATCCAATTCCTAAGATGTCATCTGAGATACCCATATCTTTTGTTTCGATATAATTTCCACTCTCAGACTGTTGGTTTACCAACTGTTGGCTTTCTAACTTCAGAGTCAATGTTTCTGTGGTTAGATTCATTATTTCTGTTTTATCTAAAACTTTCAGGACCAAAATGTAAACATTTCAAGGACCAAAATGAAAGTGCAGGAAGAAGCCCAATAGTCTAGCAAACCAACTCTGATCCTCTCATTCCAACTCTCCGGTTGGGAAGGCTGTTTCAACATCCATGCCACGTAAGACTGCAATGGCCCAGGATGTTAAGCTACTCACAGGGGAGCACATGTACAAGTAGTCGAGGCCTTATACTTGTCACTAGATCCATCTACTTTGTACTCACTTTTGAGTATCCTCTTTCACAACCCAAAGGTTCTTTTCTCGGAGAAAGATCAATCATTACGCAAGTATGGTTTTATATGATGGAATATATTTCTCTCTTTGTAGCTTCTTTCCAAAGCAGCGCTTCTGGAGATGACAATTATTTGTTAATTGTCCATAGTTCATTCTCAACCATACAAGCTAGAAGGACTGGAACAAGTCTTTGTCCCCTTCTTTGCTCCATCTCGGTTCAACATCTAGAATCCCTAAGTTCTGCAGATCTGGAATATTAAATTCCGGATAGCTAGCAACTTTCGAGTCCTGTAGATACGGAACGTCTATTTCCGGACAATCAGGCCCTCGCGGGTTCTTGTTAACCTTGAGCAATTACTTCTTTTTCCTTTTCAAGGAAAGTTATCTTCAAAGAATTTAGCATTCTTTGACACCAAGAGGCGATAAGCACTACTGTTATTTGCAGATCTAGTGGATATGCAATCTACAGTCTTAGGTACAATTTGACCTGTTTCGGTATTCCAACTTTTACCAAGCCACCCCACATCACAACATTTGTATGTGAGATCCTTTCCATATTGCACACGGAGAGTTATCCTTATGCGTATTTCTATTGAGAATCGCATTAGCAGTAAGGATCCCCTTGCCCCACATATTTTGGGCGTATGGCTTTGCGCTTGGCTAACACTGTTGGACTGAGGTGAGTAATGAACAGTCGTTTAATGAACGATGCTTCACATTCTCCCCCTCTATCGCTACGAATTTCTCAATCCGTAGGCTTAGTTGATTTTCAACTTCTGTTTTATAGCGCTTATTCTCTTCAACAACTTCATCTTTGCTTTTCAACAAACAAAGGATTCTATACGTTGTACCATCATCAATGAAGGTAACAAAATACTTCTCTCCCCCCCCCTCTATTTTGTATAAACTTTAAATCACCTGTAAAGGTGTGACTAAGTTCTAGAGGAGTGGTGCTTCTTTCGCTATTCCTTTGATGGAATTTGGAAAGGTGATTTTGCCTCTTTGCCTACCTCACATTCATTTTGAGGGTTTTTGTCAAAAGAATGCAACAATCTCAACTTCGCTAGCTTTTTAATGACTTTCTATTTAACGTGTCTTAATCTATGATGGCATAGATGCACGGATTACAAATATATCATTCATTTGGCTACAGACATACTGTACCATTCTTAGTTGTTATAGACCTATTGGACTAGTCTCAAACCAGCTTGACCAACAGCGTCCCTTAAACCAAGTTTGGGACATGTATCACTTCATTTTACAGTGATCCCATTCCCTGAAGTCCTATTGAGGACAATCTCTCCAACCCCTTCTACTTTAGAGGTGGCGTTGCTTCACATGAACAACCTCTTGCCCGTGGTTAGGGTTTAATCGGATCATATTTGATCTGGATACTCTGGCCCACTCCAGTTGATTTGGCAGACTGAGTGTCCAATTTCTTTTCTGCCTTTCTTTAGGCCTTCAGATCATTTAAGACCTGGAAACTCTGGCCCACCTTACTAGGTGCCCATTACTTTTCCTATGAAATGAATTCTGGCCCCGCTCCAGTCGCCCGTAGGCTTTGTATGACTGAGTGTCCAATATCATCCTATGAAGGATCTTCTGCCAAATAGTGTGACAGGCTCAACGTCTTTAGCTTTTAGTCTTCTTCCATTATGATTGATGCCCAGACAATTCTTGGCGCTTACTTAAGAGTGGTAACAGTTTTCGCACATTTAGTGGATCTTTCTTCCTCGTATGTGCGAACATACTCTACACACTTTTAATAAATACACTTAAAAGAACGGATCTTTTTAAGTCGTTTACACAATCCAATCTTTAAATGGGAATGAAGATGAGATTAAACTTCTGATTTTAAAGCGTAAGGAATATACATTATTTCGTGAAAATATTTTCATATTCCTCCTTACTTTAATCCATTTTTAATCAGACATCATTTAATCTTTATTTTTGACAAGTAAGAAAAACTACTTATCCCAATTTCGGATTCTGGCCCACTTCAGTCACTTCATCGGATTGAGTGTCCATTTCCTTCTTACCATAATTTGGATCCTTTCTCTGGGACAAATATAGGTCTTCTGCTGCAAGATAGAACCACATCTTCAGCCTTCTCCTCTTGTCCCAGTTGACATCCTCAGCCTCTCGTGAACGCTTGTTCCTACCACTCTTGGGAGCGGTGACACCACGAACATGTTGACCTTCAACAGAATCATCATCACTCTCTTCTACCATAAAACCACAGCCATATCCAGATTTGGTCACACAACTTTTGACCGACATCTTTCGAACACTAATACTAATACAATACAATCTTGTCTTAAATTGTTGGTACTCTATTGTGTAAAGCAGTATGGAAAGTAAATAACTATTACAAGTGTTCGAAAGGATAAATAAATGGTCAATCTTCAAAACTGCCGCAAGCTTGTTGTGTCTTGAATCTTGATAACCTGAAATCAAGAAACAACTAAATCTGGATGGTTACAACGTTGTGTGTTGAGTCGAGTGATTGCACTCTGTCCTTAAGACAAGATTGCCCCGTATATATGCTTTTACGTTAGCGGACAATAGACTCCCAAGATAAAACAACACTTTAATCTCAACACTACAAAGCCAATAGGTTGAGTCTGACGAAGAAAAAACAAATACGAATCGACTTGTTGAAGATATGGAAAAGGAATGAAGAGTTTCTGTTTTCTCTTCTGTTTTGTCTCTGTATATATAGTGTGTCTCTGTTGTGTATATCTTGTGTATATATGTGTGTTTGCTCATTGTTTTGCAGTGGTTTTCGTCACTGTTTTGCAGTGATTTTCGTCACTGTTTTGTGCTGCATTTTTTTTATTTTTCCTGATGTAAGTGATGATTTTCAGTCACGTTATTGATCCAAAAAGGCATCAATATATAGCATGGAGAAGGGACTCCTCAACTGCCACAAACATGGATGTTAATGGCATTAGAGATGTTGATTTATGGTCATGAAGGAGGTTGATGATGGTCATTGAAGGAGGGTTGTTTATGGAGTAGTTAACAGCAAAGTAATGGCTGGTTAATGCTCCAAAAATAGTCCAAACGGTAGGCAGAAAGTTTCTGCCTTCCGTCACTCCCGCTGCCCGCGGCGCGCGGCGGCGTGCGTGTGGGCTTAGCCTTGAACCCAAGCACATCTAGGTCCTCCCTCCTTTAAACACATGGGATACCCCTTGGGGTCCCAAACCACTTTAGAGACTTATAAAGAGAACAATTCTTCATTTTCCCACCGATGTGGTACATTTGTCCCACACCATATTTTCATGCCTCAAACACCTTACTTCGTGGACCAATATCTCTTTCATTTCTCAATGAAATTTGACGATTCTTAGCCCTACGGTCATCTACTCACTTAGTAGATTATGCATGTGAGAAGAGACAAAGCCTCCAACATGTGGAACACTAGTGTTTAATTCATTAAATATGGGTGGACGCACCTCCCCGCCAAAGACAAATTTCCAACAAAATGAAATATTGGTTAGAGAAAAAAAAGTACCTTTAGAAATGTGGGGACGATAAAATAATACTAATTATGTTATAGTAATTATAGTAATAGATTCTAAGTTATCATAATATATGTAATATGATAACTTAGGAAATGAAAGAGCAATAGGTAAAAACTAAACTAATAGTGTACATTTTTTATTTATCTGTCGATGCACGCAAGTAAAATTCTCAGTAATATAGTAAAACTCTTTTGACTCCTCTTTAAGAAAAAAACATTAGTAGTATCGATCGTGTTTACTGTATCGCATAAAGAATGGGAAATTTATTCAAGTGGTTTTAGTTTCGGACGAATCTAAACTAACCAAGTTCAAAAAGAATAAAACATTACGTACTATAACTATTAACACCATAATCTAAATAATAGTTTTCAAGTAAAAATTTATACGAAGGTATTCTTAAATGAAAACATGGTACGTCAAACCAAAAACACTAAACATTAAAAGAGTTATGTTAGATTAATTTTGACTATTTGTTGGGATAATTTATCGAAATAAAAAATATATCAGTATTACAAAATTCTTAAGTTAATTACACTAAAAGAGAACTTAATATCTTTTCTTTCTTTTTTTGTTGCTTGAAGAGAACTTAATATCATGATGCATGAATATTCATTTTATCGGCAGGAGTATTTCGTTCCAAGAAATTCAAATTCAGTCAATTTTATGTACTTTTTCTCCTCCTACTGACTATTCGATTAGATGCTTCCATTTCTTATTCATGGATCATATATCGTCAATTAAGATGTTATTAGGTGATGAAAATTAGTTTGTCCAACCATATTAACTATGACAACACTTGTCACTATAATAGACTTGTGACTATGTTAAGACGATACACTCTTGTTAGTTATTTTATCATTACCTTGTAAGAGCGTTGAGAATTATTTTTACTTTTTCGTAAAACACTTTTAATATATGTATATATATTACATGAAACTTCTTGAAGGTTTGAAGAAAATAGCCTTCCGTAATTTTGCAGTTTTGCTATTTATAGATGGAAGCAAACGGCCAAAAAGAAATTTTATTCATGCTTGTCAAAAAAAAAAAAACATAATGATCACTAGCTTCATTTTTCATTTGAATTTGCCCATTGTTTGATCATTATTATGATTTTTATGCCGCCTTCTTGTAGACATGATTAGTAGTAATAATGACAAAGGAAACAAACTGCGGATAATTAGTGTCACATTTTTCCTCATAAAATGATTAAACTCAATGAATCAATTCACATGCCTTACCTAAAGGACAAAAAGAGGTTTGCTGAAATGGGCAACTTTTTCCAGCTGTCTTTAGCTCACTATGCATATTTATTTTTAATAATTGAGAAATTCATTTGGAGCCAACCCCTTCAGACTAATTGGAGAGAAGTGCGCAAATAGCTGATTTTTGGATCATCATTTAAACAGCAGTCGAAGTCTATAAATTTTTTGTAAGTTTTACCATTTCGGAAACAACTTTTATATCATATTGAAATTGTAAAAATTCGCTTATGAAATATGGCATATTGATTGGCTTGACTAAACTTTCGATATTTTTGTCCAGAATTTGCTTACCAAGGCCAAGTTTTCGATATTTTTGTCTAAGGTTTGACTTACCAAGACCAAACATCTGACAATCGTGTCTGAAGTTTCAGTCATATACTTCAAACATGTAAGAGTAGTTTGCCTATACTTGGCTATGGATGCAAACTAAAAATTAAAAGGTGGATATGACTGGCATTATAAAATCTGATTGTCCCGCGAAATTAACACAACCAACTACAACTTTCAAAATTCGGAGATGCTGGTCCCACCCATTTTATCGCTCTCCGCATATATATATTGAACTTTCACTTGATGCAAAGCTCAAACTTGTAGCCTAAGACACACTTCCCTTAATCTTTACCAATTGAGCTAACTCCCGACTATCCCTTGTTCGTTGCATGATAACTAATGCTATATTTTGGTGCACATTGATTGTGGGTTTGCACCTTGGTTCTTGAGCTCAAAAAGATCTATCTTGGTGGATTTCCATGCTTGGTTCAAATCTCCAAAAGAATGTTTATTATTTTTTTCGTTTTTTCTTTTGAATATTATTATTGGACTGCAAAGGTCCATCGATGACCAAAATGTGAAAGTGATATAAATTCTAATTGTATTACTAGATTGAAATTTCAATATTAGTTTTTGCTTGAGTTTGTCTTGTCCAAAACGTATATCTTTTGTTTTCTCTCTCGCCATTTACATATGTCATTATTATTTTCATGAAATAATTTAAAATATGATTCAAGAAAATCTATGCCAAACATTTTTACTGTGGAAGCTTGTCTAACCAAGAACAACAACTAACATGAAGATTATGTGAAATATTGTATGGTCAAAACTCTAAAAGGATGGTCAAGGGCACTTTGAGTGCAATCTTGGCTAGCATTTATATGTCTCCTCAACCCAATTAATTAAGAATAAGAACACAAAACTAATTAGACTTTATTATATATATGTGGACATTTCTTTTTGTTCTTTCGCCTAAAGGTGTCTTTATTTATTCAAAAAGGGGCCAAGGGGGGACAAAGATGTGAGATTGGTAGGGCTCATTTTCACTAACCAATATCAATTTGTACATTCTTGATGCTTTTGTATGATAAAAAAGTAAAGTAAGATCCTATTCTTTTCATTATTTTTTTGTACCCTGCCTGCAACTTGACTATGCATTGTTGGAAAAAAGTTGATACCCATTGCCACTACTGACTTTTTGGGTCCCTTCCATTGGCATCCAAAATTTACTCGCACAGTTTTATATTAAACTATCTCTCTGTTCCAATATTTGTGATATTTATCAAGATTCAAACTATATGAATTTTGATCAACTTTTTAAAATGTATTATTTCATAGTATTGACATGAAAAGAACTACATTTTATAGTATTTTTCATATAATTTTTTAATATCTAAATTTTAATTTTAAAATATTAACTTGATCTAATCCAATTTAGCTTCAAAGATTAGTCAAATTGAATCTCGATAAATAAAAAGTGTTAAATAAATTGAAAAGAAGGAGTAATAATTTCATGACATGTCTTTGTGCATAAACTTTTAACACTTAACTATAATTAACTAATATATATTTTTACCTTATTAAATCACGTGATGCAAGTTGGTGTGGATAAATATTTGCCGCTCCACATTGGCAATTTAAAGGAATGAAGTTTGAAAGATGGGGGCTGGAGGGAGATCAAGCAATCAATAGTGTAGCCCACTTTAGGTTATCTTTCCTAGATATATATGGCAAACAAGATAACCCATTTTTTGAGGTATAAAGTTAGCAAGTACTATAATTGGTGCATGAGAAAATGTTAGCTGCATATTTGAGTTTTGGGGGGGTTTTCACCTGATGTGGATATTTGCTTTAGGCTTCGATTAATTTGAATATGTGTGGCTTAAAACCCAGAAAAACCTCCTAACAGGATTTTCTCTATTCTAACACATATTTGGAATTGTTGACACTCATATCTATTCAAAGTCTCCACGAGATCGATTTTATGATATATTAAAAGTATTCTTTTAATTATATGACATATTTCATAAGATCTCATTAGAATATAACATAAGAGATCTTTGTAGGGTCATTTTTCTATTTAAATTATTATTTATAGTAGGAGATCATTTTCTCAAGTTTCCAATTGCCAAATATAGTTACTATATTTAAGTTATATACACCCCGATAGTGTACAAATTTTATGGTACATACTTGAGAAAATTTGGCAAAGAGGCCACTATCAAGTCTTAATTTGCAATAAGGCCACTCGTTTTCTTTTTCATTTATTTTTTTAGATTACGGTTTAGAAAAGAAAGCATCGGGTACATTTCATAATTTTTAAAAGATTGGATATTTAAGCTTATACACTTAAGTCCCTTTCACTTCTCTTAAAATATACAAAAACCTCTTTGTCTCTCTCTCTCTCCTCAATCCCTTTCACTTCTCTTAAAACATTCATTTCTCTTCCTAGCTTGAAACTCTCAAACTTCCGGCCGAATCTCTCTCCCTCAAGCTCTGATACTCTTTAGTCGTCGTACCCAGTTATTTTCTTTAATTCTGCAACTCTGTTGGAGCTCCATATTGCCCTAAAATGCTTTATTTTTTCGATCTTGATAAAAACTTAGTGTTCATAAAGTTCTGTTTTTTTCAAAACCTTTGAAGTTTTTGCCTTTTTTTTATCGAAATGTGTTATTTATACTTATTTTGCTTGTTTCGGTCTTTCTTTTTCTACTTTTGCTTTTTGAAAATACATTATGGTCTATTACTAGACTTTTGGTCAATTATTCTTATTTTTATATTGTGGTTAATCAACGTCTCTATTGTTTGTATATAGATAGTATAAATGCCTAGGTGTAGAGGAAAATGAGGAAAAATACTCCCATGTTCTTGTGATATAGTTGAAACCCGTTCTAATGTGAATCGTAAGGATTAAAAAAAGTGGTGAAGAAGTTAGCCGAGATAGAAAAAGAAAAACAAGTGCAAAAGCTGAGAATGGGTCCTATTCAGACCACATGAATGAGTGCAGTGTGGATGGTGATGAAGGAGATAGAGTTGAGAGTGATGGTTATGTTTCTGAGGATGGTTCAAAGCAGTCTAGTGCTGCTGAAGATGTTGATCATTTGTCCTTGCCATTTAGTGCAAAGACAATTAATGTTGAAAGTATGATTTGATTAATTGGATAAATGATTATAATTCTTTTCTAGCAAAAGTTTTTGTTAGCAGCAGGCTAACCTTGTTAGCTGACTTTAACAAAGTGTTGAGAGATCAAAAACTAAGGACAATGTGGAAATGTTCATGTTTTGGTCAGTTTAGAAAACTGTCAAAATACTTCATCAGTTTCAATGCACGAATGATCCACTATTTGCGTTCTTCGTCATGTGAAAAAAAGAAGCGTGAAATGTGTTTCCTCGTGAATGACAAGCATGTCTGTTTTGACTTGAAGGAGTTTGCATTGATCACCGGTTTAAATTGTGGATCCTATCCCGACCAATCTAGAGAGGACAGGGCAATTAGGAAAGGAGCAACTTTCTGCTCAAAGGTTACTCAAAACAAGAAGATTTGCTCAAAAAGGCTATTGGCGGTGGTAAGAGGGCCTAGACTTAATAAAGAAGAAAAGTTAAAATGTTATCTTGTGTGGTTTTTTCATACGATTTTGATGGCCAAAGATGTGTCCAGGGGCGTGGACCATGATATGATTAAAATGGCTCACAATTTGGAATTCTTCCAGAGCTATCTTTAGATAAAGGAATTCATTGAACTCACCTTGAAATACTTGAAGTACAATGTAGATATTCCCAGGCACCACCAAACCCACGTTGATAAGAAGATGCCATCATATGCTCTCTACGACTTCCCCTGGGAATTCATGGTAAATATTATAAACCACGGGTATAGTAGAATATATAATGTGTGTTATTTATTTTTATACTCAATGATTATTTGTGTCATTATAGATTTGGAGTTATGAAGCTTTCCCTGCGCTTGGAGTGCATGCTACTCCAAGCTGGAAAATCAGATGAGGTTCCTTTGTCTATTCCTAGGATGCTTAGGTGGCACACCATAAAATGGAGAGATTTACTGAAGGTGATTCATTTAGGATTCGAGCGGGAGTTTCACGGGTATAAATTTAGAGTCTATTATCAATATTTTTGCAAAATATATAAACTAAATATTAATGTTTTACTTATTTGTAGGTTTTACACCCTTACATCATCCCTATAATGTGTGAGCTGGAGCAGGACTACATGAAAATCTTCTTGGAATTTGATGATGAGGTTAATGATCCCATCATAGATAAATTAAAGCATGAATTTGAAGGCGTGCCCGTAATTGTTACACTAAAGAATGGCTCGAAGGCTCCTAGTAGGTTAAAAAGGGAGCCCAAGGAGAATTCTAATGAGGAGGATACTCAGCATGCCTCGAAGCCTCGTAGTAGGTTTGTAAAGGAACCCAAAGAGCTCTCATTTGATGGGGAAGATATGCATTCAGAAGATTTGGGTGGTGATGTTGGCATTAGGGCGTCTAGGAGTCGTGCCGCACCAAGTAGGGGCCCATCAGTGCAGATAGAGCAAGTGGAACTGCAGCAGCATGTGGATAAGATGGAGGAGTCTCTAAATGTTCTTGTCGCTTATGTAGAGGCAGAAAAATTTAGAAGGAGTGAGAAGGAGAAGAAGAATGAGGAGACTCTCAAAGAGAAAGGTGAACAATTTGATTTGTATTTGTTGTAACTATATTGTATGTGATTTGCATTCTTTTTAATTATGTCCAAAAAATGTAGCACAATCACCTATGGAATGATCTGCTATCAACAAAGTGAATGTAGGTGATGAGCCAACTGCTGAGATTCTTAGACCAGCTGCTCAAGTTGAGAAGGTTGATATCCCTAGATCAACTTCTGATTTTGAGAAGGTTGAGGTCCCTAGACCAGCTTCTAAAATTGAGAAACATGAGAAGGTTGAGGTCCCTATGCCAGCTGCTCAAGATGCAGCAGATGTTCTTGCGCCAACTACTGAAGTTGAAAAGGAAAAATATGTCGCTGCTCAAGTTAATGAGAAGAATGCTAGTGAGACGAGTCAAGTTGATATTGAGTTTGACTCTGAAAAAGTTGTGTTGGGCGGCCTTTTCCAGACTAATGGGTCTTTGGATAAGTAATTTGATATTTGGGTTGTAAAAAATAAATATTTTTTGTTAGATGTGTGGTGGAGGATGGTAAATAATCACTACTAATGCTTAATATGAATGTTTTAACAAACAATTATTTGACTATTATGAATCTAAGTGTGTTGTTGCCATGTGAATTTGGATGTGCTTAAATATTTTAGATATTTTCAAATATGAATCTTTTAACAAATAACTAATTTGACTGTTATACATCTAAGTGTGTTGTTGCCTTGTGAACTTGAATGTGCTGAAATTCTTGGATGTCTTCAAATATGATTATTTTTTACAAGTAGTGGTCACTTCTTAATATAATTATCTATCGGTGACGCGAAACCTTATTATCTGCTACAATGATTGTTGATCATCGACTGTGACTTAATATTTACTATTATTGACTACGAATAAAGTTTATTAACAAGATCAATAGAGATGTTATAACGCTGGAGGACAAACACATATATTTTTCATATAAATAAAATTCGTTTCATATTGTTTATAATTCTTCATACGCCAAAATAAAAGACTCAATCTCACTACAGTCCTATTACACATTTTTCATATAGCAAACACCACTAATAAATCATACAAAAGCATCCTTAGTCCATTCACTTTCACTTCAGCCACCATCAACCTCTGTTTTAGTCCATCCCTCTCAATTTTGATTTCTCTCAACATACCTTTCAAGTTATTCTTCTTTTCTTCAAATTCTCTAAATAATGATTGAAGTAATTTCGCGTACTCTAAAGATTCTCTAAGCCTGTTTTATAGTTCAAATTTGGTTAAGCCTTTTGATGTTGGTGTCTCAGGTCCACCTGGGCTCCTTCTAGGTCCTGAGCTCATTTGAGATTTTTTTACTGCTATGTCGGAGTTTGGATCAATAAACCTGAAATAGTCGCAGCCACCATATTCCTGAAACAAACACCAATCAATTAGAGGTTTTTATACTAAAATCACATAAAAATGCATACCTTAAGAATTAGAAACTCACAGTTCCAACTGCACAATTAAATAATATGCGACCTGGATTCTTTGGGGTGCGTGATGTCTTCAAGACATTGTATTCACCGCATAAATAAATGTCGGGATTTTGTGGTTGAGATGTTTCAGATAGCTGAGACATTTTGGGTATTTTGATCAAGAAAAAAGATAATGAAGGGGATCAAGAAAGATAATGTAGAAATTCGATCAAGAAAATATACTATGGAGGTGTTTGATATAGAAAAGAGACAATTGATGAGTTTGAATTTTGGGTTGATTTTATATAGGGAATGGTGTATTGTGACCATTGTAAATTTTTTTAAAAAAAATATTTTATTACCGTTGTAAATAAATATGTGGTTTGTCAATCAAAATTTGATACTATATAAATATTATAATAACACTTTAATACATCATATGAGAGTCCTCATCCATTGTACACATGATCCAAAGAGTTTAAGCACACGTAATGATCCTTAAATCACTAATATTTATCTAAAAAGTCATAAATAAAAATAAAATAAAATAAATAGAAAAGACTTGATATTATTTAAATATTATAATAACACTTTAATACATCATATGAGAGTCCCCATTCTTTAGACACATGATCCAAAGAGTTTAAGCACATGTAATGATTCTTAAATCACTACTATTTGTCTAAAAAGTCATAAATAAATAAATATAATAAATAAAAAAACTTGATACTATTTAAATATTATAATAATACTTTAATACATCATATTTCATATGAGAGTCCCCATCCATTAGACATGCGATCCAAAGAGTTTAAGCACAAGTAATGGTAATCATACCGCTACTATCCAATTAGTTTGACAACAAGTCATTGTTCTCAAAGCACAACCTTGTTCTAAGGACAACCAACAAGTGTGCTTAAACTCTTTGTATCATGTTTCTAATGAATGTGGACTCTTATATGATGTATTAAAGTGTTATTATAATGTTTAAATAGTATCAAATCTTTTTATTTTTTTTATTTATGGCTTTTTCAGACAAATATGAGTGATTTAAGGACCATTACGTGTGCTTAAACTCTTTGGATTATGTGTCTAATGGATGGTGACTCTCATATGATGTATTAAAGTGTTATTATAATGTTTATATAGTATCAAGTCTTTTTATTTATTTATGATTTGTTTAGAAAAATATTAGTGATTTAAGGACCATTATGTGTGCTTAAACTCTTTGGAGCATGTGTCTAGTGGATGGGGACTCTCATATCATGTATTAAAGTGTTATTATAATGTTTATGTAATATCAAGTCTTTTTATTTATTTATGTTTTCTTAGATTTGAGGTTTGAGGTTTGGGTTTAGGGTTTTGTAACACTCTGTAAATTTGGATTAGGTGTGAATGGACTAAATGAGTGTTAATATGACACTTTAGACATATTAATTCTTATTGATGTGAGTTTGGGTGAAAATAGTTGTTTCAAGATCAACACGAATAGTGGGGTGCGTAAGATTCGGTAGTCCCGACTATTATCCTGTTTATGTGAAGAACCGTTAGGAATTCGAGAAAACCTAAAACAGGAAGGTTGTATCCCTTTGAAATACCTTTTCAACTATATAAGGTGGACCTCAATCGGAGATGTGAGCAAAACTCTATGCCCATTTTACGGAAGCCTGTCTAGGACGCCGGCTAGAATGCGGCCGCATACTTAGAATGCGACCGCAAACTCCAAATGCGACACTTCAAACTCACTCCGCATTTCAGGAAGATTTTACAATGTTTATGGTTCACGTATGCGATCAAAATGTGGCCGCAAACTTGGAATGTGACCGCATATGCGACGTAGCATTCTCAACTTCGGTGGAAGTGTTTAAAAACAGGATTTCTTGAAATTCTCAATCCCACTTCATTCTTGGCCGACTTTTTGAGGATAAAAATACCCTATAACTTCTACAAACTCTACAAGGTGAGTTCCTAACCATTCTATGATTAAACCACATCAAAACAACAAGGATTAACACTGATTATCATTCCAATCCATAGATTCTTGAGAATCAAAGGAAAAATCATTGAAGAGGACTTTTGGAGAAATCTCAATAAAGGTAAGAACTTAACCTATAATGGTGTTTATTGAAGGAATTGAGACTAGTGTGGTCTATTAGAAGTGATTAGAATCCATGGGTAAATTTTATCAAAGGAAGAACATGAAGGTTCGTTTAAAAACCGTAGTTTTCAATAAGGGTGGGAATTCTAGGAAAAGGGGTTAAAGTTCTAATTTTTATTATCCTAATCAATTGTAGAGTGAATGTTAAACCTCGGAAAACCTATTTGGTAGCGTTTAATGGGAATTGAGGTATGTCTCTTTTCGAACATACTTTTTCAACCTTTAAATTGGTTTCTTGGGAAGGTTTCATGTGCTAGAAGGAAAAGCCCTCATGTAACCATAGGGGTATCATACTATATATGTATGTATTCATGATTTCTACTATCAAAAGATTGTTGAAACTGATTTATAAAGCTTTGGACTTCGAACGTGGTTTTTAAACCTATTAATGACTTAATTTACCCCTACTAATTGGATGATGAACATAATTCATTATGAACTAATTGACTTCTATCCATGATTTGAGATGCAAATTCTATGCTATGATTGTGATTCGGTTATTATGCCATAATTTCTATGGTTTGTGTTTGGCCTAGCTATTTGTGAGGAAGGATAGTCATTATGGATCCTAGTGGGGTTAGCCTAGCTACTCGAGAGGAAGAGTGGCCATCGAGGGTTTGCAACCCATGTGTGGTATTTGCCTAGAAGAGTAGCCATTGGGGTTAACAACCCCGATGTGGTGCTTCTATGCAGTTTAGGGAACCTTAAATGTTCATCCCTTCATTATATTGATTTGAGGCATGTATTGACATGTGTTATACTTTGGTTGTCTGAGAGTGGATGGTTGATGATCTTGAATTTATGACGGAAAAGACTTAATTATGATAAATGGCATAATGAGTTGAAGTTGATTTATTTTCTTTTTCTTTCTTAAATGATTTCCATTAGTGGTTTTATTAAGTTAATGATTTATCCTATCACTGAATTTCAAACCATTTTAGTTGACACTGACTTATCGATCTTTCTTATATTATTTTGTTACATTAAACATTGTCCCAGAGACACTCACTGAGTACCCAGTACTCAGGCATACCATTATTGTTTTTTATGGTGTGTCAAATAAGATTGAAGAGCAGGTTCGTGATACACATACTAGATAGGAGAATTTGCTGCTCTCTGGATCACTTGGTGAGCCCACATGCTTGTTCGTGGGATCCCATCCTATCTTTATCTGTCTATTTATTTCAGTTTCGGGTTGCGTCCCAAAGTTTTTCACTCATTTGTTTATCTTAGAAGCTCCATAGGTAGTTGTCAGATTTTGGGTAGATGTCAGATTTTGGGTAGATGTCAGATTTTGGGTAGATGTTTAAAGTCTCGTATGACTTGCTAAGGTTTTGCTACGTTCTAACATTTAATATTTTTGTTAGACTTCCGTTGATTTTATTAAGTTGATCATGTTCATGTTTCAATCTTTATACGACTGGTTATAAATGAATAACAAATTAGAATAATTGTTTAAATATTTTATAAGGTTCTTTCGGTGTTGTTCATAGCACCATATGTACGTCCAGGATCGAGCTTGGGGTGTGAAAAGCTTGGTATCAGAGCCCTAGGTTTAGAAATATCCTAGGATTGTCTGTGGAACTGTGTCTACTGAAGTCCTCTTCCTATAGACCGGCCACATGTATGGATGTATGACTACCAGGACATTTTAGGTGTTTCTTCATCTTCTTGATTCTAGATTGTGTTATATAGCTTGAATTTCTTTAAGATCATTCTAACATATTCATTAAATTTGTGCCTTACAGAAATGATGACTCGTGCGAGAGCTGCTAATCTAGGAATCAATGTTGCTTTGGGTTCATCATCTAGTGGATGACTCGACAGGGTCCCTAAACTCGCCACTACTGAGGTCAATATTGAGGTCGATCATGATAATGGAAATCAAGCGCCACCTCATGCTCCATCTGCTCATACGGCTCATGTTGCAAACGTGGCTGATATTGGGTCGATGCAGAATGTTATTCAGATGCTTACCACCCTCGTGGAAGCCCAACGATAGTGTGGGGGTACGAATCTGACACTTAGTGGAGGAGGAAGACTTAAGCACTTTTTGGGGCTGAATCCACCCAAGTTCTTTGATTTGAGAGAAGAAGATGATCCCCAATACTTTATGGATGAGACCTTCAAGGCCCTAAGGGCAATGAATTCCCATGGTTTGGAAGTTGTGGAATTCGCAGCATATTAGTTGAAGGATGTTACTCATGATTGGTTTGAAATGTGGGAAGCTGAACGAGGTATCAATGCTCCGGCTCCTACTTGGCCTGAATTCGTGGAGGCATTTATGGAGAGATTTTTGTCCGATGAGAAGCAGTTTTCTTTAGTTACTACATTTGACAAAATCGAGCAGGGCACTATGTCTGTTCATAAGTATAGTTTAAAGTTTACCCGTCTGGCAAGATACGCTATGTATATGATTCTGATTGAGAAAAATAAGTTCACCAGGTTTGTGTGTGGTCTGACGCCGCGTATTAAGTCTCAATGTGATGCTGATATTATGTCTCCTGCTTATATGTTTTCATCCTTGGTTGGGTTCGCTGAACAGCAAAAGAACTAGAAGGGTGAAGAGAGGTTAGAAAGGGAACAAAATAAAAAGGCTTGGTCTGTGGGTGGTTTTAGTGGTACGCATGATGGAGGGAAAAGAAAAGGTATTCTGCACCTGCACAGTCTAGCGCTTATTCCAATGCCAGCATTCCATCAGGTAGAAAATGTCAGAGGAACAATAATCATAATAGATATTTGCAAGGTAGTAACTAACAACCAACTATATGGGAGGATCATATTTGTCATCATTGTGGTATAAGGGGTCATATCAAGAGAGAGTGTAGGAAATGGCTACGTGAAATTGCTAACTCTTCTGGTCAGATAAATAATATGTTTGCTCATGTTGCTGCTAAAAATCCACCTGCTGGTAATGCTAACAACGTCCCTAATGCTCGTGGTAATGGAACTGGTAAAGCGGTTGCTAACATCGCTAATGGGGGACAAGCTCAACTTTATGGTTTGGCTTGTAGAGAGGCAGTCGAAGCCTCAGATGTTGGTCACAAGTATTCTTACTATTAGTTCTTTTGATGTGTATTCGTTGATTGATCCGGGCTCAAATCTTTCCTATGTGAGACCATATTTGGCTCTTGATTTTGGGGTAGAGCCCAAATTATTATTAGAACCCTTTTCTGTGGATACCCTGCCGATGTTTCTGTTATTGCCTTTAGAGTCTATATAAATTATGTAGCGGTAGTTAAATGTCGTGAGACTACAACTGATTTATTTGAACTAGAGATGGTAGATTCTGATGTGATTATGGGAATGGATCGGCTATCCGCGTGCTATGCTAATATGGATTTCCACTATAAGTTAGTTCATTTTGCATTCCCTAATGAACCAGTTATTGTGTGGAAAGGTGAAAATGCTAAGCCTCGGGGTAGGATTATTTTTTATCTTAAGACTCATAAAATGATCTCGAAGGGATGTATCTATCACCTGGTTGTTGTCAATGATACTCAAGTTGTAATACCTGAATTCCAGTCTGTTTCTATAGTTAATGAATTTCCTGAAGTGTTTCCAGAGGATCTTCCAGGTATTCCATCTGATAGAGTTATAGATTTTGGGATTGATGTCCTTTCTGATACTCAACCGATCTCTATCCCACCGTATCGTATGGCTCTGGTATAGCTACAAGAATTAAAAGACCAATTGAAGGACTTGTTGGATAAAGGTTTTATTCGACCAAGTACCTCATCTTTGGGTGCTCCGGTCTTATTCGTCAGAAAGAAGCATGGTTCTCTTAGAATGTGTGTTGATTATCGTTAACTTAGGTGACCATTAAGAATAAGTATCCTTTTCCTAGGATAGATGATTTGTTCGACCAACTTCAGTGTGCTAAGTTCTTTTCTAAGATTGACTTGAGGTCTGGGTATCATAAGCTGAAAATAAAGGAGCAAGATATTCCGAAAATGGGTTTTCATTCTCGTTATGGACACTTTGAATTTCTGGTGATGTCTTTTGGTCTAACTAATGCACCTGATGCATTTATGGACCTGATGAATCATGTGTTCAAACCCTTTCTTGATCGTTTCATTATTATTTTCATTGACAATATTTTGGTGTATTCGAAGAGTGTGAAGAGCATACAACACTTGAGGAGAACAAGCTTTATGAAACTTTTTCTAAATGTGAGTTCTGGCTTAACTCCGTGATATTCTTAGGTCACGTGGTGTCTAGCGAAGATATCAAAGTTGATCCTCATAAGATTTTGGCAGTTAAGGACTGGACGAGACCCACGATTGCAACAGATATTTGTAGCTTCTTGGGTTTGGCAAAGTACTATCATAAGTTTGTAGAGGGCTTCTCATTTATAGCCTCTCCATTGACAAAATTTACTCAGAATACTTCTAAGTTCCAATGGCCTGAGGCCTGTGAAAAGAGCTTTCAAGTTCATAAGGAGATATTGACGTCGGCTCCTGTTTGAATCTGCCTTCAGAGTCTGGTGGTTATGTAGTTTATTATGATGTCTTCAGAATTGATTTGGGTTGTATGCTGATGTAGAATGGTAAGGTGATCGACTATGTTTCACGTCAATTAAAGAAGCATGAGAAGAATTATCCGACTCATGATTTGGAACTGGCTGTTGTGGTTTTTGCTCTAAAGATTTAGCGTCACTACTTGTATGGTGAGCATTATGATATCTTCACTAATCATAATATCTTGCAATATATCTTCAAACAATGAGGTTGAATCTTAGAAAAAGGGGATGGTTGGAGTTATTAAAATATTACGACTTGACCATCTTGTATCATCCAGGTAAAGCGAATGTTGTTGTTGATGCTTTGAGCAGAAAATATATGGGTACGTTAGCATATTTGCATGCTCATGAGATGCCGGTAGGTAGGGAAATTCGAAGATTTGCCCGTCTTGGAGTTCGACTTGATGAAACTGAAAATGGGGGGTTAGTGGGGATTACCCAAGCGCAATATGATATTGTGGAGAGAATTAAGTCCAAGTAATATGAAGACGGACTTCTGGTGAAGCTGCGAGATGGAGTGGAAAAGGGTGAGTACACTTCATTCACCATTGGTGCTAATGATAATGTCCTAAGGTCGCAAGGACGCTTATGTGTCCCTGATATTGATGGTCTCTGACAAGAGTTTATGGTGGAAGCGCATAGTTCCAAATATTTTGTGCATCCGGGATCCACCAAGATGTATAAAGATTTCAAACAACACTACTAGTGAAAGAGCATGAAGGTAGATATCTCGAACTATGTGGCTAAGTGTTTGAATTGTCAGCAGGTGAAGGCTGAACACCAAAGACTTGGTGGTTTGGCTTAGACTATTGAGATTCCACAATAGAAGTGGGAGATGATTAACATGGACTTTGTTGTGGGTTTACCTCGCACAAAGTCCAAGTTCGATTCTATTTCGGTGATCATGGACAGACTCACCAAGTCTACCCATTTCCTTTCTGTGAAGACAACGGATATCGCAGCGCATTACTCTAAGTTATATTTGAAAGAGAGTTATATTTCATGGGATTCCAACATCCATCATATCCGACAGAGGTACGCAATTCACTTCTCATTTCTGGAAATTGTTTCAAGAAGGTTTGGGAACTCGAGTGAACTTGAGCACTGCCTTCCATTCTTAGACGGACGGGCAGACAGAGCGAACTATACAAACTCTGGAAGACAAGTTACGAGCGTGTGCAATTTATTTTGGAGGTAATTTGAATGAACATCTAGCTCTTGTAGAGTTTGCATACAATAACAGTTATTAAGCAAGTATTCAAATGGGCTTCTTATGAATCTCTTTGTGGGAGATGTTGTAGATCTCAAATCGGGTGGTTTGAACATACTAAAGTAGAACTATTAGGTCCTGACTCAGTTCACAAAGAAATCGAGAAGGTGAACCTCATTGTGCAATGACTCAAGGCAGCTCAGAGTCGACAAAAGTCTTATAAAGACATGAGGCATCATGAGCTTGAGTTTTCTGTTGGTGATAAGGTATTCTTAAAAGTTTCACCAATGAAGGGAGTGATGTGGTTTGGTAGAAAGGGGAAGCTTAGTCCTTGTTTTATTGGTCCTTATAAGATTGTGAGAAAAATTGGGAATGTGGCTTACGAGTTGAAATTACCATCTGAGATGGCTATGCTACATCCTACGTTTCACATTTCGATGTTGAGGTTGTATAAACCTCACCCTTCTCATATTTTGAGCCATGAAGAGATTGAAATCAACGAATGGTTGTCGTATGAAGAAGAACTAGTGCGGATCCTAGATCGACAAGTAAGTAGGTTGAGGAAAAAAATGTAGCTTCAGTTAAAGTCTTATAGTGAAACTATAATACCGAATAAGCGACTTGGGAAGCGGAGGAGGACATGAAGAAGAGATACCCTCACTTATTCTCTATTCCATGTATGTGTTGAATCTTCTGGTTGTTGAATGTTTGTGATAGTTCAGACTAAAGGTGTAAATCCCTTATTTTCATACATAGACTTGTTTGGGGGTAGTTGTGGGGAGTCCTCGTGAAGATCATATGTTTATTGATAGAGTATTAATTGAGTTTCATTTTGAGACAACTTGCAATATACCAAGGAACTCTAGCAAAAATCTTGATCCTGAGAGGGGGATAATGTAATACTTCGTAAATTCGAATTAGGTGTGAATGGGATAACTGAGTGTTAATATGACACTTTAGACATATGAAGTCCTATCGAGGTGCATTTGGGTGAAAATAGTTATTTTATGATCAACAAGAATAGTGGGGTGCGTAAGATTGGATAGAATCAACTATGGTGTCGGTAGTCCTGACTGTTATCCTATTTACATGAAGAACCGTAAGGAATTCGAGAACACCTAAAACATGAATGTTGTATCCCTTTGAAATACCTTTCCAACGAAATAAGGTGGAGCTCAATCGGAGATTTGAGAAAAACGATATGTCTATTTTACCGAAGTCTATCTGGGACACCAGCTAGAATGCGGCCACATACTCAGAATGCGACCGCAAACTCCAAATGCCACACCGCAAACTCACTCTGCATTTCAAGCAGATTTTACAATGTTTATGGTTCGCTTATGCGATCAAAATATGGCCGCAAACTTGGAATGCTACCGCATATGCGACGTAGCATTCTAAACTTTGGTGGAAGTGTTTAAAAATGGGATTTCTTGAAATTTTCAATCCCACTTCATTCTTGGTCGACTTTTTTTAGGAGAAAAGACCCTAGAACTTCTTAAAACCCTACAAAGTGAGTTCCTAACCATCATATGGTTAAACCACATCAAAACAATAAGGATTAACACTAGATTATCATTCCAATCCATAGATTCTTGAGAATCAAAGGAAGAACCATTGAAGAGAACTTTTGGAGAAATATCAATAAAGGTAAGAACTTAACCTATAATGGTGTTTATTGAATGAATTGAGACTAGTGTGGGCTATTTGAAGTTATTAGAATCTATGGATAAATCTTATGAAAGGAAGAACATGAATGTTGGTTTTAAAACCATAGTTTTCAATAAGGGTAGGAATTCTAGGAAAAAAGGTTAAAGTTCTAATTTTTATTATTCTAATCAATTGTAAAGTGAGTGTTGAACCTCGGGAAAAAAAATTGGTAGCGTTTAGAATGAATTGAGGTATGTCTCTTTTCAAACATACATTTTCAACCTTTAAATTAGTTTCTTGGGAAGGTTTCATGTGCGTGAGGGATAGGCCCCCATGGAACCTTAGGGGTATCATACTATATATGTATGTATTCGTGATTTCTACTATCAAAGGATTATTGAAATTGATTTATAAAGCGGTGGACTTCGAACATGGTTTCTAAACCTATTAATGACTTGATGTACCCCTACTAATAGGATGATGAACATAATTCTTAATGAACTAATTGACTTCCATGTCATGATTTGAGATGCAACTTCTATGCTATGATTGTGATTCGGCTATTATACCAATATTTCTATGGTTTGTGTTTGTCCTAGCTACTCAGGAGGAAGGATAGTCATTATGAATTCTAGTGGGGGTAGCCTAGCTACTCGGGAGGAAGAATGGCCATCGAGGGTTTGCAACCCCTGTGTGGTAGCTATTCAGGAGGAAGAGTATCCATTGGGGTTAACAACCCCGATATGGTGCTTCTATGCAATTTAGGGAACCTTAAATGTTCATCCTTTTGTTTTATTGATTTGAGGCTTGTATTGACATGTGTTATACTTTGGTTGTCTGAGAGTGGCTGGTTGATGATCTTGAATTTATGACGGAAAAGACTTAAATGTGATAAACGTCATAATGAGTTGAAGTTGATTTATTTTCTTTTTCTTTCTTAAATGATTTCCATTAACGGTTTTATTAAGTTAATGATTTATCCTATCTTTGAATTTCAAACCGTTTTAGTTGACACTTACTTATCGATCTTTCTTATATTATTTTGTTATATTAAATATTGTGCCGAAGACACTCACTGAGTACCCAGTACTCAGACATACCATTATTGTTTTTGATGGTGTGTCATATAACGTTGAAGAGCAGGTTTGTGATACGCATACCGGATAGGAGAACTTGTTGCTCTCTAGATCACTTGGTGAGCACACATGCTTGTTCGTGGGATCTCGCCCTATCTTTATCTGTCTATTTATTTCAGTTCGGGATGCGTCCCGAAGTTAGACACTCATTTGTTTATCTTATAAGCTCTATAGATAGTTTTCAAATTTTGGATAGATGTTTAAAGTCTCGTATGACTTGTTGATATTTTTTTACGTTCTAAGATTTAATATCTATATTAGACGTCCGCTGATTTTATTACGTTGAGCATGTTCATGTTTTAATATTTATATGAATGGTTATAAATGGATAACGAATTCGAATAACTGTTTAAATATTTGATAAGGTGCTTTCAGTGTTTTTCATAGCATCGGATGTCTGTTACGCCCAGAGTCGAGTTTGGGGCATGGGGTTCACATTTTCTTGGGGTCTGATGGACTTGTGTAAATTTAGCAGGCTTCTCATTTCAACAATTGCCTTTATTACTATGGTTTATACTTAATCGTAAAGGTCTATAATAGTTCGTGTCAATGAGTTATTATAGATTATAGTGGTTTATTATCAGCTTGGTTTATAATTGACCCAGCACAATAAAAATAGCAAAAATACCCAAAAGCTTTCATTTATGAAAGCCCAAAAGCTTTCATTTATGAAAGCCCAAAAGCTTCCATCTACACCTTTCACAAATGAAAGATTTTAAAAAAGCTTTCACTAAAATGAAAATATACATAAAAACTAAATTTAAAAGACTAAACAACTAAACTAGGAGGTTGCAGGGGTGATGAGGGCATCGGGATCAACATTGTTCATCTCCAACAGTACACGCAGAAATCGTGTGATCTTGCAGAGATACCTCTCAAGCCTCTCTCTGTCCTCTCCAAGCCCCCTAAAGAGCCTTTCAATGTTGTTACGGATAAAGAGAAGATCAGGTGATAGAGTTTGAAAAACTAGGTGCCTAGCACAAACTCAGATTCTTCTTGCTTTTTGAGAGATGAAGGTTTTGAGTTTCTATGGAGGAAATATGGACTGAATATGATATATAGACTGATTACATCAGTTTAGTGAACCGTCGGTCAATGGATGAGAGACGCGTGGTGTTGGGCATGGAGGTGGCATTTAATTTTGTATTATATTGGTGTGATTAGACGTAAAACCTGATGCTTTTTTAAAATTACTCATTACGAATTTTAAACTTCGTCAGTTCCGTATGCATAAGGGTTTTACTTAGGGAGTATAGACCTCACAAAGGATGATTAACATCAAAACAATGAAATATTATAGAATAACTGGCTGGTATATTATAAACCCATTTATATTCTATGATAGACTAAAACAAAGTTGATTAATATTAAACAGGCATTCATTGTTTAGAATTAATACAACAAAAATACATTAAAATGGAAAATAATCAAGTGGGATGCTCTCTCAAATATTGGCATGTTGTTCTCTTGTGGCTAGTTCCCTTGTGAATCGAGCACTTGTTTCTCTTCCTTTTTCTAATTGCCTTGGACTTGAAAGATTCCGCGATGCCAGAAATACGCTTCACTCTCTTTCTTCCAAGTTTGGGGACATAAGGGGGTGGAAGAATGTACATGTTTGCATACTTCTCTAGGACATCCCATTCTGACTCTAGAGGGACTACATAAATGGTTTCAGAAAACGCACGAATGTAAGACTGAACTTTATACATAGGCCAAGAATACTCGTAGATGCTTGAATCATAATCATCTTCGTACTTCAATCTCAAGGCTGCTATCGTGTGAGCGCACGGTAATTTCACCATCTCATACTCTCTGCAAGAATATGTTTTGTTCAGTAGATTAACTTTGGCAGTTAGGCCACTACCGACTACGGTAAACTCGTTGGCATTCCCATTTATATTATCGACAAACAAGAAGTCGCCTTGATTCACCTTATCCTCTTTTTAGCCGAAGGCATAAATAAATTGATTGAACCGCTGATATCTGCACGCCTCTACTTGAAAATTTTAGCAAACCTCCTAGAAATGGAAGTGAATAAGGCAGTCACATGGTACTCTTTTTCATCCCTCAACACTGAGTTTAGCGACTCAATAATGTTTGTGGTCAGCAAATCGTACCTGTTTGCTGGAAAATGTACCCTGCTCCACTTGTTAAATCCAATATTAAACTCGAGGCAATTAGCTACTTTGGAGAATTTATCCCTAAATTGATCAAAATGGTAGAGTTGCCCAGTGGGCCGGGCTCGGGACTGGCAGGCCGGGTTTGGCGGGGTCGGGTCGGGGTTGGACGGGTGAAGGGGGCGGGATCGGGGCTGGCGGGTCGGGCGGGATCGGGTTTGGCGGGATTTGCCGAAGTCCCATCCCGATCCCGTCGGAATCGGGTCGGGGCGAGATCGGGTCAAGGGCGGGATCGGGATCCGGGCGGTTTTTCCTTTTTTTTTTTAATAACATATGTATAAAAAACTAAATAATTAAACAATACAAGATAGTGTAATAAAAATATCCCAATGCTATTTTTGTGCCTCTTATATTATTTAATAGACATGATTTTTTTATAATACAAATACAATTGTCAAAATTGCAACTTTATGGTGTTGTTCAAAAGTTGCAAATTACATAGTAAAATTGCAATTAAAAAAATTACATTCTGAAAAAAACTTGTTCTAGTTTCTTGATAATTTCCTGTGGTTCTTCGGTTGGAATTGGTAATTGTTGGTCAAATTGATCCACGTCGCTTCCACCACCTTCGGATAAGATTTCGTTGTAGTTTTCGTCTTCTTCTTCGTTGATCTCCGGTTGACCGCACCTTCTCCGCTCCGCTCGTATCCAATCTCTGAATAATACTACAATCTCCAAGATGTCTTCGGCTAATGAGTGTCTGTGGTCTCCTATTTGATATCTGCCGGCAAAAAAAGCGCTTTCAGACGCAGTTGATGACGCTTGAATGTTCAAAACATCTCGGGCCATCATTGAAAGTGTCGGAAAGGTCTTCTCATTCCCCCTCCAGTATTTCAGCAAGTCTTCACGTCCTTCTTCATTGAGAACTGTTTGGTACGGTACAGAACCCTGCAAAACAAAAATATCAAACTCGCTAATTTGGTTAGTAGCGGTACGGCCGCACATTCTATTTCTGAGGCTTTCAATACTAGCCGCAGAAACAACATGTCTTTTGTGAGGTTGTGTTGAAGATGAAGAAGATGGTATGGAAGCCGGTAGGTTACTAGCACTTTCTTGTTGGTAAAACCTATATACTTTTTTGCATTGGTCTTCTACGCTAGACAACACTTCTTCTTTAGTTTGTTCAATATGTGGTGGGTGATTTGGATTTTTGGGACTTGGAGGTGGTAGTACTTCTATACAATCGTAAATAGTTTCAATAAGTGATTTAGTACCGTCTATTTTAATAGTCGGATTTAATACAGCACCAATAATATAAATAGTGGGAATAGGAATAAAATATTTTTTTTATTTTGATAAACATTTTTTAATAGCTGTCATATAAGCTGGTTTTTCCATATATTCACTAAGTAATAAAAATATTAGAGCTATATAAAATAATATAGTTGAAATAGTAGGATAATATATACAGGAAAATTCTTTTGTTGCTTGAAAAAATTTCTCTAAAAATACAATAAGTTCAGAAATTTTTACCCAATCGCTATCTACAACCATATCAGCTGGATTTTGATTATAAGAGTTAAAAAATAAAGTTATAGGTTTTCTATAGTCATAAGCAACAAGTAGTTGTTCGTATAAAGAATTCCACCTAGTGGGTACTTCTTCTGGAATTTTTCTATAAGGTAGTTGGCAATCGTGACAAGTTTTTTTATATTCTTTTCTTCGTTGTATTCTATTATTTTTTAAAATAAATTTTATAGCAAATTGTATTTTACTAAGAATATCTTCAAAAAGTGATAGATCATCATTTACAATTAAGTTATATATATGGCACACGCATTTTATATGAAAATGATCTGGAAAAGATGGAGTTAAACTATTTTTTAAAATTGTAATAGCGTAATTGTTAGAAGAAGCGTTATCTAATGTAATAGTCATAATTTTATCAGTTATTCCATAATAATCGCACACTTGATAAATATTTTCTGCAATAAAAGTACCAGTGTGTCTATCATCTATATATCTATACGCTAAGATACGTTTTTGCATAGACCATTTATAATCTATCCAATGACAAGTTACCGTTAAATAATCATGGTCGTTAGTACTACGGCCTATATCAGAAGTGATAGCCACTTTGCCATTAAAATGATATAATGAATAACGTAAATACTATTGATATTCATGTGCAAATTTAAATACATCTCTCTTAACAGTTGATCTAGGAAAACCGTTAAAAGCAGAATTATACAAATCTCTAATGTAATGAATAAAACCGGGAGATGAAGGAAATGAAAAAGGAAAACCCTCCACAGCAACTAATTTTGCTATTGCTTCTCTATCTCTATGTTTATTGTATTTAGGGCCTACAATCCCCCCCCCCCCGTCATAGGGTTAATTTGACCTTGTACTTGGTCCGAGACAGTATCAGTATGTGAACCTTGTCCCGATGGAGCGGGCGTTTGCGCACTCAATTTTGAAGCCTCGTATTGGGCATATCTAGCTGGATGAGCCCTTACTACGTGTATCATTAAACCCCCGTCCCACCGTGACCTTTTCCAGTTTTAAATTTTAAAACATCTTTAGAAATTTTACATCTAGCTACTTGATTCTCTACGTCCCTATCAAAAAATATCCATGCATCTGATTTTAATGGTCGTTTTGCTGGACCTCGTCTCATACTAGGGGGAATACAAGGCATTTCAGTTGAAGGTGCACTAGTGGGTGTGTTGTCATCAACATTAGTGGGTGTATCATCTAGATCATCGTCTAAATTGAAGTCTTCTTGAGTTCCAGAAAATAGCTCCTCATCTAAATCTAATGGTATTGTAGGAAAATGTTCAGTATCAAAAAAATCATCCTGTGTAGGAATAGGATTCTGTCTAGAAATAGGACTCTTGCCCTTGTTGTCCCTACTAGAATAAGCATGACCCCTACCCGTAAGCATACGTTTAAATCCTTTCATTATAAATTTATAATTATACTAATAAATAATTAAAGTAAATGAAATTAAGTGCGCTAAATAAAATAAACAGACAATAATAATTTAATGAAGGAACGAATGTACCAAACGCCAACGTAACGTCGACGTGTAATCGAGGGGTTGAAAATTGAAACTTTGCTCGATGGAAGATCCTGAAGCTAGTTGCCAACTTCACTCCCAATTCCCAAATGAGTAAATAAAATTGAATATTTAGTAAACAATGTAGACTTGTAGAGAGATAGATTGAGAGATTAGAGAGATTGTAGGAAGATTTGTGAAAAAGAGAAGAGAAAATGAGTTATTTATAGTTGGAAAATTGGGTTAAAGTGTAAATATAATAACTTATGGGTTTAAAATAAATATTAAGGGGGCAGGTGGGGTTGGGGGAGGGGGAGGCCAAAAATGGCCGTTGCACAACGGCCAAAATGTAAAATAGTCGTTGGTGCAACAGTTATTTTTGCAAAATGGGGGGTTTTGGGTGGGATCGGGTCGGGACTGGCGGACCTGGGGCGGGCCAGGACGGATCGGGACGAGACCATGTCCCATCTCGGTTCGAGTCCCGATACCAAATTTTTTTTTTACAAATGTCGGGTTTGGGGCGGGACCGGGCCGACCCGGCCCACTGGCCAGCCTTACAAAATGGTCACTAAACTCCTGATAACCATATGCCTTTGTTGCATCATAGTATACATGAAGAGATTCTACACATTGAATTTTTTTTCGAAGGTTATCACCAAGATGCTTCATGCATAGTCCATGATGAGCATGCTAAAAAATTTTGAAAACATTGTTGGCTATGCTCTTGTGTCTATCAGAGATAATGTACAAGTCTGGTTCATTGGCGATTATATGCTTCAGATGCTCGAAGAAGTAGGTCCAAGATTCATCACACTCCTCTTCCATCACACAAAAAGCAATTGGATAGATATGATTTTCAGTATCCTGTGGGACAGCAGACAACAACACACCCTCGTACTTGCCGTATAAATGTGTGTCGTCAACGGAAATAACCTTTCGCATATGGGTATATCCTCGAATGCAAGCTGCATAAGCTACGAAGTAATATTTAAATATGTTCGCATCATCAAGGCTAATGCAAATCCTGAAATCTGGATTTAGAGTTTCAACCATGTAAGAATAAGTTGGTAAGCAAGCATACCAGTGCTCTGGTGTCTCCCCTAACCATGTTCTTAGCCATTACACCTACCTTTCAACACTTTCAGTAACTTAGTTTACAATGAAACTCCCTGAAAACCGCTCTGGATTTCCTTTGTCGTTGGTCATTTGTTGTCAATATAGTCATTCATCAAAACTGATGCAAGGACAATTGTCGTGGCACGCTTATGAGTTCTCATAACATGTTCAACCCCGCAAGTGTGATAACCAATGTACTTGTAAATGTGAAACCTATCCGAGTTCTTGTAGTTATTGGCCCACAACATCCAACCACAATTAGGAGATATGCATTCCACCTTATAATATTTTTTATTACTCTTGTTTGGTTTAAAACAAAGCGGGGTTTTTATTGCAGCTTTCTTCAATAAAACCTTTAAATAATCCTTGTTCTCAAACTAAAAACCGGTTCCATCATTGAAGTTGTGGTTCTTTTGTGAACCATTTGGATTCCCATCACCCCCATCATCTTCATTATATTCTTCGTCATTATTATTAGGGTCATCCATATCCATTAAATGATACCCATGCCCTCATGTTGTATTGAGCATCATCGACTGGCGGTTGTGGCAGTTGTGAGTCTATGGGTGGGTGTGGGGGTGGTGTTGCTGATGTAGAACCAACTTGAGACCTCTCAACAATATTTATTCTTAAAATATGCCTAGACCATCAGTAGCAACATCAAGCATGTATAATCCCACCTGCCTATCATTCGTTATGAAAGAAGGATGGATTTTTCCCCTAGTGGACAGATCATTAATCATATAACTAATGCGCAAGTCGCTAGGATCATAATTTAACTCCCCACTTTTCATTACGCTCGTAATCAAGTCATTATACGTACCATTGCAACATACGACAATCGGCACTGTCACCTTGCTCACAGAATTCCAATTCCAATATTTTTGGGGTCTCCTCCCATTCACTCATGTAATCACCACCTACTATAATATATTTTGCAATCAGCCCCATAATAAATTTATAATAGACTATGACTAGGATCTATGACTGGTCGATGACTTGTTGATGAGTGTGGTCTATGACTAGCATACGAACTGTACCAGATGCAGAACCAAAAAGAGCTGGGATAAAGCTCTTACCAGTTACGAACTGAGGTATATGAATGGAGAATTGACTTCATAAGACAATTTTTATTCCCAAAACGAACTCCAATGTCGGAATGAGGCCGAAAAAATGAGCTTTTACAACAATGGGGAAAGCTCCTTCTCAACGATTTCTACTAGTTTTTACTTACAATGGTTGAAATATAGAAGCTTTTCGTCATTGGAGACTGATTTTCTGATGAAAAGACAATTTTTGCATGAAACGGGATCTGGAAAGTGCAGAAATCAGGACCTTTTGGAGGAAAATATTTTATTTTTTTATTTCTGTTTAGGGTAATCAAAATGTTGGGAGTGTGGGACCAAAATATATTTTTCAAAACTTTGGGGCTAGAGTTGACAAGAAACGCGTCTGACAATAATGACACTATAAATGATGCCCTTTCCTCCAATTATTTGAGACTTGTCGCCTTTTAGCCAACTCCCCATACATACTTGTGTGACTTCATCGATCATAGCAGGTTCCCCCTCTATTTTTCACACGTTATTATATCAAGATTGAGTTATCTATTATTGTCTATCAAGTTTAGGTGATCTAAAAATATTATATACAGTCAGCAGAATGAAGTTAAATTCTTGTAATTAATGTTTGCTAGATGACTCCAGGGTGGAGCTATAATGTAGGAAACTAGTTTGGCAGAACTCAGTAAATTGGTCCAAACCTTATATTTATCTTAAGAAATTTATTTATGTACAAACTATTAATTTAAAATTTAATAATTCAAAAAGACTAAAACTTCGAACCCATAAGCTTCAACTCGCTCCGCCACTAGATGTCTCTAACACAATCAGTTATATAGTTACTAAACTCTTGCACCTCTTGAGCAGCATATGGCATCAATGTTGAACCAACTTTTTCTTTCCTTTTTTCCTAAATAGTTGGCATCTCTTTTGGATATGCTAGTATGATATGTATTATGTATAGGTATTCTTTAAAAGAATATATGCATGATATTTATGTACTTTCTTGACTAAATAGTAAAAATCTAAGAATTTGTGGGCAGGGACGAATCCACTATTATGATACCGGGTCCATTCGAACTCAATATTTTTAATGTAAAATATAAATCTATATGTAAAAACTTGCTAAATTATAGCAACAAATAATATACATGAATCCATAACTTTAAAAATATGTGTTAATGCTAAGAACCTTATAGGTTGAACCTGTAGAATTTAAATCTTGAATCCGAATCTGTTTGTGGGTGTACGTCACTTGGGGCTAGCACCTCACCTCCACACTTGTTTTTTACTGTGCATACCTATGTTTAAATTTTGAAAAATCTTGAAGAATATTGCTCTAACAATCTATCCTCAATAAGGCTTTTCCATTCATCACAAGTCACAAGTGGCTCCTCACTTAAAACACTAAAGGAAATAAACCGAGAATAGTGTCTGGAAGGCGTGTGATAAAACAAAGTATATCAGTGTCACGGATCCTTTAATTTAGATACAAGTTAGGCAAGGATTAGTGAAGCAAAAATTGTAATAGAGATTGGTAACGTAAAGATTATAATTACAAGAGTAATTTCTTGCTGAATATTTAATTTGATATATTACAAATTAGAATACAGATTCCTGCATAACTTATGCAACTATTATTTATGAAGAAAACGAAAGTAACAACCAAAGTACCAAACATTGTATCAATAATGTTGGATTTATGTGGAGATTAAATATCCTTACTACGCGCAACCAAACGCCATATTACGTCTGCAGCATGATATGCTTTTGGTGTATAGATTTTTGTTCCCGAGTATAATTCTGTTCTTGATACACTTCAGTAAGATCGATCCATTATCCAATATCACATGAGTTTAAGGACGAACTCCCCAAAAGCAATACCGAGAAAAGTTGCAATGGCGTAACCAAAAATACCAACAAGAATGCCCGGAATAACCAAAGAAATCCACCCTTTGGCAGTGGCCATTCCACAAGCTGTTGTTGGGCCTCCTACGTTGGCATTTGATGCTATGAGCAATTGTTTCAGTTCAAGTCGGAGCAGTTTCCCAACTCCAAGTATCACGGCCAGATGTATTGCAATTTGGATTAAAGCAAACAGAAATATACTGGGTGTCGTATTGAGAACGTTTGATATGCTCCCACTAGCACCAATGAATGCAAAAAATACCTATTACTCAAGATCATAAGAGTACAAGTTAGATCAATATTTGCCCAAAAATATTGAAGGAAAAGTTCGGGCTAATATAAATATAGAGAAAAATATTAGCTCTCTATTAAGGATGGGGGTCGGAAAGCGAAGAAGCTCTTATGTGGGGCGGGTGAAAACACTTTTTAAAAAAAATTAAAGAGAGGAGCAGCGGGTTTTAATGGCAAATTTGAGCCTTTTCTCTTGTACAAAAAGGGCGCGTGTTGGAAAGCTTCCGCCGTTAATGAGTAAGGGCATATTTGGACCAATTTTGTAACGGTAGTGGCACATTTTACCCCAATTATTGACGGATGGCATAGTTGGGCTATTCACCAAAGTTCAGTGACATATTCAGACATTTTCCCTATAGAATTTTTATCACAAAAGATTAAGAAAACATCAAGACGATAAATTATCAGTTTATACTTGGTATGAAAAAATAATTGTCTTAATAATGAGTCGGAGACTCCTAACTGGAAGTTAGCTACATATTAATTTTTAATAACCAATAGAAAGGATTATTTACAATCTTCCAAACTGAATTAACTACAATCTAGTATATATCTCATATCAAACAAATGCTCATGAATATAAGTGTTAAGAGTCTCACATCGAATATGGAATGGGAACATGGACTCCTTATATGAACTTGGACAATCCTCACCTTACAAGCTAGTTTTTTAAATGGTACCAGAGCAGACCAAAGATCTTGGGATTGAACCTCACCGCCACCCATCATCAAAAAAGAATTTTCACGTGCTTGGATCATGAAAAAAAAAACAGGACAGCACGCACTAGATATCCAACCCTGGGCGTGAGGTGTTGAAGAATGAAAAAGTCTCACATCGGTGGTTAATGAGATGAGTGATCTCCTTATATGGACTTGGGCAATCCTCCTCTCATGAGCTACCTTTTGGAGTTGAGTTAGGCCCAATATTCATTTCTTTACATGGTATCAGAGCAGGCCACAGGTCCTGGAATCGAACCTCACCGCCACTAATTATCCAAAAAGAATTTCCACGTGCTTGGATCATGCAAAAAATCAGGTCAGCACGTGAGGGGGCGTGTTGAGAATATAATTAAATATTAAAAGTGTGTTCTCTCTAACCGCTTAAGCTTTTAGATGAAATGATCGCACACTTCAACAATAAGCAACATAAAGCAATTCGGGAACCCAACAAGTAAAGGGACAATATTGGATAATCAGGTTGCTCTACATATTGCCTCAAATCCAGTGTACCATGAGCGGATGAAACATATTAAGGTTGATTGTCACTTTGTCTGTGAGAAGATTCAAGAGAATATGAACTCTACTGGCTATGCGAAGACAGGAGAGCAATTGGGTGATATATTCACAAAGGCTTTAAATGGAACTAGGGTGGAATATCTTTGTAACAAGTTGGGCATTATTAATATCTATGCTCCAACTTGAGGGGGAGTGCTACATAATGTATATAGATGCATCTTCATATAAAGTATACATAGCACAATCATAGATAGCAGATTTTTAGAGATTTTATGATTTTATTTCCTTAGATAGATTTACTTCTACACCTACAAATAGCTCACTCTTGGAATAATACGATAAGCAGATTTGCTCCATTCTTTCTCTCTATTTTACATGGTATCAGAGCGACGGTGACTAATTTTGGCCATACCGTCCCTATCGACTCCGGAACAGTCTGTGCGTCTTTTCTCCGGTGGTTTCCTTAGGTCTGGTTGTGGCATCTTCTCTCTCGTGAGCGTGGTGTGAAAACTAACACCACCACGAGACTTGAAAAGCTCTGGCGAACAAAACCCAACAAACACGTCCGGAATCTGGTTACCCACACGCTCTCACGCGCCGACAATAGTCGAGTCTCCGATAGCGAGTCATTCCACACGACGAGCTCGTGAGAATTTTTCCGGCAGCTTTGACTTCAGTCCTTGGTTTTTTGGGAGTCTTTGGTAGTTACGACCTAAACCCACTAATTTCCAGCAATTTTTGACAACCAGATTCACAGATTTCGATGTTTTCTCTGTTGGACTGTTTTTCCGGCGACTGGTTTACCTTTCGCTTTGGCTGCTGTCTATTTGCCTCGTTATACCGGTTATTTGGCACATTCAGATTTCGTTGCTGTTGTTGCTTCAGCTTTGTTCAATTCCGTATTTCATTTGGAGGATCAGATCGTTGCCTTGTTGGATATCTGGTTTTGTTTTGGTGGAGTTTCTCTCTGTTTGAGGTCAGATCCTACGCTTCTCTGTCTGTTTGGGTGTTTTACCAATTTTATTGGTATCATACAGACTATTGATTTTGTGTGTGTAGTTATGGCTGCTTCTACTCCATTATTTGAAAATATGATTTTGGTTTCGGCTGAGGAGTTTGCTAAATTATCTCAATATCAGAAATCACTTAAGGAATCCACTTCAGTTACTGCCTTTGCTAAGTCAGATAAAACGTGTCTTATCACCTCTTCAGCTGATGGATACTTGTAACAGTATGGGATCTGGGACTGTTAAACCAACCTCCTCTATTACCCTATCATCTGTATTAAGTCTACCAAAGTTTGCCTTTAATTTAATTTTTGTTAGTAAAACTACAAGAGACCTTAATTGTTATATCTCGTTCTTTCTCGATCATTGTATGTTTCGTGACCTTACAACCAATCAGATTATTGGTAAAGGACATGTATTTGGTGACCTCTACATTCTTGATGAATGTGAGCCTCGTTCTGTTGCCTGCTCCAGTGTCTCGTCTCCATTTGAAGCACATTGTCGACTGGGACACCCTTCTCTACCTCTATTAAAGAAGCTCTGTCCTCAATTTCATAGTATTTCTTCATTGGAATCTTAGTCATGTTGATTTGCAAAACACCATTGCATCTCATCAAGTCCAAGGGTTAACAAGCGCGCTGAGTCAGCTTTTGAGCTAGTTCATTCTGATGTTTGGGGACCATATCTTGTTATTTTCAAAACTGGGCATAAATATTTTGTTACTTTTGTAGATGATTTTTCTCGAATGACTTGGATTTACTTTATGAAGAGTCGATATGAAGTGTTTACTCACTTTTCTGCCTTTTATGTTGAAGTCAAAACTCAGCTTAATGCCTCAGTGCGTATTCTAAGGAGTGATAATGCTAAAGAATATATATCAGAATTATTCCGATCCTACATGAGACAACACGATATTCTCCATCAGTCTTCATGTGTTGATACACCCTCTCAAAATGGAGTTACTGAGAGGAAGAATAGACATCTACTTGAGACAGCTTGGGCGCTTTTGTTTTAAATGAAGGTCCCTAAACAATTTTGGACCGATGCAATCTCTACAGCTTGTTTTTTGATCAATCGCCTGCCATCTGGCGTGCTTGCTAGTGATGCTCCTTACAATGTTCTCTTTCCAAACAAGTCACTATTTCCAGTAGAGCCTAGGGTGTTTGGAAGCACATGTTATGTTCAAGATGTTCGGTCATATGTTACCAAGTTGGATCCCAAGGCATTGAATTGAATTTTCTTGGGCTATTCTCGCCTTCAGAAGGGGTATCGATGTTATTCTACTGAACTTAGAAAATATCTAGTGTCAATTGATGTGGTATTTTCAGATACTACACCATTCTTCTATTCACCTCCCATTTCTACAAGTCAGGGGGAGGAAGATGAGTGGTTAATTTATCAGGTTACTCGTGTTTTGACAGAACAATCAGATGATGTTGTTCCTCCATCTCCTAGTTCTTCTATTGAGCACCAATCGACTACTGAGCCTTCAGTACCTGCTTTATCTGCGCCAGCACGACCGCCAACTCAGCATTGGTCTTTACACCAGTTAGATATCAAAAATGTGTTCTTACATGGTGATCTCCATGAAGATGTATATATGGAGCAACCACCTGAATTTTGTTATTTGAGAAAATCTCTAGATGGTCTAAAGCAGAGTCCTCGTGCTTGGTTTGGAAAGTTTAGCGATGTAGTTCAGGAATTTGGATTGAAGAATAGCAAGTGTGATCACTCAGTCTTGTATAGGCAGTCAGCGGTTGGTATTATTCTTCTAGTTGTTTATGTTGACAATTTTGTTATTACAGGAGATGATTGTGCAGGAATTTCTTCTCTCAATAAATTTTTACACGCCAAGTTTCATACCAGAGACTTGGGGCAGCTGAAATATTTCTTGGGCGTAGAAGTAACAAGAAGCAAGAAAGGGATTTTCTTATTCCAAAGAAGGTATGTACTTGACCTGCTTGTAGAGACTGGAAAGTTGAGAGCCAAGCCGTGTGGCACACCAATGGTTCCTAATGTACACCTTACTAAATATGATGGTGACCCTTTTGATGATTCGGAAAGATACAAAAGGTTAGTTGGGAAATTGAACTGCCTTACAGTGACCCGTCCAGATATTGCTTATGCAGTTAGTATTGTCAGTCAATTCATGTATACACCGACAGTCAAACATTGGGCAGCCTTGGAACAGATCCTATGTTATTTGAAAAGAGCTCCTGGTTTTGACATATTGTATAGCGATCACGGACATACTCGTATTGAGTGTTTTGCAGACTACCGGCTATTGCGTCTTTGTTGGTGGAAATCTGGTATCTTAGAGGAGTAAGAAACAAAATGTTGTATCTCGATCTAGTGCACAATCCGAGTATAGAGCTATGGCTCAATCTGCATGTGAAATACTATGGATACATCATATTTTAGCTAAGGTTAGTTTGAAGCCCTTGTCGCCAGCAAAACTTTGGTGTGATAATGAGGTTGCTCTACATATTGCCTCAAATTCAGTGTACCATGATCGGACGAAACATATTGGGCTGATTGTCACTTTGTCCGTGAGAAGATTCAAGGGAACATGATTTCTACTGGCTATGCGAAAACAGTAGAGCAATTGGGTGATATATTCACAAAGGCTTTAAATCGAACTCGGGTGGAATATCTTTGTAACAAGTTGGGCATGATTAATATCTATACTCCAACTTGAGGGGGAGTGTAACATAATGTATATAGATGCATCTTCATATAGTATACATAGCACAATCATAGGTAGCAGATATTTAGAGATTTTATAATATTACTTCCTTAGATTTACTGGTACACCTACAAATAGCTCACTCTTGGAATAATACGATGAGCAGATTTGCTCCATTGTTTCTCTCTATTTTACAGACCTTTTTCCTATTTTTTATTTTATTATTAATTTGTAACGATTTCGTTAGCTGAGTTGGAAAATAAGGGCAAATATGTGTTAGTTTGTAACAGCGAGGGCACAATGGGCCCCAAATCTACGTGCAGTCCAAAAAAAATGTTTTTTTCCAAGTTCCATCTGCGCCTGCAACCTCTCTTGCTGTCGGCGAGCATCACAATCAGTATAAAACACTTGAGTTGCCTCTATCAATGACGACTAGTACTACCCATCCGAAAATTGCAGGGTTCTAATCTTTTTTTCATCAGTGGGGATAAATCTTTCGAACTTAAAAATACGGGGACAAACATTATAACTGATTTTTGTTAATAGAAAGGGGCAAGAGATACACAAGCAAGATCAACATGGATATTCATAACCTGAGATGGATGTGTGAAGCCCTTATACAAGCATCAAAAGGTTCTGGACGACTATTTAGAAGGTGGGGAAGGAAGCAACACAATCTTTTCAGAGTCTACCAAAACTTCATCGTTATGGTAGATTTGTTCGCATAGAAGTATGGCATGGTTCATTTAAAGCAGCAGTGATCATCCCCGAGATCAACCTCAACAGCGGATGGTATGGACAATTATTGTGGAGAAAATCCTTCGATTTTTGGAGAAATTCAGCAAAACAGAGACACAACCTTCTCCTCCCCCATTGACAAAATCGTATCACGCAACAGCCAACATTGAGAGATGGCCAGAGGTAAGTCAAAGAACGTACAAAAGAGAGTTGAATGAAAAACATCATGTGCACAAAAGCTTGGTCAACACATTCAATGATCCATTTCACCACAGTCTCAATCCTGACACTATTCGAAAATGGTTCATTAGTAGATGGAGAGTAACTGCTGGCATCAAAGTCATACCTTTAGACCATAATCAATTCCTCTTTGAGCTTCCTTCCCGACAAGAGGCAATAAGAGTAAATGCAGGGGATTGGTTCTGGTGCGGAATACATCTCTCTTTATCTTGGTGGTCGCATGACATTATTTCCTCATAGTCTGGTAGCAGCCCGAAAAACATCTGGTTGAAAGTTTTTGGAATTCCCCTAAATGCTTGGTCAATTGACACTTTCGAACATATAGGGGCTCATTGTGGGGGTTTTATCGGTGTTGATGAAGATACGAAGAACAGAACCCATCTGATGTGGGCTTGTATCTGCGTCAAAAAATCGGGCATGAAGTTTTTGGCAAGTTTGAATTTTGAATTTGATGATAGGGTTTTCGAACTGCCAATAATTTCCGGAATCCGATCTTTTCCTTTACCCGCTGGTATTTCGACTGGTTTGGGTAAGGCCGGTAATCAGATGGGATCGAATTCTTTTCCAGTTCCACGTGCAAATACCATTAATGAACCATGTGACACATACGTGGAAGAACTTGTGGAGAAAAGAAAGAATTCGAAGGTTTTTAATTACAAGGTGGCCCGACCCAATTTTCCTCTAAAACCCAAAGCTGGATCAGTTAGCTGAACTCAGAACTCTCTCTACAGAAGAGTAAGGCCGGACATTGAATCTTAAACTTGAACTACAATAAATAGCAACTGCTGAAGAGATCTCACGGAGACAAAAATCAAGATGTATATGGTTGAAAAAAGGGGATAAGAATACAAAGTTTTCCCAAAGAATGGTCAATTCTCATAGAAAGGGCAATTCCATTGACAGACTCAAAACAGGGGATGAAGTAATTGAGGCTAAAGAAAGGATCAAGGATGGTATTATGGAGTACTATTAACAAATCTACAACGAGACAGAATCTTGGAGACCCTCAGTTGTCTTTGAAGGTTTGCCCAGTCTCAACACAATTGATAAAGAGGACCTTCAACTATCTTTCACTGAACTGGAGATCTCAGAAGTTCGCATGACTTGTGCCCCTGACAAAGCTCCAGGCCATGATGGTTTCACCATGGGCTTCTTTTAGAAATCATGGAACTTCATCAAAGAAGACTTGCTTGCAGCTTTTAATTTCTTTCATCAGAATTGCCAAATTATGAGATCGTACAATGCCTCATTCATTTCTCTTATCCCAAAGAAGAAAGGTGTTGTAGAACTTAAAGATTATAGGCCTATAAGTCTTATAGGCAGTCTCTACAAATTGCTAGCCAAAATCCTAGATGGGAGGTTGAAAAAAGTGGTGGATTCATTGGTTTCTGGGCAATAGAGTGCATTTCTAAAGAATAGGCAGATTACTGATGCATCCATGATTGCCAATGAAGTTCTAGACGGGAAAATTAAAAGTGGAGAGTCTGGGATCTTATGCAAATTGTACATTGAGAAAGCTTTTGATCATCTTAATTGGGCTTAGTTAATCAACATTTTGAAGCAAATGGGTTTTGGGGAAAGGTGGATTTATTTCTTTATTTCAACAGTAAAGTTTTCAGTTTTTTGGTAAACAGAAGTCCGGTTGGGTTTTTTTCTACTCAAAAGGGACTCAGACAGGGGATCCACTATCCCCTTTTCTCTTTATCATTGTCATAGAAGGATTATCTCAGTTGTTAGCTAAGGCCAAAGAACTGCAGTGGATTCAAGGGTTCCAAGTGGGCAGAAATCCTCACTTCAATCTCAGTTTCACATCTGCTATATGCAGATGACACCCTTATATTTTGTGGAGTTGATTGTCATCAGGTTTCCAATCTCAACACACCCTCGTGATTTTTGAGGCCATTTCTGGACTTCATATCAAAGCACTATCTATCCAGCGAATGAAGTGGCCAACCTAGAAGTTCTTGCTGACATTCTTAGCTGCAAAACAGGCTCTTTACCACCACATATTTGGGATTTCCTTTGGGTGCTAAATTCAAATCATCTGGAATATGGAGTGGAGTCATTGAAAAAATGGAGAACAGACTAGCCACATGACTAAGCCCTTCTCCCTAAATTAAACAGAGAAAAGGAAGTAGTGCACTAGCAGGGAAATAGAGAAGTTCGACCTACCTACCTGTAATACCTCTCTTTGGGAGGTAGACTCACCCTCATCAACAGTGTCCTAGACAGTATTCCCACTTACTGTATGTCACTCTTCCCTATTTCAAACTCAGTCCTAAAGCAAATTGACAAGCTCAGAAGAAAATTCTTATGGGGAAACAGTGTTACTCAAAAATTCTCTTTGGTCAAATGGCAATCAGTTATTCAACCCAAAGGCCAAGGAGGGCTAGGGATCAGAAATCTTAAGCTTCATAACAATAGCCTTCTCATAAAGTGACTCTGGAGATATGGTCAAAATGAGGCAGGGTACTGGAAGGAAATCATCAAGGCTAAATATAGTATTCAAGACTGTTGGATTGCAAAGAGAAGCAATGAACCTCATGGTATTGGAGTATGGAAGCACATCAGTAGTGTCCAAGAGGAATTCCTCTATAATGTCTCATTCAAGGCTAGAAATGGGCTCAAGATTAGATTTAGGTAGGACAAATGGCTTGGGAACGCTCTAGTAAAAGACACTCATTTCCTTCGCTATTTCTGAGAGCTTCTAACAAAGAAGCAACATTAGCTCAATATAGAGACACCAATTTTCAGAAGAAACTTATAGGATTGAGAATTTGATGAATTTCTTTCTCTCTTATAAGCATTGGGACAAAGTACTTTGGTAGCAGAATCTCAAGACAATCCTACGGGGCAATTCCAAGGAAAAGATTTTCACTGTGAAGGAATGTTACAACTACTGGAGTTCTCAAAATAGCCTTTTAGAGGTTTGGCCGTGGAAACATGTATGGAAAATCAGACAGTCTCTCAGAGTTACTTGCTTCATCTGGACTGCTCTGAATGAAGAAGGCCTAACACAAGACAATCTCAGGAGTAAAGGTCTAATTGTCGTCAACATGTGTGTCATGTGCAAGCAGACCAATGAAAATATCAACCACCTATTTTTGCATTGTCCTACAGCAGCTAGCCTTTGGTATTTCTTCTATTCTATGCTTGGACTCCAATGGGTAATGCCTTCCAACATCAAAGATGCTTGTGCTAGCTGGATACTTTGGAGAATTGACAAATCCATCAAAAGGATCCCAACAGTAATTTTTTGGACCCTATGGAAGGAGAGAAACAGTAGATGCTTTGATGGAACCTCAACTCCTATTTTCACTATAAAGTCTAGGTGTTTAGTTAGTCTTTTCAGTTGACACTTTTTTGCCCCTGTAAACTGTGTGGATAAATTTCTGGATTTTGTTAACTCCCTGTCTCTAACATAGTATTAGTAGAGATGCAGGGATTTCTTTAGACTATTTTATAGGTTTTGTTTAGTCTGCTTTATGTTTTGTTTGAAGCAGCTTTTTGCCCATCTGTAACCTTGCATCTTCTTGATGCTTTTCTAATGAAATTTTATTACTTCACCAAAAACAAAAGGGCCCCAACTTTAAATGAAGGAAAAACGTAGACCATTTCGCAAACCACAATGGTAAGTTTGGATTTCCCTTTTCTAAATAGCGGATTCAGATTTTTCTCTCCCCTTCTGTTTTTCTCTCTCGAACCCTAACTATGATTTCTACACTTAGATTAAATTTTGGTATGTTAAATATCTACTCTCTATGAATATAAATCTGTAAGAGAATTATGCGAACTTAGAAATGCAGTTATTTTAAACATTGGAACTAGGTTTCTCAGAATTATCTAATTTAAGCTTTACATGTGTCACCAAGGCCATTCACAGACAAATAAAGCTAAAAGTGTGTCATTATGAATTTGTCCTAAATGTCCATGGTGTGCTCTTGCAGCTTTGTCTTCATTGTGCAAATGATACAGACAACATGATAGGTTATTTTGGGCAAAAACATGCAAGATTGAAGAAATCATAGCATAGGGTAAGAAAAATGTCTTTAGTGTTTAAGGTTGTATTCATATCATGGCAGATATTTGAATTTACTTATACTTGGTTGAACATATAAGGTTTTTTATAAAAAAAAAAAGTGAAGGCTAACAACGTTCAAATGAGCATTTTTACATCCAGATATACCGTGGGAACATACCTGCATCAGAATCATTGCCATAGCCTCACCAGAAGGCGCAAGGTACGCAAATTGCCTGGGAAATGACGTTGCTAGAATGACAACAATAGCTGTAATAGTGGGAAGGGTACCTCCTTGAATACCAAAATACTTGGTCAAAAGATCTCCAGCTTTGCATATAGAAAAGGACACAGCAAGAGCAGTAGCTGTCTGCAATACGGGTAGCTGGTTACCAGATTTTGGTTCCCCGTCAATCTTGTCATCTGAAAAGAGTTCCAAGTATTTTTTTTTATTTTTTATTTGGAAAAGGTAACAGAATTTTATATAAATAACCCTTAGCATAAAGTTTGTGCTAAGGAAAACAAAAGTTACAAGTAGGGGCGGACCTAGGGTTAGGGTTCTGGGGAACCCAGAAATTTTTGCGCACATCATGTATTTATATTCAGAAATCCATTAAATATATAAGAAATTTTTTTTGGGAACCCAGTAACAAAGTAGGTTCTTGGTCCAGCGGCAGCCGGTAGTACTAGAACCTATTATATCTTTTCTACCCTCGTCGATAGGGGTTGATTCCCCTTGGGCACGTATAATCAATTTCTTTTAATTTGAAGTAGCTAGGAACCCATAACTTCAAATCCTGGATCCGTCTCTAGTTACAAGGCAAAAGAAACAAAAACTAGTTACATCTATTTTCACCAAGTCCCCCACTGGTGTCCTCGTATTAGTTACATCTATGACAAGCTCAATACATATGACTTATATGCACCAGCGTGCATGGGAGTGTTAGAATAGGATTAGGATTGTATATTACTTCTACGTGGAAAAGGATTGTAGCGTATAGTCTATAAATAGGCCTCAATGTAATAATGTAGAATACACAGACCTCCCAAGCAGAGCTGCTATTATTGTCCTCTCCAACAATAACTCTGGAATCGCAGCATTCGTGAGATTGCTGGTATAGATGCCGTGCTACCTTTGGCCCTAGCTTCATCAATTACACCTCCCCTGCAGATTGCTACCTCCTCGCTTCTAGCTCCCTTGTAGAAATATTTCCCTCGTCCACATCTATTGGAATCTCCTCTTCAACAAGAAAATAGATTGGAATAGAATCATCAACGGCTGTGCCGAAACAGGACTGCTGCTGAAACAGCGAAGGTGGAGGGTTATGCTCCGATCTGCCATTTGTCCAAAAATTAGAGGCCCCAGCGAACTCCAATGGGTGATACAGAACAGAGCAGATTGAGAACTAGCGGCTGAGCAAGGAATGAAGTTAGTTGTGTTAGAGGGTTTTGGGAATGGTAATGGGTTGTGAGAGGTTTCTCCAATTCAAATCCCCAGCCAAACTCCGACGGTGAGTAAGCATAGTGAGAATATGTTTGATTGAATTGCTGCAGATACCCACTGTAGTAAGTCCCATAACCCGTTGAAAATTCCTGTAACTGTAAGGATTGGCGCCATGAACACCCCAAGGTTGAGCATTAATACTTGGAAGACCATGATACTCCATCACCGTGCAGGTAAGAGGATCGATAGCTCTGACACCACCGATGCAGTTTTGAAAAGGAAACAGAAATTGAAAATGTAATTTAGCTAAAGGAAGAAGAAAGCTAAGACAAAAACTAAGAGATTCTTCATTCATAGCTTCTGCGAAATGGCAATTTGATTAAATATAGGAGAAGGACAAAACTGAAATAAGGAGAACTTAGGGACGAAAACTGACTAACTTATGGGACTGAAATGTAATACATACAACTAAATAACTAACGCAGCTGTATATGCTAAATTACTACTCTCCAAGCCTTCTATACAATCCCTGCAATCCTATTCCAACTCAGCTCAAATAAAATCACATCACCCATTTGTAGATTCTGAGAGCATTACTGTATGAATGATTTGCTACTAGTTTGTCAAAACTGAAACCTCCCTTTTAATGAAATTTTCTATCTTTATAGCAATCTCCCTCCACCCCACATTAAATGCTACTTCTGGGAGTATTATAACAGCTCTACGTTCCCCCTGCAGAGCTAATAGGCTCATGAAACCTAAGTTGCGCGGACTCTCCGTTAATGGTGCCATTCCCGTCTCGACATGGGGGATACCGGTGCGGGAGCGGGATACGTCTGCGATACGGTCAACCAACTTCGGATACTTTGACCGGAATACATCGACAAATTTGGGGGAAAATTTGAGATTTTGTTTTCTCAAAATTAAAGATAAACAGATTTAAGATAAGGGAAATGGCATACCTTCAATTATAGTACTTTTGTCTCATTTTTGTTGCTTCGTGTTTCAGAGAAACCAAGAATTCAAGGTCGTGCAGCGATATATCTTTCTAGCTCTATTTTTTATAATTTTGAATTTTCTTAGCCGAATCCCAGCACCCGTATCCGTACTTGGATTCGCACCCCCAAATCTATAAATTTAGATTTTGCCAAATCCGACACTCGGATCCGTACCTGTATCGGATACCCCCACCCGAGTCCGAGCAACTTAGCATGAAACAACCATAGCAATAAAACTTCTTGGCACACAAAAAAACTATTCATATGATCCCTCATCCTCCATCCCCTGAACTCATACCCTTTCCCCACATATGATATATGTAATAGCTCGTATATCCATAGCATGACTTTTCGACTGATAGTCATTTTCCTCATGAAGTTTTCTTGCGCTGTACCCATTCATACCAGATGTCTGATCTGTCCTTTTCGGTAATATCAAAAGACTTATCACCAACATTAAAATAGATTCAGTTAACCATAGCTAAAAGAAACCAATTTTTTGAAGCAATCACTAAGGCATGATTGATGGAAATACTAAGTTAAACCAAGGAGAACTGGTGACAGAGAACTAAAATGTCGCCAGAAAGAGTTTTTAAACTCTCTCCTAGGGGTTTGTGCCTGGGAGATTTTCATGTTCCTTGAAGATCTATTCATGTTTGACTGAGTTGGGAAGCTTTGATGAGTTCCATGTTTTATTGGAGCTTCATCTTTTAAAAATATGATTTATGCATTAGGTCTTCCATATAAAATCATTCTACTACTTGGAAAGAGAAGAAAATTTCTACATAACCATACATCAAGAGTTTTTACTTCGAGTTTTCCATTCTGAAGATTCATAAAGAGTTCCAGGTATTTTAAATTTTACTATTATATAAGAGATGGAACAGCATATAGAAAACACCAATTAACAGGTAAAGGATCAATGGAATATTTCGAGCTGGTGTACATACCAGTGGCTGATAGAGTAGCCTCAGCAGGTATTTTAGAAGCCAATGCAAACAATGTTGTGAAGTATACTGCACAAATAAGATTATCAGCAGCCAATCCAGCAGTAACAACTGAAGGTGATGTCTTCAGAGCTTCGGAAATAGCCACATAGTTGACAGCTGAAAGAGAGACAATATGAATTAACAAAATGTCAAATTGTAGATAACTCAGTATGTAGCATAACTGTCTTCCGGAGCGAAATAATAACAACCACAATTACAGATTCAGACATCATTAAATGGCATCAAGTTTAAACCAAGTTTGCTATATTTCCCACAGCTTCTTTATCTGTGATGCTCTCCATTAGCTACTTCGAATACTATAAAAGGCTGTCAAAAAGTAGCTTTCATGGTGAAATAGGATTTTCTTTTATGTGGATACATACATTGGGTCTTTGCTGTTAAAGAGGCAGCAAGATGTTATAGAAGTCTTTATCAATAAAGAGGTTAGAATATATTCTAAAACAAGCGAGACAAGGCTATACCAATGTGAAATCGAGAACCTCTTCTAAATCCAAATATAAAGATCCAAAGTTGAAACTGAAATCATCCATAGATAGTACAGTGCTCCCAATTTAGTTTCTAAACCACATGAACGCTTAAGAAGATTAAAAAAAATCTATTTCAGACCACCAGTCAGAAGAAATGTTACTGAAATGTCACAAGTAACCTTCTAGGAGTATCCATCGGGAAAGACACCGATCATGGTCAATGTGACACTTAGAACCTCCAATTACAAAGTAGGTTGCAGAATTGACATTCCTTATAAAAGAGGATTTGAAACTTAATCCATGCCAACCATTAACAGACCATATTCAGCAATGAGAGCCAACTGGTTGTATTTTCAACACTTTGGATTTACAGGAACTCAAGTATCAAGGGATAGTGCATTTTGCCATGAACGTTAGTGGAAAAAAGCTCCCATAAGGATGACTGGAAAATACAGATGTAAAAGGATGATCCTAAATAAAAATTGTACAAGACCACCGAGAAAACAAGAGTCTATGAATTTACCTCCACCTATGTGTCTTCCCATAAGAGCGGCAGCTATCTTCCAGCCATCTTCACCTAGTGATCGCATCGGAATCATCCAAAAAGCCAACAAAGTCCCAATAGTAGTTGCAACTGTCAAAACCAAGAGGAAAATAACTGATTAGGAAAGGGAAAAAACTGGAGCTCTTAATGAGAGAAACTGCATGTAACAACTCAACCCCTCGTTTTGAGTTTTAACACCCCGTTCCTTGAGTTGAGACTTCCCATAGGTTCATATGGTGTTTTGGGACTTGTTGGGATGTTTGGTTTAGGATGCGAAGCGCTCGGAGTGTTTCGGCACACTTGGAACAAATTTAGCAAGTGCAGATTTTCTACTGGTGCAGTGTGCATCGTGATCTTAGCTAGTACAAATTTAGCTAGTGCTAGACACTTTGAACAAGTTTAGCTAGTGCAGATTTTGGTCTAGCCTTCTTCTCGGCGAGGGCCTATTGGTTGGTTTAGCCATCCTATCGACGAGGGACTATGTTTTTGGTCTAGTAGTCCTATCTGCACAGGGCTTCTGGATTGGTCTAGTGGTCCCTACCACGAGGGCCTAGTGCACATATATGACTGATTGGTGTGGCTTTAAAATCGTTATACCTGTTATAGGTTATTTATAGACTGAGATATACACTATTTGCTTTCATGCATTCTATTGTTGAATACTTGCTCCACGGGGTAAGATGGAGGAGCGGGTTGATGATCTTACTGGGTCCTTGTGACTCACCACCTACTGCTCTATACAGATACCTCTACTAGTGTTACCGCAAGACACGATCTACTTTGAGGCGTTTGGGGCTTTCAGCTGAGGTGAGCCAACCACGTCTGTTCATGTGGGCGTCTGTCTAGTTTATCTCATTATATTTCTCTTTTCGAACTGCAACCCTAGATCTTTTGTACCCAGATTCTATTAGATGCTACTGGACCATGTCTTTTGTTTATGGTTGGTTCTAGATTGTGTACAAGCTATTTTGACTTCTGTTATTGTTAGACTATTCTCTCATTATGATATGCTTTCCATTTTGGTCTAATCATGGTTCACCTAGTGGGGAGCAGCTTGTTAGGTGCCAATCGCAGCTCATGAAAATGGGCCGTGACGATTGATGTGGTTGTGCTTCTCGATATTCAAACAATAAAAATAACAAAATTTCATAGTCTAGTCGGATTTTAGGCATCACAATTATACCAAGATATGTCGGGTTTTTTTTTTCGAAAAGATAAAGGACGTAAGATAATTATAATGACTGTAGGAGGCCTTAAAGAGCTCCACTTCACTTGGTTGTGGAGACCTCTAAGTTTCACTGTCCCACATAAATAGAATCCAAAATAAGTATGGTGAGCCCAGCTAAGTAGAACAGCACAAGACTGAATGGTCCATTCAGTCAAAGAAATCTGATTGCTCTAGATAAACTTATGAAATGCTGGAAAGAATAGAATACCCAAAATTTTGTAATTACCTATTACCTGCTTGGTACTATCCAGTTCAATAAGATCTACCTGATTAATAGAAAACGAGAAAAGAACCAAAATTTGCGACAAAGGCTTAACTCCCTCTCTTCATAAAGTATTATCAGGTTGATGAATCTCGTGTTCTAGGCTAGTATCTTGGGAGCAGATTATATCATTCTTTCTCCATATAAATAACAAATTCTAGCTTCTAGTACTTCTTAACTGGATTATTGGCAAGTGCCCTCAGGTTAGCTTTTCAAACTAATCTGAGAACTGAGCCAAGTTGTTACGCAGATCTTTCAAGACACATAAATATTTAAGGAGAAATTTGTGATATGTATAAGTAACATGAAGAATGCTGAAAAAGATGGTAGCTTGGCTCATTGGCATACCAGACACGGGTCAGGAAGGTCATAAGCCTTCAAATTGAAGAAGTACCAGACAAACGTAACAGCACATTGCTTTAAGTGTAGCTGAAGATTATCGGCAATATCATTTTCCTGGTAGAATTAACTAAATTTTAATGTGTTAACGAACAAAACTAGACACCAAAGTTGTATTTTATATAGAGGGCAGGGAGATTTCATGGAGGAGAAGGACTTCCCTTGTTTCCTTTTTGGACGGAAAATATTAGGGAAAGAAGTTTACTGGATTTGAATATCCTTTTTAGCTTCCACCCTATGTATAAGCCTTGCTCTTGTTTTCTATCCTCATTTAGATATTGAAAGAAAGAACAAACCAGTCTGAGAACTTTAGCCGAAAACCATTGCGAGCTAAGGCCATTATGCACATGACCAGTTGAAATAATAAATTTCTGGAGCCTTTAATCATCAAATTGGAGAAATATCACCCACTATAGAGCACGTAAGACTTTAAAATAAACAATATAATAATAGTTTCAGCACTTCTAAAGATAAAATTTGAACTTGTCATTCCAAGCATTGCAGGGCAGAAAAGTATGAAGCATTTGCAGTAGATGTGCCAAAAGTTTTTTTGAGAAAATGAAGCACCCCATTACCTGATCCAAGCAAAAAAGCCAAGAGCAGTGTTCCAGTGGACTTCAATACTCTACGCATATCAGCTCTAAACAACAGCAATGGAACAGCAAGTGGAAGCAAGAATCCTGTCACGATTTTATATGCTGGCGCATCACAAGCTATAATGCCCAAGTTACTTGCTGCAAGACCAACCAGTGTACTTACTAGTGCACCACTTAGTGCACTCCCAACCTTGGTCTTCTCCGACCTGACCAAAAATCAACAAGCTGTGTAATATAAATATCTGAACACCTCAATTCATTCGTCCATGATTATACAAATATTAACAAACTTGTAAAAAAAAAAAAAGTATGTGAAACTTTTCGCTTCTCGAGAGTCAATTTGACTAATCTTGAACATAAATTAGATTAGATCAACTCAATATTTTAAAATTAAAATTTAGATATTCAAAAACTATACGCTAAGTACTATAAGTTGCAATTCGTTCTCATATCAATATGATGAAAAAATATATTTTAAATATGGATCAAAGTTCACATAATTTGAATCTCAAGAAGCAAAATACAACAACAAACAACAACAACATACTCAGTGTAATCCCACAAGTGGGGTCTGGGGAGGGTAAGATGTACGCATACTTCGGCTCAAAAGAAATGTACCCAATGCATGAATATAGGAAGGAAGAAGAGACAATAAAATAACAAATGTGCAAAACAAATATAGTAACAGAGATCAATACACATTGGCAAAAAAACTATGCGACTACCTAAATCATACGACTACAAGTACGATGACCCTATGTTACCTACTAACCATCTACGCTAATCCTCGACCTCCACACCTTCCTATCTAAGATCATGTCCTTAGTCAACTAAAGTTGTATCATGTCATGTCTAATCACCTCCCCCAGTTCTTCTTCAACCTATCTCTGCCTCTCCTCACTCCTGCTATAGCCAGCCTCTCACACCTCCTCACTGCCATCAGCGCACCTCCTCTTCACATATCTGAACCATCTCAACCTCACTTCCCTCATCTTATCCTTAACTGAGGCCACTCCCACCTTCTCCCATATAACTTCGTTCTTAATCATATCCCTCCTAATATGCCCACACATCCATCTGAGCATCCTAATGTCCGCTACATTCATCTTCTGAATGTGGGCACTCTTAACTGGCCAACACTCTGCCCATACAATAGTGCTAGTCTAACCAACACTCTGTAGAAAATTACCTTTAAGCCTAGGAGACACTTTCTTATCACATAGTACCCAGAGTCAAGCCTCCATTTCGCCCACCCCGCCCCAATACAGTGTGCGACATCGGCATTAATTTCCCCATCTCCTTGAAATATGGACCCAAGATACTTGAATTTGTCCCTCTTATGTATGACCAGTGCCTCAATCTTCACTTCAATCTCAAGAAGCAAACTGATGTGATTAAAAATATAATCCTAATTCGAGATGCTCGAGAAGTTGTACATGAGACTGTGAAGGTTATACACCTGAATAGATTAGCTGAGGTTGTTATAATTAGTTGGTAACTTCATGAACTTACAAGTAGTCAAGTAGACCCCAATAGTTTTAATTACAAGCTTGGTTATTTACATTTCGCGCCAAATATAATTGCTTATTTTCATTTCAGTCTTCTCCTCTCTCATGCGAAGAGGGGGTATTTGTTGTCACTTTCAAGTTTCAGCTCATTTGGAGCTCATCAATAAAAATATCTCCTAGTTCTCCTTGGCCTAGCTTAGTTTTCAGTTAGAATTTCATCTCGAATTTTCAGATTGCATCACCTAAAGTGCCACAAAAATTGGGATAGAGAGACTAGACGTGAGAATTATCTCCAAAACTAATATACAGAAAGGAGAGTTGATTACCAAATGTGAGAATTATCTCCAAAACTAATCTTTGAAACTGAACTGGATTAGATCACCTCAATATTTTAAAATCAAAATTTAGATATTCAAAAAATATATAATAAGTACTATAAGTTGCAATATAAGTACTATAAGGTGCAATTATTTCACATGTCAGTATGATGAAAATATAGTATTTTAAATATTGGTCAAAGTTCACATAATTTGAATCTTATAAGCTGCAATTCTTATCAGGTCAGTATGAATAAAACATGGGAGTATAATTTTAAATGTTGGTCAAAGTTTATATAGTTTGAATCTCGACAAGTAAAATGTGTCGCATAAATTGAGACAAAGAGGGTAAATGCTAGAAATATCTCCAAAACTAATACTCACTCCGTCTCAATTTATGTGATGTAGTTTATTGGGCACGGAATTTAATAAATAAAGAAATAATTTTAAATCTTGTGGTCTAAAACAAATCAAACATATTTGTGTGATTATAAATCATAAAAAATAAATTTTAAAGTTAAATTATTACGAAATAAATAAATGTGTTATTCTTTTTTAATCTGACTGGAAAAAAAAGAGTGTAAGCAATGCTATATACACACAAACACACATAGGAGAGTTGATTTATTACCAAATGCCAAAAGCACCAGTAGCGAAGAGAGCAGTCCAGGTACCCCATTGATCTTGTGGAGAAATTATTGGAAAATTCAATTGGGATCTAATAGTAGTACTATTCAACTTCAACTTCCTCTTAGGGAAATCTTGAGGTTTGTATTTTCGTTCAATGTGCTTCGATAATACTATTGGATGTTGAAGTATTGTATTACTAATTGATGAGGCATTTTGGCGGCGAGAGGAACACAACGTCAACGGTGGTGATGGAATGTATAAATTGTTGTGTAGATATAAATGTTTTAACGCCATTACTGGCTTAAGATCAATCAACAATAAAGACGTGTCATAAGGCTCAATGAAAGTGAGATTGATCCATACTTTTCAATAAGGAAAAAGGTCAAATATATACTCTACTTTCTATTCTAATTTTATCCTCCGTTAATGATAGTGTTTAAATATTCCCGCTGTTAACATAGTTCACACATTTACTCCCCTTAATTGGGCGGATTCCCCATATTGACTAAATTACCTAATTTCACTTAAATTATTTGATTTTAACCCGACATGATCCATCTAATTAATTTTAATCCATACAAAATAACACTCAAATACAATCGCATTGACGGCAGAGAAAGAGCCAAAACCGTCTACACTGAATTGAGGAGCAATTTGATAAGGTACCGGTGTTCTATCACCTGAAACTGTTCCTTAATTTTTTTTACTCCTGTGTCCCAATTTATATGATATATTTTTATTTTTAGTCGATCTCAAAAAGAATGACACATTTACTTATTTGAATAATTTAAGTTTAAACTTTATCTTTTATGCTTAACGATATGATCTATAACCACACAAATATTTTTAGCTTATTTTTTACCACAAGATTCAAAAATCTTCTTTTTTTTCTTAAACTTCGTGTCCAGTCAAACCACATGTATAAAAGTGATTTGTTAAATATACACGTGATATACACTTACCATAAGTAGTGTATATCACGGGTTTGTAGCTATATTGTACCGTGATATACACTTACCATAATTAGTGTATATCACGGTTTTGTGGCTGATTTGTAGTGTAAATAATTGTATTAATTAGTATTGTACACTTACCATAATTATAGGATTTTTGTACTACTAGAATAGGAATAGGATTTTTCTATTATGAAAAATTGTAAATTGTATATATACTCTTTCATTAATAAAAATAATCAAGAGATTATTTCTTTCATGGTATCAGAAGTCTAGGTCAAAAATTTCTCTCCCAGATTTTTTTATTCTTCAAGCATCGAAATCTGAGCCTCTACTCTCTGTTTCCGTGTTATTTCTCTTCCCCAATTTCTCTTCCTAATCCCTACATCACGTCTTTCGTTGCGGTTATAGCTAAGAACACGTTTCACGATGCTCTTACTCTTTCTAACATCAAGAATCACATCCCTATCATTCTTGAAATAGAAAACGTCCAATACGCAATGTGGGCCGAACTGTTCAAAGTTCACGCACGCTCGCATCAAGTTCTCCATCACATTATCCCTGTGACTCCTACTGATACGGAGGTGCCTAAAACCTGAGGATGATCCTAAATTGTGGTCGACCCTTGATGCTACCGTTCTTCAGTAGATTTACTCCACTATCTCTACCGACCTATTGCAAACGATTATTGAGCCTGACGCTACGACAAAGGCTACTTAGGATAGAATACGTGATATATTCCAAGATAATCAAATTTCTAGGGTTGTTACTCTTGAGCAGGAATTCTCCCACGTCAACATGGAAGATTTCTCGAACGTTTCAGCTTACTGCAAAAGGTTGAAAGAATTGGCGGACCAACTCCGTAACGTTGGTACGCCCGTTACCAATGATCGTTTGGTCCTACAAATGGTTGGAGGCCTATCTGAGGTTTATAATGGTGTTGGTACGCTTCTTCGTCAGAGTAGTCCTCTTTCGCAATTTTATTAGGCCCGTTCCATGCTTAGGCTCGAAGAAGCCGGCTTGGCCAAAAAGGCTAGTCCCGTGGTTATGATGACGCCCTCCACTAATTCCGAAGGTTTTGTTGATAATTCGGGCCAAAATCGTGCTCACGGTGGCGGCAAGAATACTCGGAAAAATAATGGGAAAAATTGCGAAGGCAAACGCGGTGGTTCCGGCAGTGGTGGCGATGGCCAGACTAGTGGTAGTGGGGCCCATCCCGATAACAGTGGGCCACCGTCCAACTGGTCCCAGCCATGGGCCCCTGGCAGTGGGCCTGGGCCAGTGGACAGTGGCCCAACGACCACTATTCTCCAGCGTGCCCAGCCCCTGGCCAATGGGTTGCCCATAATTATTTTTGGCCCAATACGCAATGGTCCACTGGATTCTGCAATACCTCTAGGCCGGGGCAGCAAGCATGTGTGCTTGGGCCTCGGCCTCCGCAGGCCCACCATGCAACACGCCCCACTCAAACCGACATTGAAGCCGCGATGCACACATTTGGTTTAAATCCCCCGGACCTGAATTGGTACATGGACATCGGAGCCACTACCCACATGACGTCCGACCAAGGTACTCTCTCATCTTATTCCAATTTGAGCAGCAATCGTGGCATAATTGTTGGTAATGGAAATTCAATTCCAATTCGTGGTTACGGTCATAAAACTTTGTCTCTCCCCCCCCCTCCACATCTTGTCTTGAAAATTACCTTTCATGCTCCTAAATTAATTAAAAATTTGGTGTATGTCCGTAAATTCACTACTGATAATTCAGTTTCTGTTGTTTTTTATCCTTTTAGGTTTTCTGTGAAGGATTTCAAGATGGGGATTCATCTCATGAGATGTGATAGTAGGGGAGATATTTATCCTATCACGCCCACATTCGGTCTCTCGAGTCAAGCCTTGCCATCTACTTTTGCGGCTCTCACTCCTTCCTTATGGCATGCACGTTTGGGTCACCCTGGGTCGTCTATTGTTTCTTCTTTACATAAAAACAATTTTATTTCTTGTAAAGGTACGCGTAGTACTCCGGTTTGTCAATCTTGTTATCTAGGAAAACTTGTTAGATTACCATTTGTAGACTCTACTTCTCGTACCTTAATGTCATTTGATATTATTCATAGCGATTTATGGACGTCTCATGTTCTCAGTTCTTTGGGTCATCGTTATTATGTTTTATTTTTGGATGACTATTCTAATTTTTTATGAACTTTTCCGTTAGCGAAAAAATCTCAAGTGTTTTCCACCTTTTAAAAATTTAGAGCATTCATCCGTGCCCAGTTCGACCGGAAAATAAAAAATATTCAATGTGATAACGACAAAGAATATGATAATGGGGTGTTTCAGGATTTTTGTGCTACTAATGGGATAAATTTTCGTTTCTCTTATCCTCATACGTCCTTACAAAATGGGAAAGCCAAGCGCAACATTTGTACCATTAATAACATTGTCCGAACTTTATTGATTCATGCTTTCGTACTCCTTTCCTTTTGGCATCACGCTCTACAAATGGCAATTTATCTTCTTACCATACTTCCTATAAAAGGTTTGGCATCTTCATCCCCTCTTCAAATCTTATATAATAAGACTCATTCGTATTCCCATCTTAGAGTCTTTGGGTGCTTGTGTTATCCACTCTTTTCGTCAACCACAATTAACAAGCTTCAGGCCCATTCCACCCCTTGTGTGTTTTTAGATTTTTCGTCTAATCATCATGGTTACACATGTTTTGATTTATCATCTAATAAAATCATCATTAGTCGCTATGTTATTTTTGATGAAACCCAATTTTCATTTGCTAAAGTGAGTAGTCCTGTGCCTAGTTCGTATAATTTTTTGGATGACGATGTCTCCCCATATCTTATCCACCATTTATTGAACTTGTCTCGCACCCAAAATCAGCCAGCGGGCCCACTGGCCGCTGGACCCAATGTTCTGCCATATCCACTGGTTCTAAGTGTTGTTTCTGCCCCAATTTCGGATATTGGGCAAGATGCCGAGCCCAATACCGAAATTGTTCTTGCTCCAGTCCCCGCGTCTGCTACTGTTCCTGCTGACCAATCCGTCACCTAGCCCAATTTTTTCCAACATCCATAAAATTCTTCCCCGAGTCATAGACCTATTACTCGTAGTCAGCGGGGTATTCTTAAACAAAAATGACATTTTAATCTCAATTCTAATGTCCTTAAATCACCATATCCCGTAACCCAGTTTCAGCTTTAAATGACCCGAATTGGAAAATTGTTATGACCGACGAATATAATGCTCTTATTGATAATAAGACGTCGGAGTTGGTACCCCGCCCTTCTGGTGTTAATATTATTCGGTCCATGTGATTTTTCGTCATAAGGATAATTCTGATGGCTCTTTTGCAAGGTATAAGGCTCGTCTTGTAGGTGATGGTAAGACTCAGCAAGTTGGCGTGGATTGTGGTAAGACATTTAGTCTGATGGTCAAGTCGGCTATCATTCGCACTGTGTTCAGCTTGACTCTTTCGAAAGCATGGCCCATTCATCAGTTAGATGTGAAGAATGCTTTCTTACATAGTAATCTTAAGGAGACATTTTATATGCATCAGCCCTTGGGTTTTAGAGATCCCAAATATCCTCATTATGTTTGTTTATTGAAGAAGTCCTTGTATGGGCTTAAGCAGGCCCCACGACTGGATCGCCTTAAACCTGGTATCACAGTCTTGCAGGGGCTCTTCAGTATCTTACATTCACGAGACCAGACATTACATATGTCGTACAGTAGGTGTGTTTGTTTATGCATGATCCCAGGGTTGAGCACATGAATGCGCTCAAACGCATCATTCGATACATCCAGGGGACACTTGACTATGGCTTACATTTATATCCTTCATTGGCGTCTACGCTTGTCTCGTATACATATGCTGATTGGGGTAGCTGTCTAGTCACCAGACGCTCTACGTCTAGCTATTGTATGTTTCTTGGTAATAACTTGGTCTCCTGGTCTGCCAAGCGTCAGTCGACTTTATCATGCTCTAGTGCAGAGGCCGAGTATCGATGGGTAGTCAATGTGGTCTCTGAATCCTGTTGGTTACGTAATCTTCTTTTAGAGCTTCATTGTCCTATTCAGAAAGCTACCTTGGTTCATTGTGATAATATTATTGTCATCTACCTTTCTGGTAATCCGGTTCAACACCAGCGCACTAAACATATAGAGATGGATATCCACTTTGTTTGCGAAAAGGTAGCTCGTGGACAAGTACACGTTTGTCATGTCCCTTCCAGATATCAAATTTTAGACATCTTCACCAAAGGTCTTCCTTCGGTCCTTTTTGAAGATTTCAGGGACAGTTTCAGCATACGAAGACCGCCCGCTATGACTGCGGGGATGTGTTAAATATACACGTGATATACACTTACCATAAGTAGTGTATATCATGATTTTGTAGCTATATTGTACCCGTGATATACACTTACCATAATTAGCGTATATCACGATTTTATGGCTGATTTGTAGTGTAAATAATTATATTAATTAGTATTGTACACTTACCATAATTATATGATTCTTGTACTAGTAGAATAAGATTTTGGGAGTACAATAGAAATATGATTTTTCTATTATGAAAAATTGTAAATTGTATATATACTCTTTCATTAATGAAAATAATTAAGGAATTATTTATTTTATGATCAGAAAAAGGGAAAGGAAAAGGTGCACTGTTTACTGGATGGACAGCCATTGTGCTATTGATCATGGCAGAAGCTTACCATGAAGTTTAGTGATGGTAATATTACCCTAATGTAGCAAAAGCAATCATTTTTGACAGATTGAATTTAGATGTATTATACTACTACTAGATAACAGTGTTTTTGATAATCCACCAATCTCCAGAAAATGCATTTTACTAGAATTTGAAGGTAACTTCTTTGATTCGCTCAAGAGTTGTGTTGACGTACTGCAAATGTGAAACTGGGACGAGCTATAACTATAATTTCCAATCACACATTTTCTTGTTGAATTATGGCTTGTGTCGTTGCTATGGTGGTGAAGATAACGGGTGACGGTGATGTCTTAGGTGGCAAAAAGGAAGAATGGGATTGTATTTGGGTGTTATTTTGTATGGGTTAAAATTAATTAGATGGATCGGGTCAGGTCGGATTAAAATAGAGTAATTTAAGTGAAATTGGGTAATTTAATTAATTTGGGGAATCTGTCCAATTGAGGGGTAAATATGTGAAGTTTGTTGACGGCAGCGGTATATTTTAAACACTATCGCTAACGGAGGACAAAGTTAGCTAATAAAAGAAAGTAGAGGGGTATAATTGACCCTTTTTCCTTTCAATAAAGATACTTTTAAGAAGTGTTTCGGACCTTAAGTTATTAAGTACATTTATTTACATTCTAACTACTTATTTGGTTTGAATAGGTTTTAATCTTTAAAAACTTGAACAAAGTTTTAATATTATTAAGAGGTGTTTTTGTATGAATAATTCTTACTATCACTCTATCTACAACCACCAGCTCTACCCTCCCAACCCCCATCACTCACCCACCCCTACCCACTCTCTATCTCACCATCACTAACCATTTGTGTCATCACAATTACCATCACCACCATTGTCAACTACCACCCCTACCTTCTCAACCCCCCTCCCAAACCCCACCTACAGTCCACCTTACCCCACCTATCCACTACTAACCACCTCTAACATCACAACCACCATCAACAACACCGCTATTTACTAACATCAATCAACCCCACTATCACAACCACTACCATTACTAACCACTAGCACCAACTATTACTGTCACCATAACTACAAAACATCTCCACCATCACTAGTGAACATAAATGTTTTATTTTTTATCAAATAATATTTGTATTTTATTAAATTTATATTTATTGCTTGATACTCCCTCTGTTTCAAGTTATGTGAACCCTTTACTATTTGGGGAGTCTACGAGGTGGTTCTTTGACCACGTTTTTCTTACACTTTTTATAAATTATTTGAATTATAAACTATCATGACTTATAGTACTTTTAATGTAGTTTCTAAATATATAAATTTTATTTTTACAAACTTAAAAAATATATGTCAAATTATAAAGTTTGACCCTCGTACTCCGAAAAGGTTCACAGAAATTGAAACGATTGGAGTATTTAATTTTTATTTTATTTGAATTATACATACATACATATATACATACATACATATATATACATACATATATACATACATACATACATATATATACATACATATATACATACATACATACATATATATATATATATACATATATATATATATATATATACATATATATATATATATATACATATATATATATATATATATATATATATATATATATGTATATATATATATATATACATATATATATATATATACATATATATATATATATATATACATATATATATATATATATATATTATGTTTAAATACATACATCATGCAAATTCAGATATTGAAAAATAAAATGGTCTTAATCATTCAGTGTTCTAATCTAGAGAAATCATTTTGATCATTTAGATGTGCATTCAGATTTAGATATTTTAATCTTAATGAAAACAAATGAGGCCAACTAAGAAGTACGAGAGAGGGTGGTCGAGAGTAGGACGAGGAGGATTGTGTCTATATCTAAGAACCAATTCAGATTCATATCGGGCGATCGACTACGAAAGCTATTTATCTTGTCAAGAGATTGTTGGAGCAGTATAGGGACAAAAAGAGATATTTACACATGGTGTTCAATGATCTTGAGAAGGCATATAATAAAGTCCATCGGGATGTTCTTTGGAGATGTTTTGAGTCTGGAGGTGTGAATGTTGCCTACATCAGGGCAATTAAGGACATGTGCGGGGGTGCCAAGACCAGGGCTAAAATAGTTAGAGGTGATTCAAAAATAATTCCAGTCGTGATGGGGTTGTACGAGGGATCAACCCTTAGCATGTTCCTATTTGTCTTAGTGATGGACAGACTGATACCACGTATTCAAATGAAGGTGTCGTGGTGTATGTTATTACGGATGACATAGTTTTGAGTGACGAGACGCGCCATGGAGTTAACGACAGGCTGGAAGTTTGCAGGATAACCTTAGAGTCTAAAGGTTTTAGGTTAAGCAAGACTAAGATGGAGTACATATCGTGCAAGTTCAGTAACGTAATACATGAGGCAGATGTGGAAGTAAGAATCGAGGCATAAGCTATACCCAAAAGAGGAAGCTTCAAGTATCTTGGATCCATAATATAATGAGACGGAGAGATTGACTATGATGTCGCACACCGTATTGGAGCAGGATGGATGAAGTGGAGGCTTGCCACTGGGTGCTCTGAGATAAGAAGGTGTCGCCAAGGCTGAAAGGTAAGTTTTATGGAGTGGTGCTTAGACTAGTATTGTTGTATGGGGCAGAATACTGTCCAGTCAAGAACTTCCACATTCAGAAGATGAAGGTATTGAAGATGAGGATGCTCAGATGGATGTGTGGTCATACTAGGAAAGATATTATTATGAATGAAGTTATACGAGACAATGTCAGAGTGACCTCCATGGAGGACAAGATAAGGGAAGCGGGGCTGAGATTGTTTGAATATACAAAGAGGAGGTGTGAGGATGCGCTAGTTAGGAGGTGTGATATATTGGCGGTAGCAGGAGTTGGAAGAGGTAGAGGTAGGCCGAATAAAAACTGGGCGAAGGTGATTAGACAGGACATGTCATAACTTCAGCTGACTGAGGAAATCACCTTAGATAGAAAGATTTGGAGGTCGAGAATTAGGTAGAAGACTAATGGGTATTTGAGTTTTTGTTGCATTATGTGGGTTAGGTAGGGGGCTACCCCCTACATCTTCTCTTCTCTTTGTCTTAGTAGTATTTTTTAGGCATCACATATAACTCTACTCTTTAGGTGTGTAGTAATATGTGTTGCATTATTTGCTTTGTATCTTTATATTTTGATGTCTTATTTTCCTTGCAATCTTGCATCGACTATTATCTTTTTGAGCTGAATGTCTATTGGAAATAGTCTCTCTACCCTACAAAGGTAGAGGTAAAGTCTGCTAACATTGTGTTCTCCCCAAATCCCACTTTATGGGATTACACTGAATATGTTTTTGTTGTTGTTGTTGCTTACTGCTACCCTCATTCATTCACTAAGAAAAAAAATTGGTTTCCCGCATATTGGGTATCCGTTTTGAGATCTGACTAATTTGAATTCGCACTTGAAAGTCCCAATTTGAGGGTAAAGTGCTTCTTTTAAAAAATAATTTTTATTTTCAGGACTCGCTTAAGAATAGAGAAGTACTTACCACTCAAACACAACCTTTAGTGGTTTAAAACTTAAAATACTTAATAAAGTGCTATCCTATTATACTCCTAGTTCTTTTGGTGAACTTTGCCTAATTCATAACCTTGCATCTATTTAGAAGCATAATAAAGTGCTATCCTATTATACTCGTTCTTTAGGTGAACTTTGCCTTTCATAACTGATGAAACGTATGAGTCCACCAAATACAGTAAAGAACCAGGTTCTTTGTTGTTATGTAAGGTAAAGGCAAATGGTAAATAACTCGAGATGTTTACGTGGAAAACTCCTTGGTCAAGGGATTAAAAGTAAAGACCTACCCTAGTAGTATTTTCCAACTCCACTATGACTGAGAAATGTTTAGATTATAAACTATTGCAACCTAGGAATTAAACTCTTAATCCCCTTCCCCTTACAACAACTCTACTGTAAGACCTTCACAATACCTCAATTTCAAAGACACTCCTCGACTGACTCTAGTCAAGTATACAACTTAAAGACTTGAGAAAAATAAGCTACCTACATACATCTTCTCATAAGAAAAGTAGGTTTACAAGTTAAAGATCAAATGACAAAGACTCAACAACTTAAGGACTTAAGACATCTTCAGTGACAGAGAACATGTCCTTGAGTTTGTTGTAGCTTTGTCCTTGAGAGAATCTTGAGAGTTGTCGTGGGTTGGCAATTGAGAGAAAAATCTTTTTAGGTTTTCAAGTGGTGTGTTTAAAGTTGTAATATGTTGTTTATATATGAGATCAAATGAGAGAGACATTACATCGGTTAGTCTAGCGGATTTGCAGTTGTGCTACTGTATTATTGTCAGTCGGTATAGTGCAACATATTTTATAGCTGTAAGTTACGACCGCTAGAGACTTGATTCCATCTGGTCCCTATCTGATTCTTCAAAACTGTTTGACAATCATCAAAACTCAAAATAGTATGACTTATCAATTTCCCCCTTTTTGATGATGACAACCTCATAGTAGTTGTTCCTTCTGAGAACCAGATTGTTTGCGTAAAAGAAAAACACAACCTTAATCAACATGTTAGAAGGTTGCAAATCAGTAGCCCATAGTAGATGTTCCCCTTGAGAACCAGATTGTTTACGTAAAAGAAAAATACAACCTCAATTAACATGTTAGAGGGCTGCAAATTAGTAGACCACGACCATTTCACACCAACGAATCCTTAACTTGTTAATAACATCACAACCAACCCATAACATGTTCCCCTTGAGAATAAGAACAGGAACTGGACACAAATAGGACACATACACACAAATATTCCCCCTTTTGACATCATAAAAAAACATTGAATTGTGTTAGCACAAGTGTATAAAGAAGTTCAGCAACATTAACTCATGGCCACTAGGGCAACACAACATAAGAAAAAATAGTGGCAAGCAGTATGAGTAACATTGCACATAAATAGAGAGAATACCTAAAAAGATAGTTTAGCGCATCAGCAAGCAGTGCTAATCAATACAAATATGAAAATTAAATAGTCTAGAGTGCCAAAATTCATTAAAATATAGCCATTTAAAACACAAGGATTGTCAAGGGATTGGAAGAGAAACATGGGAGTTTAGAAGAGGGCTTAAACATGGAAGATCGTAAGAAGCCCATCCATTCTTTCATTTGCATTTCTTTGATCCTGAACCATCTGCTCACGAAGCTCTTCCACCTTCTGCTTCAGATTTTCATTCTCAGCCTATGGCTGAGCATTGTCTTCTTCTAGAGGACTACTGGGACCTGGTTCTCTTCCCTTTTCTACAAGTTAAAATTTTAAAATTGCATTTTCAGCTTGCAACCTCTGGATTTCAGTAGTTGCCTGTTCATGAGCCTTAATCAGTTTTGAAATTGTGGAATTGCTTCCTCCCCCTCCTTTCCTTGGCATACACTAACACTCTTCCAACGTACTCAAGGAGAACATTTGCTTCCTGCTTCCCAATGTGGCTTTTCCTGTTTTAACATTGAAATGTTCATAGACTTTTGTGAGAAATAACCTGCAGGAAAGACCATGACTGCCATCTTTTATATTTACCACTTTTAGAATGTGCTCCATCATCAAGGCATGTAAACTGATATGAGTGAAGTTTGCTAAGGCTTCAATGACAATTAGATCAGAGATTGCTGCCAAGGACCTCTTCTCAGCCCTAGGAAATATCATTTTGTTGACAAGAGCTTATATTCAGGCTTGAGGATTTTTTTGAAGATTGTAGCCCCAATCTCCATCTCTTCTTGCTTTACAATTGTACCCGAAAATTCAATTGAGGCAGCACTCCATTTGACAGTCTTTAATCCATCAGTGGGAACACCAAGGATCTCAACAAGCTTCTCTTCATTGAGAACAAAATCAATTCCATTCACAGTTACCATCAAGGTATCGTCATCATTAGCAAACAAGTTCCCATAGAAGTCAGCAACTTATTCTTCAAACACATTGGGAACTGGAGGGGAAAATAGATGATTCCACTTCTGGAGATTAACTATTTCCGATAGTTCTTTCATCCCACTCTTTCCTGCAATCTCAGGGTCAAAGACTCTACCACATGACTTTTTGAGATTTTAGGATCTATTTTCTTTCCCACTCATATAGTTCTTTTTTTTAGTTTTTTTTATGAGGAACCAAGTTCCTCTTCCACAATACCCTTCCTCTTTCTTAGAAGACGGGTCTCCTCTTTCTTTTTCTAAGACTTCCCAGCCTTATCAACTGGTTCAGCACTCTTAGCTGATTTTCCTTTCATCAAGGTTTTCTTTTTGGAATTCTTTCTTACAACTGAGGATTCCTCTATCATACTTTCTTTATTTTTGGGTGACACTAACTCCTCATCAAACAACAATCCTTTCACCAACCATTTATGTTTCTTTACTGAGTTTTTCCCTTTGTTAGCTTTCAAGGCAGACTCTAGTTGGGCTTTCTTCCTTAGTCTAATGGTTGGTGCTTTGTAGGAGACATGTTTTCTTTCATTTTCACTCAAATAAGCCTTAGAAGAGGTCTTTAGCTTTCTTTTGAACATAGAATTCAAAACCATTTCATCTTCAACATCATCATGCTGAGAAGGACTGACAGCACCAGGTTCTCCTTTAAGGGAGAGTTCCTAGGGGTACAGTGATAGTGGTCATAAAATGAGGAATTATATCTAGCATTGCCTTCGAGGAACCTGGTTTTCCATCCTAGATATGAGCAGTCTTGAACTTAGGAGATTCAGACGCTTCTTGGGTTGATAGACCGGTTTCTTCTTCATGTACAATCATAATTTCCCTCTGAGTGAGGGCACCAGTTCTCTTATCAGTTTCTTTGCTGCTTAATCTATCCAAAGAGTATACAAATCCTAATACGATCTCAGCAACCTCACTTTCCAATATATTAACCTTTTATTTTTCTCCCTCATCCAGGATACCATCAAATAACTGATCTATATAGGACTCAGAGTGTCCTTTGTTTGAGTCAAGATGAGCTAAATAAACAACAGAAGTAGTAATACCTGGTTCCTTAGCCGACTCATCATCTTCCTTTTGATCCTCAGCAACATCGGAAGAGTTTGGCTCAAGAGACTTATTTACTAATCCTTTAGGTTTCTCCCCTGTTCCGAGCAGAACTTTTGACTATTCGACATTTATAGTTGATGGTTGTCCCTTAAGAGTGATAGAGGCAGTCTCAGGCAAGAGTTTTTTGGGGGTTTGGTCATTCGGACTGCACAGAGAATTGGGTGAAAATAGAGGAACTAGTAAGGTTGGAAACGATATAGGGGATTTTGGGTGTGAAGAATGAGGGTTTTGTTCAGGCAGATTTGGAGATTTTGGAGAGGACACAATGGTGTTTGATTTTGGTGAGTTAGATGGAGAAGATTGAAATATTTTTCTGCCTTGATCGAAAAAAGATTAGAAGGTCTGAGAGTTGGTAGTCGTTTGGTTTGAGAGTGTGAACGGGAAAGTTTGTTATTGGAGTTTAGAAGAGACGAGAGAGAGATGGGGGTTTTGGTGTACAAGGTAGGTGAAGGAATCGGTTATGATAGGTGAAAGAAAAAAAGACTTTTCATTTCTCGTAACCTTTCAGACATGACATAACTATTTAGAGCTTATTTAAAAGTGAAATCGGGAAGAGGTTAATGATGAGGAACTCTAGACAATTTAATGCACACATAGGTACTGAAAACACTACTGACTTGAGTCATAAGAACCAGGTTCTTAGATAATTTTTTTAGCAAGAGAGAAAACACTCTAAGAAATACAATACTACCCATTATTGGGTTGTCTTGAGATAGCCATGAATGCAAACCTGTAACAATATAGAGTTGAGTTAGATGCCACCAAAAAATACTTTCAGCATCGTACAAGTTTTCTTATCATAACCAATCATTTTGGGAGCTTGTGAAGAGACAACTAGTTGAATTTGATTGATCCCATCTTCAAGTGACTCCCTTCACAGTGCTTCTTGCCTAGTGTCTTTTATAAGGATGTCAGCTACCTGGCCCTTCGTTTTGCCAAACTTCATACAGATCAACCCCATTTTAAGTATTACCCCTTAGGAGATAGTGCCTGGCATTTGGTCCTCTTGTGTTGTACTGGATTTCTTGTCATATTGAGTGCTATTGTATTGTGGTGTAAAATGGACACATTCAGTAATACATTAGAATTCTCAAGTTGTTGCTTGATCCAAAGCATTGTTTACCACAGTATGAAGCAACATCTACATATTTAACTTTGTTCCTCTCAAACTACTTAAGCTAATTTCTACTACTCAAATTGACTAATACTCTGTGGATCTGAAGAACCACATTCTGCAGAGTGTACCACTTTATTATCTTCTTCATAGGCATGATCTATTTGTCAAGACCTTTGAGTATTTGGTACTACTTCAGTAACCTAATATTCAGTTTCATGGGACATAGAGAAAGCACCAGGTTCTTGCATGCTCCTTCATATAACTCATCAGATCCATCTTTCCATGTGAGATTTCAACGGCCTTAGAAGGAATCTATGAAGTAGTTTTGCTTCTTCATTTTACAACCCTTTGTCACCTGCTTCCCTTTAGCCTAACATCGCACGCCTCGCTGTCCTTGAACTTGATTTGACTTCTCACAAACTAGGTTTTTCATGATGAACTTGTTCAGCAGTGGAAACCTTGTGTGCCCCAATCGTTTGTGCTTAAGTTCAACATCATCAATTCGAGCACTGAGACATATTAGGTCATGCCTATAGATCTCATCAAGGTTACCCCCATAGATTCTCTTATCCATTCTTTCTATTAAGACCAACTTTAAATATGAGGGGCACTTAACAAGTTGCTCATGAGGTTATCCATATTGTACATATCTTCAAAAAGTATGAGAGAGTGTTTTGTCAATTTCGTTCATGCCAAAAAAGTTACCTTTCTTGACATTTCCATGGACACACTCCCTACCTGAAAGGATTTGAGTGAGAGGGACTCCAGTTACATACTTAGATCATCCACTAATGATGTTCCATTTTGACTCCCTCCATTCGCTCTAGCCTGCAGACCAGGTCACTAACTGAGTTTAGGAACCCAAATCAGTTTGGGTCTTTTTGTGTGATAAAAAAGGATGAATTAGACTCATTTAGTCCATGCAGGCAATCCAACCTTTTTCTTGCTGGTACCGTGTCTCTCAGTTTTGGATTTCTTCTCAATAAACTTCTTATTTTCCTGCACGGACTGATATTTTGCTTTGCATGAATCTTTGTAATAGTCAGTCTGACCATAATGAGTACACAACCAATTTTTAGTAGTGGTGACATACTTGTTGTGAGGATTATGTGAAGTTTTGACCTTTTGGAAACCAAGTCCTTCCTTTCATCCTTCTTTGACAGGTCCAGTGAAGAGATTTGTCAATGCCAGTTTTTACCCTATCTAGATCCTCATGTAACTATTTGTTCCTCTCTAGCTCAGTAGTGAGACTCATCTTGATTTTCTTAAGCTCATTTTCAAGCTCAAGCTTTACTAGCCATCTCCTTCCCTTTTGCATAAGTATTCATCAATTTCTTCATTTGAATTTTTAACATAGAGTTCTCTCTAGTTACTTCATCGACCTGTTCCTTTAGGTCTACAATGTAGACCATAATATTATCCCTTTATTTCTCTACACCCCTAATTTCTTCAATTAAGTTGCCTTTCTCACTGATAAGTCTATGATATGTATCAATTAGCACATTTGCTAATTACATCAATTTTCTCTAAGAGTAGCCTTTCAGGTTTTTCTGAACATCAAGAAAATTTAACTCGTCTTGATCATAGTCGTCATCAGCCTCAGATTTGATCATGAGTGCAAAGATTGACTCATATTCTAGAGCTCCATTTTCTACAACCATCATGGATGCATCATCTTGATCATCTCCACATTTAGATTCACTGGATGAATCTCTCCATGTTGTGAGAGCTTGCTTCACCATATTGTCAGCTTCATCTCTCCTTATGAACCTTTTCTCCAGAACCAGGTTCTTCTTAGTCACCTTTTTAGTGTTATTTTTATAGTAGTCCTACTTGTGAAGAGGGCACTCTCTAATGAAGTGACCGAGTTTTCCACACTTGTGACATCAGTCATTTTAAATGAAGCTTTTGCTAGAGCTTTCTTTCTGTGGAACACCACCATTTCTTCGAACTATATTCTGAAATCTTTGAGTAAGATATTCCATATTAGATTCATCACTGCTTGTGTCACTTTTAGCAGCCTTGAGAAACAATGTATTCTCCTTCTTTGACTCCCTTCTTTCATTATCTTTTTGTTTCTTCAGCTCGTAAGTCTTGAGATTTTCAATAAGCTCATCAATGCTCATTGTTTGCAGGTCCTTAGCTTCTGAGATGGCATTAAATTTGCTTTCCCAAGAAGTAAGCAAGACACTTAGCATCTTATGAACTAATTTTTTTGTTTTGATGACTTCACCAAGAGAATGAATTTCATTGACTATGGAGGTGAACCTGGTATGCATGTCCTGAATGGACTCACCATCTTTCATTTTAAATAGTTCATACTTAGTGGTGAGCATGTCTATTTTGGACTGCTTTACTTGGCTAGTTCCCTCATGAGTAGTTTGTAAGGCCTCCCAGATTTCTTTCGCTGTTTAACAGGCCAAGATACGATTGTATTCATCTGGTCCAATCCCATATACTAGGATTATTTTCCTTGAAGTTTTTCTCCACAAGATTTCTGTCAGCATCATTGTACTCCTTTATTATTTTTTGAGTTGATGGAAATCCAACTAGATCTATGTTTTGTTGGAACATGAGGACCATCACAAATGATGTCCCACAACTCAAAATCTTCAGCCATGATGAAATCATGCATCTTTGTCTTCCACCATCTATAGTACTTTCTATTGTATCTCGGTGGTCTTGTAGTGGAATGCCCTTCCTCTAGATTTGGTGGAGCAACCATTAGAGTAGTGCTTTCTAGGTGTTAACATTTTAAAAAGTACATGATACCAATTGATGAAACGTATGAGTCCACCAAATACAGTAAAGAACCAGGTTTTTTGTCGTTCTATAAGGTAAAGGCAGGAGGTAAATAACTCGAGATGTTTATGTGGAAAACTCCTTGCGCAAGGGATTAAAAACCACAACTTACCCTAGTAGGATTTCCCAACTCCACTATGACTGAGCAATGTTTAGATTACAAACTATTGCAACATATAAATTAAACTCTTAATCCTCTTCCCCTTATAACAACTATATTGTAAGACCTTCACAATACCTCTATTGCAAATACACTCCTCGACTAACTCTAGTCAAGTATACAACTCAAAAACTTAAGAAAAATAAGCTACCTACATATAACTTCGCATAAGAAGAGTAAGTTTACAAGTTAAAGATCAAATGACAAAGATTCAATAACTTAAGGACTTAAGATATATTTAGTGACTGAGAACATGTCCTTGAGTTTGTTGCAGCTTTATCCTTGAGAGAGTCTTAAGAGCAGCTGTGGGTTGGCACTTGAGATAAAAAAAACTTTTTAGGTTTTCAAGTGGTGTGTTTGCACTTGTAACTTATTGTTTATGTATGAGATCAAGTGAGAGAGACATTACATCGGTTGGTCCAATGGATTTGTAGCTGTGTTGCTGCATTGTTGCCAGTCGGTACAATACAACTTTTATAGTTGTAAGTTACGATCGCTAAAGACCTGATTCCATCTGGGCCCTATCTGATTCTTCAAAAATGTTTGACAATCATCAAAACTTGAAATAGTATGACTTATCAATAACCTTGCAAATATTTAGAAGCAGACAAATGCATCTATTACACGTATGTATATGTGTGTATATACATCAGCAAAAATCTCATACAAAATATTATAATATTGATCTATTTTTTATGTAGGTTGTGCTCTCCTCTTATGTTCTAACTTTTCACGCTCTCTCTCTCCTCTTACGGTCCTTCTCTGTTTCACCAGTAATGGCTAATTCCCTAACCTCTTTTCCCATTGTTCATCCAGGCTGGCGTCCATCACACAGGTAGGTAGGTCGCAGTTCTCTCTCATCTCCTCTCTATATGTCTCTTGCCCTCTTTCTCTCTCTTCTTCCTTTTATTTTTCCTTTCTTTTTCCTCACTTCCTCGGTGTGGGTGGGTGTGTGGTATGACCGACCTAGCCTCTATCAGCGAAGGTCCAACCATATTACTGGTGGTACCTTACCCCGACAGTCAATTCCGGCATGAAACAGTTCCTCTGACTAGGGTTCCGGCGATGTAGTCTAGGTGTTATTGTCTCTTTCCCTCATTTTTACTTCTTATCTAGCATCTGATTTTGTTCTTGTTCTACCCATATTGAGTAGTTATTGCGCAACCTTTATCTACTTGCTATCTGACTCGCATCTGTTATGTATTTTGTTCGATCTCCCTTGCTTTTAATTCTTAATTAGCACCTGTTATATATATTTTAATTATTGTGCTTTGATTCTGCTTTTGCACATGATTTCATTACTATTCAGCTTATGTTTGTAGATCTTGTGTAGTAATTACTAGTTTAGTTCTTGTCCAACCTCTATTTTTAGTTGTAGTTCTGCCTCTATGTGTCTCGGTGCTTTTACTTTCCTTCGTTAGTGGCTTCTGGCTATAGTGGCTTTGGTGACGGATGGTAGACTAGGGTCATGTTCTTAGTCGGGAACGGGGGCGAGGGTTACGGGGTAAGAAAGATACTAGGCTGGGAATATGGTCTTGGAACATTAGGACTTTAACGGGAAAGTCCATGGAACTAGTTAAGATTCTTAAGAAGAGGAAGATTAATATAGCATGTGTCCAGGAGACCAGATGGGTATGACCTAAGGCTAAGGAGGTAGACGGGTATAAGTTATGGTTCTCAGGTAGGTCGAAGTATAGGAATGAGGTAGGCATTTTGGTAGACAGCGAGCTGAAGAATCAGTTGGTAGAGGTTAAGAGGGTCAATGATAGGATGATAACGATTAAGTTGGTAGTTGGAGGGTTCACTATGAACATTATTAGTGCTTACGCGCCGCAGACTGGCCTGGACGAGGAAGATAAAATATGTTTTTGGGAGGATTTGGACGAAGTGGTAGGGGTATACCACCCACTGAGAAGTTATTTGTAGGAGGGGATTTTAATGGACATATCGGGTCACTTCCATGGGGTTATGACGACGTGCATATAGACTTTGGCCTCGGGAACATGAACGGGGGAGGCATCTCACTTTTGGAGTTCGCTAGAGCTTCTAGGATGGTGATAACCAATTCGATGTTCCTGAAGAAGGAGGAACACTTGGTGACTTTCAGTAGATCGGTGGCTAAGACTCATATAGACTTTTTACTTCTTAGGAAGGTTGACAGCGGTCTTTGTAAAGACTGCAAGGTTATTCCGAAGGAGTACCTTACAACCCGACATAAGCTTTTGGTGATAGATTTGGAGATCAAGATAGAAAAGAAGAGGAAGGCTGTGGATGACAGGTTAAGAATCAAATTGGGTAGTTTGACCGTGACTAGTGCAAATGAGATAGATGAGAGGTTAATGGCCAAGGGGGATTTGAGGAGTAGTGGGGATGCGACCGATATGTGGGACAAGACGGCCAGTTGTATTCTTGAGGTAGCTAGAGAAGTGCTAGGGGTCTCGCGGGGTAGTCGTGGTAGGCATCGAGAGGACTGGTAGTGGAATGGTGAAGTTTAAGAAAAGGTAAAAGTGAAAAAAGTGGTGTATGCAAAATTGATATAAAGTAATTATGAGGTGGAGAATTGAACGAATAGGGAATTATATAAGATGGTGAGGAATGATACAAAGCTAGCGGTTACGGCGGCGAAAACGATGGCTTTTGAACAACTGAATGTAGAATTAAAGGGAAAAGATGGGGATAATAAGTTGTACAAACTAGCCAAGGCGAGGGAGAGGAGGGCCCGTGACTTGGATCACGTGAGGTGCATCAAGGATGAGAATGACAAAGTACTGGTGGAGGATGCGCATATTAGATGAGGTGACAATCTTACTTCCATAAACTTTTGAACGAAAAATGAGACAGGGACATTGTGCTGAGAGATCTGGAGCAAGCTGGTAGGTATCGAAATTTTGGGTATTGTAGAAGAATTAAGGTTAAGGAGGTTAAGGATATTGTTCTCATGATGCACAGAGGACGAGCGACCGAGTCCGATGAGATCCCAGTTGAATTTTGGAAGAGCGCAGGAAGGGCAGGTTTGGAGTGGCTGACTGAGTTGTTTAACGTCATTTTTAAGACAACGAGAATGCCCGAAGAATGGAGGTGGAGTACAATGATTCATTTGTACAAGAACAAATGTGATATCCAGAGTTGTAACAACTATATGTGTATTAAGTTGTTAAGCCACATTATGGAATTTTGGGAAAGGGTCATGGAGATGAGGGTGAGAAGAGGCGTGTCTATTTCAGAGAACCAGTTTGGATTCATGCCGGGGCTTTCGACTACAGAAGTCATTCATCTTATTAGGAGGTTGGTGGAGCAGTATAGGGAAAGGAAGAGAGACTTACATATGGTTTTTATCGACCTCGAGAAGGCATACGACAAAGTACCTAGGGAGGTTCTATGGAGATGTTTGGAGGTTAGAGGTGTACCTGTGGCGTACACTAGGGCGATCAAGGATATGTATGATGTAGCTAAGACCTGGGTATGGACAGTAGGAGAAGACTCAGAGCACTTCCCAGCGATGATAAAGTTACACCAGGGATCAACTCTTAACCTATTCTTATTTGTCTTGGTGATGGATGGACTGATGCGACAAATCCAAGGGGAGGTGCCATGGTGTATGTTATTCGCAGACGACATAGTCCTGATTGATGAGACTCGCAACAGAGTGAATGCTAAACTAGAGGTTTGGAGACAGACTCTGGAGTCTAAAGGGTTCAGGTTGAGTAGGACCAAGACAGAATACTTGGAGTGCAAGTTCAGTAATTGAAGCGACCTTGAGACAAACATGGAGGTGAGGCTTGGTACTTAGGTCATTCCGAAGAAAGGAAGCTTCAAGTACCTCGGATCTATTATCCAAGGGAATGGAGATATTGATGACGATGTCACACATTGTATTGGGGCAGGGTGGATGAAATAAAGGATCGCATCTGGAGTATTGTGCGATAAAAATGTGTCACCAAAACTTAAAGGTAAGTTCTATAGGGTGGTAGTTAGACCGACTATGTTGTATGGGGCGGAGTATTGGCCAGTCAAGACTTTGCACATCCAAAAGATAAAAGTCGCGGAGATGATGATGCTAAGATGGATGTGTCGGCATACAAGGAGGGATATGATTAGAAATGATGATATCTGGGACAGAGTGGGAGTGGCCTCGGTGGAGGATAAGATGCGGAAAGCGAGGTTGAGATGGGTCGGGCATGTGTAGAGGAGAGACACAAATGCCCCAGTGCGGAGGTGAGAGGTTGACTATGGACGAGTTCATGAGGGGTAGAGGTAGGCCGAAGAAGTATTTGGGAGAGGTAATTAGACGGAATATGGCATATGTGCAACTTACCGAGGACATGACCTTAGATAGGGGGTTGTGGAGGACACGAATTAGGGTAGTAGGTAGTCGAGCGTAGCCCTACTTACGCTTACAAACTGGTAGTTGTAGTGTTATTATTATAGGCCCACTTAGACTATCATACTAGTAGGCGTAATAGTACTTTATATTAGCGTTTGATTTCTACTGCTATGTGTTCTTTTATGTACTTATTTATCCTGTGTACCTGCATTAGTTATTGCTTCTTTTTCAGAATGCGCAAGCATGACTTATTTTCTTGCTTTGCTTGGGCTTATGCTTTGTCTTGAGCCGAAGGTCTCTCGAAAACAGTCGCTCTACCTATCAAGGTAGATGTAAGGTCTACGTACACTCTACCCTCGCCAGACCCCACGTTGTGGGACTCCACTGGGTATGTTGTTGTTGTTGTTGTTAGATAAATTATTACTAATTATTTTTTAATATTGACTTTTAAATTATCTACGATTTTGAATATTAAAATTTTCCTTAAATAAACTATGTATAAACTTCTAATATTTTAGAATTTAACAATGAATAAGGTTTTACTTTCTAAAAAAAGGTTTTACTTCTCTTAAGTATTTTCTTATTTATATTGTGCAAAAGTAATTATTGCTATAATTATCTTGTAGTGATAAAGCATATGGGAAATCCAACAATCTCAAAGTAATTAAATCGCTTTATCTTCCGAGAAAATAAAGAATTACTTTTTTGTGAAGAATATAGGTAATTACATTAGAAATTAAAATGAATTACATGTGTTTACGACATTGATTAGAGATGATATTCACCGGGTCTTGTAAAATTGTGTCGGCATTAAAATTATAACCTATTTGGCATAGATGATTTAAAATAGCTAATAAGCATATGTGCTTAAAATCACTTTTAAATGCTGAAACTGATTTGATAAATAAGTTGTCATGTGTTTGAAAAAGAATATTGAAACTGATAATAAGCAATTGAAATATTTAGTGTACAAGTGTTGATAAGAAATTGTTTCTATTAAAAAAAGCTAAATATCCTTAAAATTGTGTACAAGACACATGATTATTATGAGATTTTAGCTTTCAATGTGATTTAAACACAAAATCATTATTTCTGCCTCCACTTATTTTTAATTTATATTTAATTAGATGACATTATTTTTAATAAATAAATGTAATAATTAATAATTTGCCTAAATTTTGTTAGTAAGAAAAGATACTAAAGTAGTTAACAAATATAGACGAAATGACTTAATTTGAATATTTACATTTTGAATTTATAGATGCTTTAATGGTAAAGACAACCAATAAAAAACAAAACATCTTGTTGAACTCTTCATCATCTGGTAGATGAATCTAACACCATATAGAACCAAAGGTAGCAGAAGCGGTAGAAGGAAGAAGAAGGAAAAAGATGAAGAATGTAAAGTAAGAGCAATGTAGTGAATTGAATAGTATTGTTATTATTCATTGAAAATATGAATTATACAAAGTGTATGAGATTATATTTATAGACTTATTTTAGTGAGTTAAACCTTTATTATGTTGTGAAGATGTTCAGTAATCCAAGCTTGGAACACATATATTGGTGTTGAAGTCTGTTCATTCCTTTGGTAAGAAGATCAACTGGTTGATTGGTTGTGTTGATGTATTCTGGTTTCACAGTTCCTTTCTGAATTTTTTCTCTTATGAAATGTAGGTCTATTTCTATGTGTTAGTTCTCTCATGAAACATAGGATTTGCAGTTATTTGGATGGTTGATTTGCTGTCAGTGAATATTGTCACTGGTAAGTTTATTTTGATCCCAATTTCCTTTAACATGCCAAGTATCTATGTTAATTCAGCAATTGTTCCTGCTAGGCTCCTATATTCTGATTCTGATGAGTTTCTAGATATTGTAGATTGTTTCTTGGACTTCCATGAGATCAGTGAGTCTCCAAACTTGACAATATATCCAGTAATTGATTTCTTTGTTTGAGGACATGCAGCCCAGTCAGCATCACAATATATTGTTATTATCTCCTATGATTTGCTGGACAGTAGTATACCTTGTCGAGGTTGATTTTTGATATATCTGACGATTCTGAGAGCAGCATCAAAGTGTGACTTCTTTGGTTTTTGTCAAAACTAACTGTGTGTCTGTACATTGTATGTTATATCTGGTCTTGTAATTGTGAGATAAAGAAGTTTTCCTATCAGCCATTGATATGAGCTAATGTCTTGTAGTAATGTGTCTTCTGTCTTAGTCTTGTTTCTTCCTATTTCCTGACTCTTTTGAATATGATCATCATACTCTTTAGTAGTCAGTTTTAAACTGCAGTCAATTGGTGTGTTGATAGGTTTAGCATCAGCCAACCCAAGCTCAAATATGAGTTCTAAAGCATACTTCCTCTGGTGCATAAGAATTACCTTTTCTGATCTTGCAAATTTTATTCCGGAAAGTATTTTAATTCTCCCAAATCCTTCATTTTGAAGGCTTATTTTATTTCTTCTATTTGTTCCAACTGATCTCCAGTTATAAGCATGTCATCCACATAGACTAATACAAGAGTTATCCATTTATCAGCTTCCCTTATGAATAGAGAATGATCATATTGTGACTGTTTGAACTTCATTTGTAATAATGCTTATGTATGCTTGAAATTCTAGTCTTGGAGCTTGTTTCAGTCCATATAAAGATTTAATCAGTCTACATACTTGTTTATCCTCTGGCTGATAAATCCTTGAGGAAGTTCCATATATATTTCATCATGTAGATCTCTTGTAAGAATGCATTATATACATCCATTTGATGTATATGCCAGTATCTGGATGCAGCAATAGTTATAATTGATCTTACAGTTACCATCTTTACAACTAGAGAGAAGGTTTCTTGGTAGTCAATCCCTTCTTTTTTGTTGAATCCTTTTGTCACTAGTCTAGCTTTCAATATTTCAATTTCTCCTGTTTCTTTGTACTTGATCTTGTAGATCCATTTACACCTTATTGGTACCTTGGCTTCATGTAATGACACCATATCCCATGTGTGATTATCCTATAGTGCTGCAATTTCTGTCTTCATGGCATCCACCTACCATGGATCTTTGGATGCCTCAGTATAATTTTTAGGCTCAGTTATTTCTGAAAAAGCAGTGAGGAAGGCTTTATACTTGGGCGAGATTGTTTCATAAGATATGTAGTTAGCTATAGAGTATGCAGTGGTTGTATTAGGCTTATTTGTAATGAATTCTTTAAGCCATATTGGAGGTTGTTTAGACCTTGTGGATTTTCTGATGAAGGTTGTGTTAGAAGGCTGGTTCTGTGTGATTTGTATCTGTATATTGTCATTGTGGCTTGTGTCTGGTGAAGTATTGTGTTGCACATTTTCTAGTGTATACTGTATTTGGTCTGAGTCTTCAAGTTGGAGATTTTCTGGTAGATAATGTGTTTGGTTTGATTCTTCATCTATATTAGTTTGAGAACCATGTATAGGTTTAGACATATATATATATTTGAAATAAGGGAGTCATCATCATCCTTACTCCACTGATTTTGTAGAAAAAGTTATTGTTCTGGTTGTTCTTCTTTGAAAAGGAACTCAGTTTCCCTGAAACTCTTATCTCTAAATATCCCATCATAACACAAATTTTTGCTCTTGATTGTTGTTTATCAGTTACTGTCAGATCTTTAGCATAACATAAACAACCTAACACTTTTAGGTGACTAATAAAAGGTTTTCTCTTGTACATTTTTTCATAAGGAGTTATTCCAGTAGTAGATTAGGGTAGTATGTTTATTAGGTATACAACAATTTGTACTCATAACTCCCAGAATTTTAAAGGAATGTTAGCCTGGAATCTCATTGCTCTTGTTATTTCTAGTATGTGTTCGTATTTTCTTTCAGCCATACCATTTTGCTGAGGTGTATAAGCACAAGATTTTTTATGTATGATACCTAGTGTTAAGAATAAGTTGTTGCATATATCATTAACAAATTCTGTTCCATTATCAGTTCTTATCATTTTCACTGTTTTGTTGAACTGTGTAAGTACAAAGGTTAAGAACTGTTTAACTACAACATAGACATATGTCTTAAATTTGAGCAAGTATATCCAAGTCATTCTGGTAAAGTCATCTACAACAATCAGAAAATATTTGTGACCATTATGAGTTTGTACCTTGTAGGGTCCCCAAACATCCATATGAACAAGATCAAAGCTATAAGTACTTTTATTATTACTAACATGAAAAGGAACTCTACACTGTTTGGCACATGGACACACATTACAATTATTTATAGTACCAGTTATAACATTAGTTTGTGCTCTAATTATTTTGCTTAAAACAGTACTAGATGTATGTCCAAGTCTTCTGTGCCACATTTTTATTTCTTCCTCAGATATTGTAGCATGTTCCTTAACTTTTCTCACATTTAGTCCTAACTGCAAGTGATTTCTTAGATTTTTTCCTTTTGGTTGATTCACTAACATGTATAAACCATCTTGCAGTCTACTAATCTCCTTCACCCTCTTACTGTAAAGATGCTGAAACAAGTAGAAATAAGGGTAGAAGGTAGCTGCACACTGTAATTCTCTGGTAAGTTGTGACACAAACATTAAGTTGAATTTAAACTTTGGTAAATAAAACACATTGTTAAGTGTACTCTGTTAGAAATAGTACTAGATCATGTATGTGTTACACTTACTTTCTCTCCATTAGGTAAATGTACTTTCTTGGATTCAGTAGAGTTTACAATTATAGTAGCTTTATCTAGCATTTGTATATCAGAAACCATGTGATTAGTAGCTCCAGTATCTATAATCCACTGTTTAATTATATTGGCTACCATAAAAGATTTATGACTATTCATACCTGCTGCATTTGCAGATGACTGAGTAGCATTTGACTCTTGTGGCTGAGTAGTTGTAGTCTGGATCATGTTGGATTGTGCATTGTTACTCAATAATTGTACAATCTGCTCATACTGGTCTCTAGAAAAGATAGGTGCCCCTGCAACTTGCCATTGTTCATAATTTGATAATGCAGAAGACTTATCATTCATGCCACTGTTTTTACATATTTTTTCAGTCCTTTCTTTATATTCATCTTAACACACATTGTGAGCAACATGTTCTTTCTTTAAAGTTTTCTTGAACTTTTGTTAGTTTGTACCAGTTCTAGAGTACATTGCAGTAGGGTCATGGCTGACATTATGTCCCCAACCACTTTACAACAGTACTATTTGGTATGCCCCTTCATTTTACAGACTTCACAATACAGATTAAAGTTTTCTTGAACTTTTGTTAGTTTGTACCAGTTCTAGAGTACATTGCAGTAGGGTCATGGCTGACATTATGTCCAAATCCACTAGGACCAACATCTAACAACCCATCAAATTTAGCAGTAATAGATTTCTGGTTTTCATCACTAGTAATCATTGAGTATGCCTTATTAACTATATGTAATGGAGACATTAACAAGATTTGGCTTTTTGCTTGCATGTAGTTCTCATTTAACCCCATTAGAAACTCAAACAGCTTATGTCTTTGAATATATTCTACAAACTCTTTAGATTTAGGACATCCACAACTAGGGGGAGGTACTAGAGATTGAAACTCTACCCACAATGTCTTGAGTTTTGAGAAATATTCAGCCACACTTGAACTTTCTTGAGTTAAAATGGCTATTTCTCTGTGTAAATCATAAGTTCTTGACCCATCCACTTTGTCAAATCTTTCTCTTAAATCTTCCCATACTTCATAGGATGTGTCTGCATACAGAACACCACTAAGTAATCCATTTGACACTGAGTTCATCAACCAAGCCTGAACTATTGCATTAACTCTATCCCACTGATCCCACCACTCTTATTCATAGTTTTCTTTCTTATATTTTCCATTTATAAACCCTAGTTTGTTTCTACCAAGCAGTGCAATCTTCATATATTTGCTTCATAGTGCATAATTTTCAGAACCAAGTAACTAAATAGATACGAGGAACACTCCACTCACATCTGAAGATTGAAGAAATAGTGGATGATTGTGGTCTATTGTTGCAGTGATTTCAGGAGTTCTCCTTACTGTTGGATTGATGTTTTCTATTGCTAGTGAATTTATATCCATTGAAGATAGGTAGTATATCAGACTGTCTCAAGATATGTTCAGAAGATGTTAATACTGATGTATTAATAAAATCAGATTTTAATTTGTGGTAGAATATGACTTTGTCAGATGGCAAGAATTAGAAGGATTTAAATGTTCAGATCCACAATCCAAATTTAAGAAGAAGAAAGAACTCTCAAGACTAGTATACAAATATATTTTGATCCTGGTAACCTTAGACAGTTTTTGTGTGACAAGAATTTTAAGTCTTTATGTCAAGAAGTTATCAGAATTTAAGAAGAGTCTGATATTCAGGATCAAGATGAGAAGTAATATAAATACCAAGATGATATAATGTTCTGCAGAAATCAGATATAGAAACTAGAAGAACAGAAAATAAACAGACAAAAGAACTGCAGAAACAGAATTGCAGAAGAAGAAAGAACTGCAACTTAACTACTTAATCAGTGGATTGTCTTCAATGATCTTGCGGAAGAAAGACAATTATCGAGCCATCAATCATGCTCTGATATCATGTTGAACTCTTCATCGTCTGGTAGATGAATCTAATACCATATAGAACCAGAGGTAGCAGAAGCAGTAGCAGTAATAGAATGAAGAAGAAGGGAGAAGAAAAAGAATGTAAAGTAAGAACAATGTAGTGAATTGAGTAGTATTGTTATTATTCATTTAAAATCTGAATTATACAAAGTGTATGAGATTATATTTATAGACTTATTTTAGTGAGTTAAACCTTCATTATGTTAACTACTTCTCTAACTAAGTTATTAACCAACTAACTAACTTTTAACTTACTAACTTTGACTCTTGTTAATTCTCTCAACACATCTATTACCTCACTTTCATATATTAGTTTTAGAGAGATGATGAAATCTATTCATTTCTTTTGTTTTTTTCCACGCACGCATCATATATAACTTGCATTTTTATAGATTTAAAAAAAGATGAAATAAAATATCAGAGGACGAAAATAAAATTGAAGAATTTGATTTTTTAAAAATATTTTATAATTCAAATATAATTTTAGAAAATATTTTACTTACTTTTACTTTAACAAAAAAAATACTAATTGATACACCCTTTATCCCAATTTATGTGAAATTTTTCGCTTCCCGATATTCAAATTGTATGAATGTTAATCAATATTTTAAGAATATTTTTTCACCAATTGATATGAGAAAAGTTGTATTCTATAGGACTTTTTATGTAATTTTTAAATATGTAAATTTTAATATTAAGATATTGAGTTAATCAAACACAATTTAGCTTCAAAATTTAGGACCCAACGGCTATGAGAATTTTTCACATTTTCTCAATTTTTTTTACTTTATTTGAAAATCAACATTTGATCATAAAAATTTCAAATATAACTTGAAGTTGGATTTGAGATTTGAAAATACACCTAAATGGTGCTATTTTCACTTTTTTCACTTTGAGTACATTCAAATAATTAATTTTTTTTTTTTACAAAAATTAAAACCAAACACAACGTCAACTTCAACTCTAATCTCAAAATTTAAAATGAAGGGAAAAGTATTTAATTTTTATGGCCAACACATACTTAATCAAATTAATTTTTGAAAAGGGAGAGTATAAGATATATTCACAATGCACAGTTTTGAAACTAGTTAATAAAATGCGTCACCTTACACACATCATGACATCAATGACAAACAGACAAAGCCACCGCTTGTTCAACCACCAGCCAAAACGTAACGGAACAGTTGAACCATAACGTAACACCGTAAACAGCCGTCACTTGGAACTCCACCCTATCAAACAATCATATTTTCCACGTCACCGTAACTTATTAACGTGTCACCATATTACCAGCCCCTTCACCTAAATATAATAAACAAATTCTGTCACTTTAACTTCCTCTGCTTTTTTAATACTTTCGTTCTAATTTATATGACACTTTTATTTTTACTTAATTTCAAAAAAATATATCATTTTATTAAATAATAATTTAATTTTAAATTTTATATTTTCATATTTTTATATCTACAAGACAGAAATATCTTTAAATTATTTAAAATATTTATTAAATTTAGTGGGCACTCAAACTAAGTCCTATAAATTGCTACGGAGGGAGTATTTCTTTCTTCAGACAGTCAATCAATCTATTACAAACACAGCTTTATCTCATAAAAGGAGATAAAGAAAAAGAAAAAACATAAATTAATTTTATCTTTACATAAGATTATGAGAATTCAATTACATAGATACATACAGATATTAAAAACTTAATATTTTTCCTTATTTTACTGTCAACTTGCTGTATATAAAGTGAAAACTCGGAGACAAATCCGAGTTTTTGTAATTGTTTTTTGAAATTTTTTGGTTATTGTTTTTGGAATTGGTAAATATTGAAATCTGCATGTTGTTGTTGTTGTTGTTGTTGAGAGGAATTTGATTTTTTTTTGGCACAACATGTCTGCTATAGTGTGCGGAAAGAGATCTAATTTCTTCGAAGATTTGCAATCGCAGTCGTCATCGCCGTCGCCGTCATCGCCGCCGGTATCGAAAAGGATTCGTTGCTCGCCGTCTTATTTCTCTCCGCCGCGATCCTCCTCGAAGTCGGCGATCGATCATCTCCTAACGCTCTTCCCTGATATGGACAAACAGGTTACTTTTTATAGCATTTTTAGTCCCTTAATTATAGGTATATTATGATTTTAGTCCTTGTGATGTCTGACGAAGCATATTTAATCTTCAATTGATGGAAATATGTGTTTTTAGTCCTTTTTATGTTGTATTTAGAATTGTGATATCTAAAGTAGCATGTTTAATGGAAATGTGTGTTTTTAGCCCCTTTATGTAAGAATAATGTTGTATTTGGAATTGTGATATACGACGAAGCACATTTAATCTTCGATTAATGGAAATGTGTGTTTTTAGTCCTTTTATATAAGAATTATGTTGTATTTGGAATTGTGATATCTTATGTAGCATATTTAATCTTCAGTTAATGGAAATGTGTGTTTTTAGTCCTTTTATTGATGAATTATGTTGTATTTGGAATTGTGATATATGACTTCGATTAATGGAAATGTGTGTTTTTAGTCCCTTTATGTAAGAATAATGTTGTATTTGGAATTGTGATATATGACGAAGCACATTTAATCTTCGATTAATGGAAATGTGTGTTTTTAGTCCTTTTATGTAAGAATTATGTTGTATTTGGAATTGTGATATCTTACGTAGCATATTTAATCTTCAGTTAATGGAAATGTGTGTTTTTAGTCCTTTTATTGAAGAATTATGTTGTATTTAGAATTGTGATATCTGACGAAGCACATTTAATATGCAATTAATGGAAATGTGTGTTTTTAGTCCTTTTATGTAAGAATTACTATGTTGTATTTGGAATTGTGATATCTGACGAAGGCACATTTAATCTTCAATTAATGAAAATGTATGTTTTTAGTTCTTTTATGTAAGAATTGTTGTTGTAGTTGGAATTGTGATATCTGGCGAAGCACATTTAATCTTTGATTAATGGAAATGTGTGTTTAGTCCTTTTATGTACTAAGAATTATTGTTGTATTTGGAATATTCTGAATTTAGTCCTTGTGATATCTGAGGAAGCACATTTAATCTTCAGTTAATGGAAATGTGTGTTTTTAGTCCTTTTATGTAAGAATTGTGTTGTATTTGGAAGACTTTTAGAACTATATTACCGTCAAATATGAAGTAACATTACAAGCTTTAGAATTATTGGTCTTTTTTAAATTTCTTTTCTGGAATTGATGAATTAAGTAATTTAATAGTTTCAGAGCAATTGTTTATTTGGAGTTTCGGTTTGCTTTTGAAGTTTGAGCTGTATAAATATCGTTTGTCTATCATATTGTTGTACTGGACTGGAAATGTTGAACAGACAGAGAAAGAAAAGAAGGTTCATTTGATAATTACAATGAATGTTTCGAACAGGTTTCCTTGTTTGAATCCCTATATTAAGTGATTCAATAATTTCACTGCAATTCATTTGAGTTTCAGCTTTTGGTTTTGAAACCTTTAGCTGTAAAATCATTTGTTTATCTTGTTGTATGAATGTTGACTGTCAAAAAAGGGTTGATTGTATGTAATTATTCTATTTGATTTAGCTTTTGATGTGTCGGATGATAGCTTTTTAGTGAAATTTTGGAAGTTTCGAGGTCATTAAGTAATTCACACAGGTTGTTTTCCAAAATCAAAATTTTAAGTAAAAAAAGGGCAGCCGGTGCACTAAGCTCCCGCTATGCGCGGGTCCGGGGAAGGGCCGGACCACAAGGGTCTATTGTAATCTTAAGTAATTTAGTAATTAGTGAGCAACTCGTTTGGAGTTTCAGCTTGTTTTGGAATTTTGGCCATAAATAATATCCTTTCTTTATATCATTATTGTATTGGACTAAGAAATGTTGATTTATAAAGAATATGTTGATTATCTTTTGTTATTTTAGTTAAACACTTTCAAATGCATTTGGAAAAAGATAAGATGGTTGTTTTCCCATATTTATCGTCGATAACGCTGACATATATGGTTAGTGATTTATACTATTTGGAAAGACTCACAAAAGAACATTTTGTTATTTGTCTACATTATATCTTGACAGGACCAATCTAGTTGAGGTCTGTGCTAACGTATTAGACACAATTGTGTATATCTAGTTGCATGGTTGGACTATAGAGCTGCATCATTGTATTCCTTGCCAGAGGCTGCATTAGTGATAGCGCTTAAAGGAGATATCGAAGTAACTATGAGTGGGTGGTTAAAAGAAATATGATTTCCGAACTATGCTATCCGGTATTAGCACCTGAAGATCGTGTCGTTAGCTCACAAGCTGAGGCTGAGCAACTTCTACATTTTAGTTTAATGACACGTCTTGAGCCTCTTTTTTACACCAAGCTTGCGCGACATGCACAGACCCATGATTTTGGTTCCATTTAACTGGATGAAGTAATTTTTTATCTCGGAAATGGTTCACTTTTGTGTTTAAGCAATAGTTTGGTGAAGGGGATTTTGAGGTGTGTAGATATATGATGCAAAAAGTCGTGGCTTGTGCAAATATAAGTCCCAGAAAGGGAACACCCGATCATAGGAAGATATCGTTTTTATTGGCTTTTACAATGTGGATATGTCTTGAAATTTACCAGTATGGTTGCTATTGGCTGGTCTTCACTAATAGCATCTTGAAATTGACTCCGCAAATGCACCTTTTAATGAAATCCTGACATTGTTTGGAATTTATCAAGTGATTCCAGACCTTGTGAAAGGGTTGATGTACAACTGGAAATGCGGGAGAAGTTCTTGGAGTGTTGCCCCACTTGCACTTATGTGGATTTTTTGAAAAGTAAGAAATAGGAGAGCTTTTGAGGGTGTTGAGATGAATTTTATAAAGTTGAGGAGAAGTCCCTTATCCCTTATTTCTTTTTGGTGCACCCACGAGATTCCTTGTTGTATATAAGATTGGGTGTCTTTTGTAGGAAATTCTCTTTTTGTAGGTTCTCTCTTGTAGACGGGCTTTGGTTTTGTCCATTTTTAATGAAATTTATTTACTTCATCAAAACAAAAAACTCAAGTGATCAGTGGGTACTTTAGCGATGTTTTTAACCTGTCAAACAATTGGGAGGGTACTTTAGCGATGTTTCCTATCAAATTGTTGTTACATTTGTGAACTTTGAATTTGCTAGAGGGAGCGTATTTCGGATACTCTATCAAACAAGAGGGCACTTTAGTGCAGATTCAATTTCCTAAATAGTAAACTAGTGAAATTTTCGTTGGTCATAAATTACACAGTTATGCAGTCGAAGTAAGTATACTCGACAATCATTATTCTCAAATTATTACTCTAAAATCCTCATAGTTCGACATTTTTATTCCGAGGCACAATAACCTCCTCTATTTCAAATTTCCTTAGCAACCACTTTATGTTTTAGTTCAATTGCTGCAATATCTATAAAAATAATAAACACTGAGACCCAATCAAATTAATCCTATGGCAACTGCCTTGCCAACACCTTACTTGTCTTATTTGTAGGAAGTTCTTTTTGAAGAAATTAAATAGATATGCATCTAAAATTAAATTATAGTTGCAATCATTTAGGTTGATAGTACTTCTATTCTTCTATGTACTTGTGGTGGCCTGTTTAAGATTGATATTGCGATGATTATTAGTTTAATCTTATATTAGTTGGTAAAAACTCAAGTCACTATTACACTTTCTTTTCACAACTTATCCATCTGAGGTATCTTTGGTTATGGGGAGTTTAATTTTAAAAAATCCATTTGAAGTTTCATTTTTCTATGATGGGATAGTGAATAAAGGTAAGGAAGAGGGGATAGAGGGCAACTTAAGAAATTATAATGCATCCGGACACCCAAGGGTGGGGCTTAGTGGTAGATGAAGTTGGATGAAAACCATAGAAAGGTTCGATTCCATAGTGATTTCATCCCTTCTTCCTAAGCTTTGGTCGATAGAATTACCCGGTATCTTTGCTGGTGGAAGATAGCAAGTAATCAGTGGAATAGGCACGGTGTATGCGAGTTGGTAAGTAGTTTCTTTACTTGGTTAACAACAACAAAACAGACTCGGTGTAATCCCAAGTGGGGTTTGACGAGGGTAGTGTGTACGCAGACCTTACCCCTACCTTGAGAAAATAGAGAGGCTATTTTCAAGAGACCCTCGGCTCAAAGAAAGAAGAAAAAGAGGCAGTAGCAACAAGCGGAAACAACAAGATAATAAGATAACCGATGCTAAAGAAACAATAGATAATAATAGAAATCTAAGAATAAGAGAATACAAGAATAATGCTAAAACTCCGGGAATGGAAAAGAAATGCGCCCGATTACCCACTAACCTTCTAACCTAATTCTCGACCTCCACCCCCTCTATCAAGGGTCATGTCCTCGATGAACTGAAGTTATACCATGTCCTGCCTAATCACCTCACCCCAATACTTCTTTGGCCTACCTCTACCCCTCCTCAAGCCCACAATGACCAACCTCTCACACCTCCGGGGCATCTGCACCTCTCGTTATCAACTGGGGGAAATTGGATGGGTAATGCCAGAAAGTGTACTCGATGTTGGGATCGAGTCACCGAGGGAGCGAAGGGAGAGCTTCGAGGGAAAGGTTAAAAAAATAGTAGTATTTGTTTTAACCTGATCAAAACAGAAGATATTTTTTATGTTTTAGATTACAACTAGATAGGTGAGGAGGTAGGATCCCCTCGAAACTCTAAAACTTTTTGGTTTGACCACATAACTTGTGTCGTACTTTATATATAAAAACTTGTTACCATTCTCCAAAAATAATGACTACAAGTCTCGTATGAAATTTGTCAAATAACCATAGAAGTTTCAGCCTTAAGAATTTTGTGTTTGATCTAAGTTGCTCAGAATCGAATGCGGGTATCCGATACGGGTGTAGATCTAAAGGTCAAATTCATCATCGTATAAATTTTAGGATTCGGGGTATGGATTCGATGCGGATATGGGTGCTACAAATTTTAGGATTCGGGATATGGATTCTAGTGCAGATACGAGTGCTAGGATACTGCTAATAAATGTATATTACGACATACAAGATATATATCTCGATTAAATAAAGTTATTGAACTAAAACTAAGTAACATTTAATTCTTTATAGATACCTAATATTGTATTCATAAGATATCTCGTGTAATAGCAAACATTTTTACTCCCCTTGCGTTAATGTGGGTCATCTGGAAAGGGAGAAATAGGAGAGATGAGCTTTGATCAATTGAGGAGTCGTCTCCGATCCCGTATTTTCTTTTGCTGCATCCATGTAGTTGCTTTTTGTATAGAGGATTGGGTGTCTTTTGGAGAGAGCCATATTTTGTAGGTTTCTCCTCTTTTTGGTATACCACTTGTATACAACCAAGTTGGCCTTGTTATCAATGAAACCTTTTTCTTGATCAAACAAACAAAAGTAGCAAACATTTTTCATTCTTTATATAACTATATAAACGCAGGGTAAGGTTGCGTACAATAGACATAGACCTTTGTGGTCTGACCCTTCCCTGACCCCACGCATAGCGGGAGCTTAGTGCACCGGGCTGCCTTTTATTTCTATAAATATAACTATAAACCCAAAAATCAAATCAAATACACAATCAATCTTTACTTCTCGATCATAGATGTAGTCAAAGCACCCAAGGTAAGTTGGTCAATTCCGGTGTGGATCCTGCAACCACACCCATACCAATGTCATGTCGACACTGGTGTGGCAAAATTTTTGAAGAGTCCGAGCAACATAGTGTTTGATAATATAAAAGCTAGGTGGTAAAGTTATTAATGCAGGGTTGTAATCTCTTTTATTAACAACTCATGCCGTTATTTTCCTAAGACCAAACCTTAAAAGGACAGCTTTGTGAAAGCATTCAATATCCGATTCTAACTAAAAAAAGAAAGGGAATTAAGGATAAGGGCAGAGCAAATTTGCTACAATAGCAGTAGTGAAGGTAGTTGTTTTCTCATTATTTGTCAATATCTATTTGTCTTGTACAAGTAACTTTGTGTGAGGAGAAGCATAAAACTTGTATCCTGTTAGAGCATGGAAGTCACTCGATCAGGTTCATTAAATTTTTTGTTAAGTGTTTTAGAATTGTTAAGTGTTAAGTGGTAAGACTGCGTACAATAGACCCTTGTGGTCCGACCCTTCTCCGGACCCCGCGCATAGTGGGAGCTTAGTGCACCGGGCTATCCTTTTGAAGGGTAGCCTTGGCATAACTGGTAAACTTGCCGCTATGTGACCAGGAGGTCACCGGTTTGAGCAGTGAAAACAACCTCTTGCAGAAATGCAGGCTATGTACCATAGACCCTTATGGTCTGGCCCTTCTCCGGATCTCGCACATAGTGGGGGCTTAGAGCACCGGACTGCCTTTTTTTTAGAATTGATGAAATCCTGTAAGAAATTGCTCAGCCACCAACGCTAGTTCAAATACACATAGTAGGATTGATAAAGAAAAAAGAGGGACATTTTCGGAAGTACCAATTACAGATCATTGGTTTTGTGAAGGTCATTGCTTCCTCTAAGAGAGAGAAAAGGCTTTTGCTTTTGTAACGTAATAAGGTTTTGGAATATCTGAAAATATTGCAAAACTTAATTATTACAACACTCCAAATACTTTTCAACTTCTTAAAGAATTAAAGAGGTTTCTGGCTTTTTTTTGGTAGGTGTCATTTGTAATTTGTATGTTGACTTTTACCTAATCCAAAGGCTTGTTACCTTATAGAATGCAGGTATAAACAATAAAAGAAACACATTTCATCTGTTTCCTACTAGAGCTATTTCAGATTTTCTCTTTGATTTTCTTCTACTAATACTGATACTTGGATTTAAAGTTCGCGATCGTTGTTTTATTCTAAGAGGATTTCTATCCAATCCGATTGATCCAGAAATGGTATTCTGTCTGTTGATTTTCATCTAGTGATATCATTGACGGATCTAACTTTGTGTTCTTTTTTTTTTCTTAAAGAAAAACAATTCTACGAGGTTGTTGATTTTAGGGTTTGATAGCATTGATTTGTAGAAGCTAGTTTTAGTTCCTGGTCACATTTCTGTGACCTAGATATCCAGTTGTATGGCGTAGTTCCTACAGCTTTTCTTGATCAAACGTTTGTTTACCCTGAAAGGGGGAGAATTTAACCTCGAGATGCATATTTTTAGTTCTTTGAGAGAGCTCTAGAAGAAAGCGGCGGTGATCTGGATTCTGCCATCAAAAGACTAAATGAGCTTCGCTTGGGGTCTGCTGAGAATCTGGGGGCCCTCACAGGAAGATCTGATGCTACCCAGGAGACCGGCACTCAGATCTTAACTCAAGGTAAACATCTGTATTTAGTTTGATTCTTAATTGATTGTTGCCTGATGTTTAATTTTTCCTCTTTGAATCTATTTTAACTGAAACTTGGGGAATGAGTTAAAGTAGTTTCTCTTGTGACATCCTTTGTTTGTGTGCAATAATCACGTGCTATATAAAATCATCAATACAATTGTGCAATTGAGATTTTTCTTTTCTTCTTCTTTTTTGTTCTATGTGATGTTTTCATTGATCAGTCTAGTACCCTGTTCCTTCCATGTCCAATCTGATGTGTTTTTTTTTTCACATGATTGAAAATATATGTCAGTATCCTGGCAGTGTGCCTCTCGTGCTATGTTTTGTGAATCACAATGGCTATGCCGAGTTTTTATATTGTGCAGGTTTAAGAACTGCTTACAATTTTACAGGAAGTGCCACGTAGCTAGTGTTTTCTGCACCCTTTAATTGGAGAATTTAGTTAGTTGTGGTCAACATTTTCTGATTCATTAACTTGATTCTGTTTCACAAATTTAATACTTCCACAGTTGCTTATGGCAATTTTCTGCACTACTTTGTTACTTACTGTCTTTGATGTATATTTATTGAATTTTAGGCGCTACTCAATTCTTACTCTTTGCTGTGGTGGAGAAGTGGTTGCATAGAAATGTAAAGGAAATAATGAGTAGTTATTTAAAATATTTCGTTTCTTTGCTTGTGTTTGACTTTAATCTAATGTTGATATGGCAATCAGAGTCCCTTCAAGCCCAATGTGATGTTCATTTATTAATACAAGTTTGTTGTTATGGGTAAGCTTTTTAGTTGACTTTAAGAGAAATGTCTTGTTTCTTTAAACATAAAACTTCTAATATGTTTATATCTACCCTCCGTTATAGTATTTGACTCTATACACCTTGCCATTATACTTTGGCCCCAATCTACCCCTCTGCCGTGAATAGACCCGATCCCAACACTAAATAGACATGTGGAGGGCCAGGAATCAAATTCAAAGACTCGGTTCATTTTGCCCATCAAACACCCGACCCAACTCTTAGCTGAATCCGAAAATTAACCTAAATCTTTTTTTTGGTTCCATTGGAGATCTAACTAGGGGAATGCTTGCCACCTTCATTCTTCCCTGATCTAAAGCAACTTGTCTTTCTCTCCATCTCAATGGCCGATGAGAATAACAACAATTCTATATGGAATTAAAGCCTTTAACCCACTTCAACAAAATGCAGATACCTCTTCTCCCAAGTTGCTCCTTAAGCAATGGCTCAAAGAAAGAAGAACCCGTCCTCAATAGGATTGCTCTTTTACCCTTGTTTGTTGGGAGGTTCTAAACTAACAAATCTGAATCTTTTGGCTTCTGAAAATCATGTAGTAGTAACAATAGAAGAAAATGATTCTGGGAGGTCAAGGGAAGTTGCAGAATATAATATTCTGCTTTTGGTTATTTGGTGTTCTTTTTGTATTATTTTTTGGTTTATAAAATTTTATTTGACAATAAATTATTAAAGTTTTCAGGTGTTAGAAAAAACACTACCCAACCATATTTCATGTTGCAGCCATTTTTGGAATCCTGTAATTTCCTTTTCCCTCTCTAAGAATTGAGTGAATTTTGCTTTTTGGAAGACCTCTAATTTTTGCAATGAAGGAGATGAAGTAATAAAGAAGGGGGCCCGGATTAGTTATTTGTAGTGTTATTATTGTAGGCCTGCTTAGCTATCGTAGGCGCAGTATTGCTTTATAGTTCCCTGTTGTTTGATTTATGTTGCTATGTGTTCTCTAGTGTACTTTGTTTGTCTTATTTACCTGCATTTGTTTTTGCTTCTTTTTCAGAATGCGCTATCATGACTTAGTCGCTTTTGATACCTGCATTTTCATACTGCTTTAAATTGCTTGTTCGGGTCTGACCGTTTCTCCTGCTTTGCTTGTGTTTTGTCTTGAGCCGAGGGTCTCTTGGAAACAACCGCTCTACCTACCAAGGTAGAGGTAAGGTCTGCGTACACTCTACCCTCCCCAAACTCCATGTTGTGGGATTTTACTGGGTATGTTGTTGTTGTTGTTGTACGGGTTTGGGTTAGGCTAGATAATTGGGTATATCTAGATGTGTAAATAGCCTCCACGTGTCCCTTTAATTGGTGGGTCCTAGTGGTCTGTTAGGCAGAGGGGTAGATTTGGACGAAGGTATAACGGCAAGGGTATATAGAGTCGAATAGTATAACGAAGGGTAGATATGAACAATATAAAAAAGTAGAGGGGCAAATATGATCCTTTTCCGTTCTTTAAAGCACTTTACTTTTGCCAAATTGCCTTACTGTATGACCCTGACGCCAGACTGAAACTTGTGTTTGCTCCGGACACTTGTTTTCTTAACTGGGTGACCCGAGGCCATGTATGTACCACTACTTATTTTGTGCTTCGAGACCCTGTTGAGAAAGACGGGGGACCTGAAAAATCCAGGAGTGAACCCCTTGTACAATGAAGTAAAACTGCTACTGATCTTGCTTTATTACATGCTTACTGAAATGATGAGTGATGTCCTTCTGAGCTCACTTTTTGTTGATACTTTTACCATTGTTTCTTAGGTGTATCAGTGCATTTGTTGGATGTTTTTGAAGTTCACTAGCACAAGTCTGTTTATACTGGTAGTCTCCTTGCACATTTTGATGCAGGTAATGGTGGGTCCACACCTGCAGAGGATTCATCTGTAGCAAAAGAACTGCACATGCAGAAAACAGAATGCGTGGAGCTGATTGTTAGAGAGATGTCGAGTGCCTTAAATATAGAAGATGCTAAAGCCCGTGCTTCACGAGCTCTTGAGGTCTATGAGAAGTCTATTTGTGCCCATGCAACAGAGGCAACAGCTCGAGTTTTCCAGCAGGTGATCCTGAAATGTTAACTTTATTTTGTCTGTGAACACTATGCCTTCTATTTTCTCTTTGTTTTTCTATTTTATTGTCATACCACTGATGCTGGATTCAACTGGTCTACTGTGTTCTTTTCATTTGCTTAATCTGTCTATCACTTACTATGGGCATGCTATTCAGTTGTTTTTGAAGGTCCTCAGTAGGATGTAGATGTTGGGAATCAACGTCAATTGTTGCATAAAAATATGGAAATCAGATATGGAACGAGATAAAAGTAGGGTTTTCCGCACAATGTAAAGCAAACTTCAAATATAGATTTAGATGGTTGAGGAATTAATGTTTGATGGTCTGGCTATAGTATAGATTACAAGTGTTCTTTCCTTATAGCCACTCTCCCCCCTCCCCTCACCCCAACAAGCAAGCACCAAATTTTAGTGTGTGAGGGTTGGGGCTGGAGATGGCACTAGGTATTCCAGGCTAATGACCTCCTACTTATTTTGTGGTGTTAAAAAAAATGCTACTCTCACTTTCTTAGTGCTGGCTTTTGACATCAATAATGCATACCATTTCCAAAAATAAATAAATGTTATTCCATATCTATACATTTATAGTTATGTAATTATTCAGGAAAGCATCATGCGCAACCAGCAGTTAGAAGCTCTTATACAAGAGAATGCTCTTTTGAAGCGAGCATTTGCAATTCAACGTGAGCGTCAGAAGGAGTTTGAGGATAGAGGGGATGAGGTGAATCAGCTGAAGCAGATGGTGGCTCAGTACCAGGAGCGGCTAAGAACGCTTGAGGTCAGATTACCCTCTTTAATACTTATTACATGCTTTATACTATCCGGGAACAAAGATAAAAAGTTGAAAAGAGATATGAGGACTAAAATCTGGTTGTCATTCATTCTTTCTTCTATTGAAAGGGGTAAAATGAACATCCCTCTGGCTTTCCCAACACAGAAACTTTGTTGTTGAAGTGATATTTGTACCTAACATATGTATGAAGATGCATGCATATAAATGTTGGTTGAAGGAAAGTCTTCGGTTTCCCTGGAAGTATTTTGGCTTGTTGGTACATTTGTACGATTAAGAGTTATGTCGATACATTTATGCCATTAAGAGTATATGGCCAGAGATCGTGAGTTGTTTTATAGGAGTTTCAGCTCTACTTTTCAATTTTCGGTTCCCACATCACTTCTCATGTATGACATAAATTGATTGCCCTTTCTGTGTGATCAGGTTAATAACTATGCGCTCACGATGCATCTCAAGCAGGCCCAACAAAGCAGCTCTATCCCTGGGCGCTTCAATCCGGATGTGTTTTAATGTGTATTATGTCCTTACTAATGGATAGGACAGCAATAGTCATGTCCTACCATCGCTATAGGCAGCATGTGATTCTGGGGGGGGGGGGGGGGGATATTAGAGCCAGAATCTGTGTTGCCTGGTTGAAGCCACCCGGTGCTGTTATAAGCCGAATGGTAGCTATAGTATCAAGTAAGTTATAGACATGGTTTTACTTGTTTTTTTTGTTTCTGGTACTTCAAATTAGACTACGAGTTTATACTTTTCTGGTCTTTTATTAATGATCAAAAACTATTTGACTTATAATTAACATGCTTTTAACATTGTGTTTCAATTCGATAGTTGGCTCTGGTTGCATAGCAGCATAGGTGCTTATTAGGGTCCCAGTTGTAGTTGTCATCTACGTTCCTTTAAACTTCTCAGTGAATTTCGTTTAGGCATTTGAAATACGACACGTCCAATTGAGCACCTGATTAGTGTTCTATTAGACACTTTCGGCACAAAATTTGGAATTTTTTTGGGTGTATTCTCAAATGCTTATCACGTAGATTAGTTAACCACATCAAATATGTTATTTTCTTAATTATATACATCAGCTTCAATTAGAACAAGCCTGATGTTTTACAATTTATTATGGCTAGTGTGTATAACTAGAGGAGGTGATATTTAGGTGGTTAACTTATCTATGTAATGGGTCATTAGGAACACCCGTACATATTTTTTCAAAATTTGAGCCATCAAAATTTGAGCTAAAAGTGTCTAATAAGAACATTTTATCATGTGTTTAGGTGTTTAATCAAAATAGATTGTAGTATGAGTGTATTAAGTAAAATTTTACTGTTAAGTTAAGGGGCTGTACTTTCTTATCTAATCAATAGGAAGAAGATCAGTGCATTGTGTCCTTCAAAATTTGTGCTTTATTTTAAATTTTTAAATTTTATACGTAGTTGAAATATGGCCCCGATTAATTATAGTAGCTTGTTGGCGAGCAGGTGGTTTGGATCTCTTTATCGTGGGTGTGTTCCGAGATTTGAGATCCACACTAACACGAACTCAACTTCATCTTTTCCTCTATCTCGTAAATTAGTGATTGGAAGTTGGAAATCTGGGCAGGAAGTATTCAAAAACAATTGGTAGTGAAATAATTGTTTTTTATTATTGTTGTAGCTGCATCTGTTGCAGCTCTTTGGCAACAAAATTTGTTATTGCTAGAACTCTTAAAAATGTCAATGAGTACGTGTCGGATCCTCTAAAAGTAGTGCATTTTTGAAGGATTTGATATGGGCACGCAATGTTTTTAGAGAGTCCGAGCAACGTAGAGAAATTTACTAAAATTTAAATAAATATTAATTTTGAATCCATAATTCCACTAAAGCTTGACATATGTGAAAGAAATAATTTTTTGATTATTTTCATTAATGAAGAGGTCTATATATACAATATACAATCTCTAAATATGAAATATTCTATTCCTACTAAAATACTAATATCCTAATTACATTTGTACAAAAATTTACAAAATAAGGTAAGAAACCTAACTACACTAGAATTTGTTGTTACGGTTTCTATCACACCCCCGTAGTCATAGCGGACGGTTGTCGTACACTGAGACTGATCCTAAAATCTTCAAACAGAACCAAGGGAAGACCCTTAGTAAAGATGTCAGCAATTTGGTAGCTTGAAGGGATATGCAAGACACATACTTGTCCACGAGCTACTTTTTCGCGAATAAAGTGAATATCCATCTCGATATGTTTAGTGCGCTGATGTTGGATCGGATTTCCAGAAAGATATACGGCACTAACATTATCACAGTAGACCAAGGTAGCTTTCTGGATAGGAAAATGAAGTTCTAATAAAAGATTACACATCCAACATGACTCTGACATCACATTAGCTACTCCTCGATACTCGGCCTCCGCACTGGATCGTGACAACGTAACCTGACGTTTTGCAGACCAAGAGATCAAGTTATCACCAAGAAACATACAATAACTAGAAGTTGAACGTCTGGTATCTGGACATCCACCCCAATCAACATATGTATATGACACGAGAGTAGAGACGGAGGATGGATATAAATGCAATCCATAATCAAGTGTGCCCTGTATGTATCACATAATGCGTTTGAGCCCATGCATGTGCTCAATCCGTGGATCATGCATAAATAAACACAACTGCTGAACTGCATAAGTAATATATGGTCTAGTGAAAGTAAGATACTGAAGAGCCCCTGCAAGACTACGATAGTGGATGAGATGCTCATATGGTGTGCTAGAAGTAGCACTCAACTTCGATTTGGTATCAACCGGAGTGAAAGAGGACTTGCAAGATGCCATGTCAGCTCTCTCAATAATCTTAGCCGCATACTTCTTATGGGATAAAAATAGACCACCTACATGTCGAGTTACAACTATGCCAAAAAAATAACTCAAGGACCCCAAGTCTTTCATAACAAATTCTGAACTGAGAAAGGACATGATAGACTTGTGCAAATTATCAGAGGAGGCAGTCAAAATTATATCATCCACATATAAGAGAATGTATGCTAGAGATGTACTACGTCGATAGATGAACAGAGAATGATCATACATGCTGTGAGAAAACCCAATAGTAGACACATAATCTGCAAACTTCTTGTACCAAGCTCATGGGGCTTGCTTAAGCCCATACAAAGACTTTTTCAGCAAACAAACATGATGAGGATAATTGGGGTCCTTAAAACCCAAGGGTTGATGCATGTAAACTGTCTCCTTAAGATCACCGTGTAAGAAAGTATTTTTCACATCCAACTGATGAATGGGTCATGCTTTCGAGAGAGCCATACATAGAACAATGTGAATGGTAGCCGGTTTGACCACCGGACTAAATGTCTCACTACAATCTACGCCAACCTGTTGAATTTTACCATCACCTACAAGAAGGACCTTATGCCTCTCAAACGAACCGTCAGAGTTTTTCTTATGAGTAAATATCCACATAGACCGAATAATATTGACATCAGTCGGACGGGGCACCAACTCCCACGTCTTATTTTCAATAAGAGCATTATATTCATCATCCATGGCCATTTTTCAATTCGGGTCATGAAGGGCGGACACTGTATTACGTGGTAGGGGTGATTTAGTGACATTAGAATATAAATTAAAATGTCATTTAGGTTTAAAAATACCCCTTTGGCTACGAGTAACGGGCCCTTGACTCGAAATTGAAACGAATTGGACCGGGGACGTTGGTGAATTGCCTCGGGACTAGCCAATAGGCAGTGGGCTTGCTGGTCGTGATACTGGGTCAGGCGGGTAATTTACTGGGCCAGCAGGCAATGTGCCTGCTTGCCTAAAAAATTTGACTAGACTGGAGGTATTTGGGCTAGCAGGCAGTGGGCCTGCTGGTTGAGTGACGGTCCCGGGATGAGGAATTATTGGGAAGATAGGAAAATTTTTAGAAAAAAAAAGTGTTGGAATCACAGATTCCGAGGGTGCTAGGCGGCGGAAGTGTAGTTGGGAGAATGAATTTTGCCCTAGACTTCTGATACCATGAAAGAAATAATCTCTTGATTATTTTCATTAATGAAGAGGTCTATATATACAATATACAATCTCTAAATATAAAAAATCTCATTCTTACTATAATACTAATATCCTAATTACACTTGTAAAATAAGGTAAGAAACCTAACTACACTAGAATTTATTGTTACAATTTCTATCAATATGATGTATTCACCCGAGCTCATGGGTCAATTAATGGAGAATCGATGGTTCTAGTGAAAATCTCAATCTTATGATTAAACAAATGCAAGAACTTTACTTTTTCATTTCAGCTTTGAGATGATTTTAATCTAACAATAACCATTGCCTTGACACTTGAGGAGCAATTCTCTTATCTAGTAGTATCATACATAACCTAAGACTTTGAAGGTAGACTTTGAAAATACTAGGGCTGGCCAGTGGGCTGGGTCGGCCCGGTCCCGACGTGACCCCGCCCCGATCCCGCTCGATCCCGCAAGCACATGACATACATAAGATATACACTATATATACACAAGCTATACAATGATACACATGTAACATATAATGATATACCGTCGTCTTTTTCACAAAAAATTGACTTCAAACTTTTTAAATCAAAACCAATTCGAATCATTTATAAATGCACACAAACTTCAAAATCAACACCTCTTGTTCCCATATTTTTTTTATTTAGCTCTTAACCAGTTTCATTGCATTTCAATTCATCAAATATATTTTTTACGGTCCGATACATTATATTTTTTTTTAGTCAACCCCATCTGCAAGTATTTACACCACCATGCATCCTCGCAATAGGCTTGCGACACAAAGCCATCGCGATTCACGAGGCCGTTTGTCTAGCCAAGTGTCCTTCTCGCTATTAGCTAGCGGTTGACTTAACTTTGTTGTGATATACCCGCATCGTGAGGGTATCGCGAGGGACCTCTATAGACTCTCTTGTTATACTTTTATTTTTGATATCTTTTTGCTATGATATCAACTAGTAATACTTTTTTAACCCATGTATAAAACATCCTTTAATATTCAAAGCACATTCCTACATCCCATAACATCAATTTACATTTTGCTACGCATTATTCACATTATTATATTTGAACTTAATGAGAATAAATTTTTTTTTCCTGAGCTTTACAAGTTGCTTGTTCCTTGTCCTCAGACCTTCACCTTGGGCCTTCTACTTAATGGGCTAGCTTACTGGATCTACGTGGCCCATATATACAAGATAATCAGGTGAGAACTTTCTCGCATTTATACCAAATTAATTATATTAACATTAATAAAACTTAAAAAGTAAAAAATAATATGTACTAGTAATTAATCATGATTAAGTGACCGGGTGAAAAATACTTATTTTGTATTTATTAGTTTAATATAAATAACAAGGTGCGAGTAAAAAGTTTTTGCTGGATAATCATCCCAACTTTCTTAAGTTGTTTTTCACTTTAGGAATATAGCAAAGATTAAATGAAGAAATAGTTTATTACACCATTAATGGTTTAAGAATTTGACTGACCTTAAGTCACAAAGGTATACTTATCCGTCCGAATGTTTATATTAAACAATGTAAACTTATAATTATAGTTAAGTTTAATGAAGTGAGAACTTATGTCATATATTTATTGGCTAGGGTAAACACCAAATAAGATTTTCCACTAATTACAAAAGTTTGATATGTCATATAGACTCAACCAATTGCCCATTGTAAGTTACAATTTGTAACCCTTTGAAAATTACAAAAAACAAATCCAAAAATAATCAACGAAGTGAGAGCAGATCAATACTAGAGATGACAATGGATCCTGGATTCGGTTTCGATCCGGTGGATCAAAATCCATTTTATAGGATATGGATCTTCAAAATTTGGACCCGACGGATCCGGATCGGACCCGGATCCATTTCTGACGGATCGGATCTGGATCTTGTATTTGAGATTCGTTTCCGATCCAGATCTGACCCGTGAATCTATTTTTTATTAAATATATTCATAACCTAGAATGTAATTTTATAAGTATTTTCTTAAAATTGCTAAGCACATCCTTGCAAGTTTAATTCTCAAAACAAGTTTAATTTATCTCCGCGTTAACTCAAAAATAAAAAAAATAAAGAGGTAACTTCGATAATAAAATCAATGTTATATTAGTGAGTGACTAACATCTCCATAAACAAGTAGTTAAAATTATATTCACTTCATTTGTGAAGATTCCAAGCACATGCAAGTTCTGCATTGTAGAAATACTAGTCAGCATTTTTCACAACTATTGTCAGTGTCCAACATTTTCAATTAATAGCTCACAATCAAAACCAGACAACGAACAAAATATCTCATATGAACATTTTAAAATTGAAACACAATAAACTGTTAGCTAAGTAAAAATCGTCTATCAGTTCAAAAAAAAATTCTTAGCAAGGCAAATTTTTTTACATGTGGATCCAGATCCGATCCGTGAACTCGATGGATCCGGATTTAGATCTAATTTTTATGGACCAGATAGATTTGGATCCGAATCTGAATTCAGGTATGAAAAAATGGATCTGAATTTGAATTTAATAGGATCTGATCCAGATCCAATCCGTTCTCATCCCTAATCAGTACGGAAAGATAGACCCTCCCCACGTGTGGAATGGGACCAAATAGATAAATAATTGTTGTCTAACTTTGTAGAAACATCTTATCATTCCCTATGTCATTTTCCTTTGTTAAATTAAAGGAGCCACGTACCACGCTGACACCATTCACATTGTTCATATAATCATAATTCATACTCTGTTCGTTCTAAAAAAATTGATCTAATTTAATTTGACATAAAATTTTAAAAAAAAAAAATTAAAAATATGTGATCCAAATTAAATATTAAATATTTATATGATTATAAATAATTTCATAAAGTAAATTATTTCTAAATATAAAAATGAATTAATTTTTTTGGGACAAACTAATAAGGAAATGAAGTCAATTTTTTTGGGACGGAGGGAGTATGTATGAACTCAATCTCAAATATATTCTTTCATTTTTTTTCTTTTTTAGTCGTTCAGAAAGATCAATCGTATTTTTATTTATCTTTTACGTGATTTGAATTTTAATTTAATCTATCGTTTAGTATAAATAGCAATAGTGGTACATCGCTAAAGAGAACCTCACTCACTATGCATTTTGTTTTAACTTATTTTTGCTCATTTGACATAACTCATAGTATGCAATATATTATGGGGTTATAGCATTTTTCTATGTTCAAAATAATTACTTCACAGTACTCATGAAAGTTATGCTTTGAGGTGAATGGTAAACTCTTAGAACTTTTTTCAATGGATGTGTATACTTTCTTGAAATATGTCTCAAATTTATTCTAGCTCTTCTAAGTCCATGTTAAAATAAAAAAAGATAAACGGGTGAAATTAGTGCATTTCTCACGTCGATTATCGGTTATTCATGATAAATAAGTTCATTTTGGCATAAATATCGAATGCAGAACAATATTTCCTCAAATATCATAAGAATCAAAACTAAAAATTCGCAAAAATCTGGGCTAGATATTGCCCTTTATCACTAACGGTTTCATTTTGAACCTCAATTTATGCCAATTAAAATCACAATTATGTTACTTATCAATTAATTATAATAAACCCTTCTTTTTTACCATCCCCTCCTCTCCCTACTTTTTGAAAGGAAAAAAATAATTTCCCAAACTTGGGGTGGGGTTGACAGACTTGAGGGAGAGGGAGGAAAATGTTTAATTTTGGAAACTGCTTTTTTTTTTCAGCAGAAACTGATTTTGTCTTTGAGTACAACTTTTAATTGCTTTGCCAGCAAATCAATTTGTAAAAAATAGTAAAAATGTGGTCCTTTTAAGTACTCAGCACAGTCCTAAAAATGGTAGTAATGTATTCTTTTTGATGGATATATGTTTGGCATAATAGAGTAAGTGGTGTTACCAATCAACTGAAGAAACTGATTGACGTGGTAAATTGATTCGTCACCTGACTCTTTCAACTTTTAGACGGATTCGAACTTTTAGTTTGGCTATCTCAAGGTATAATTATTGTGTTTAGTAAATTTCTTTTCCTATCTATGTGTGTGCAATGAGATGGATAGAATTTGATTTCGATTTCAAACTTTGAGAATTGAAAAAATTACGTAGCCAAGAAGCTTTTTCTCTTTTAATGATCTCTATGTGACACATATCCATATTAATCGGACCAATAGGTACCAAATATGGGATATTTAGATTGTTAGAAAAATTAGTATGCAATTTGAAAGGTTTAAGGTGATGTTGATGAGTAAGTTTGACTTTTCAGAAATTTGGCAAAACAAATTATAAAATAATTTTTTTTTTGATAACCCAGGTCTCGAGGCGACTTGTGCCTCCATATCGCTAGTACATGCACAAGTACTGGTACTAGGCTCCTGGGGATGATGGGACCGGTCCTTCAGCACCCCACCACCAGGTAAATCGCGAGATGTGCACCAGTGGTTAGTGTCTGCTTGCGTCCAACGGATCAATGCTACAAGGTTGACCCCCTCAAAGGCTTGGCGGGGAACAAATCCACACTGCAACATGCCCGCGCGGCTTTTAACGCCCAGGCTTTACCGTAGGTATATGCCCCGGAGGACGATATCCGCCGAGTTGAGAATCGAACCTGCGACCTGAAGGTCCTGCGACCTGAAGGTCACAAATTTGACTCTCTGTCAACAAGCTGGTCTCTTTGGATATAAAACAATATTGTTGTCACTCGAGAGAGGTTGCATAGACTCTTTATCTTTATATATGAACATAATAAGTTGCGCAAATTCATATTTTTCGGATCAGTAATATTGAACATCGGATATTTAAAAAATAGTTAGAATGCATTTTGAACCGGTTATGGTGATATTGATGACTAATTTTGATTTCAGAAACGTAACTTGGCAAAAACAGACTACTCCTAAAATAATTCTTTGTTAGTCCAGAGAGGTTGGATGGACTCTTGTTGTATATATAAACATAATATATACGTGGAAACATGAAGGGGAGAACATAAAATCTTACTTCTCTTTATACACTTGATGATTAGCGATAAATAACAACATATCCGGTGAAATTCCACAACGTAGGGCGCATCCCATAATTATGTTTATTCTCATTTAATTAAGATATTATAATTAGTTGTAAAATTAATTAGTCATCTTGTAATTAGTTGTAAAATCAATTAGTCATCATTAGGAAGATTATAAGTAATTAACATCTTCTAATTTAGGTAAACTTACATTAGTACTAGACCTATGATTGTATATATTATCTATGATTGAAATAAGATGATCAAGGAATATCTTCTTACATGGTATCAAGAGTCTAAAAAGATCCTTGTCCTAAACCTCTTTTCTTCCCTTCTCCTAAATGATTTTCTCTACTCTTATTACTAAGTTTTTCGGCCATTACTTAGGTTTATTCATCCAAACCCTAAACCTAAACCTTCTTCTAAAACCATAAACAGAATATACACCCTAGCCGTAACCACTCCCTACTCGGCTAGAGATTAATTGTTCTTCCAAAATTTGGAATTATTCTATATACTTTCACCACTGCACCATTCCCTTCTTTTCCTTTGATTTGAAGACAAAACTATGGCTGAAAAACAAACCTTTCATCCTGCTCTTGCCGTCAATAACGTCAAGAACTTCATCTCCATAACTCTTGAAATGGAGAAAGGTCAGTATACCTCATGGGCGAAACTTTTCAAAATTCACTGTCGTGCCTATGAGGTGATTGACCATATTCTTTTATCCGAGTCACTATTGGATACCACTACGGTGGACAAGAAATTATGGTCTCGATTAGATGCTATTGTCCTTCAATGGATTTATGGCACAATTTCTAATGATCTTCTTCATACCATCTTAGAACCTAATTCTACGGCTAAACAGGCGCGGGAAAGATTAGAGAATATTTTTCAAGATAACAAAATGTCTAGGGCTGTTTATCTTGAACACCAATTTACAAATATTAAATTGGATGATTTTTCTAACATCTCCGCCTATTGTCAAGAATTAAAAGTACTTGCGGACCAACTGTCCAACGTTGGTTCGCCCGTAACAAATCAAAGGTTAGTCCTTCAGTTGATTACGGGGCTGAATGAACAATATGATGGTGTTGTTGCGTTCATTCAACAAAGCAATCCGTTACCTCCCTTTTACGAGGCCCGTTCGAGGTTAATTCTCGAGGAAACGAGAAAGGAAAAACAGGCATCTTCAGGCACTACCACGGGTGGAACGACTCTTGTCTCTACCAACTCTTTTTCCAATGATTTGGAGCCCCAAAATTCTGGTTCGGGCGGCCATAATTCTCATCAAAATAATGGTAAAAAATGGGGTTCAAATCGAAATAATAAAGGAAAAAATAATAGTGGAAAGGGACGTGGACGTGGCAGGGGCAGGGGCAGTGGCGGGCAATTTCTAGGCAGCAACGTCGGCCAGTGGGGGCAGTACCCACCGTGGGACTGGCCCCACAGTGAGCTGCCCCGCCGTGTCCATTCCCGACCTCTTCATGGGCCCGACCTCCTCCTTCTTCAAATCGCCAACCCGGTATTCTCGGATCACGTCCACAATATGCTTTTGCAGCTCAGGCACCATCTTCTGTTGGATATGCACCCAAAGGTTATTGAACAAGCCATGAGTCACATAAATCTCAATATTCAAGATGAATCGTGGTACATGGATACAGGGGCTACGTCACACATGACGGCATCTCAAGGTAATCTTTCATCTTATTTTAATATGAGCGGTAATAGAAATATTATTATCGGCAGTGGGCAGAAAATTCCAATCTATGGTGTTGGTCAGGTAACACTACCTTCTCCCCATCCACCTTTAAGTTTGAAAAATGTCTTACATGCACCAAAATTGATTAAAAACTTGATCTCTGTTAGACGTTTTACAACTGACAACAATGTTTCTGTGAATTTTGATCAGTTTGGTTTTTCTGTGAAGGATTTTCAGACGGGGATGACGCTCATAAGATGTAACAGCACGGGGGACTTATATTTCATTACCTCTGTTTCCACAGATAGCAGGGTCAAACCATCCACCTTTTCGGCCATCTCTTCTAGTCTATGGTACAATAGGCTGGGGCATCCAGGAGCACCGGTTTTTAGTCAACTTAGGAAGAATAATTTGTTTTCTTGTAATAGACCTTTGGACTCTCCTGTTTACCAAACATGTGTGTTTGATAAACATATTAAACTTTCATTTTCTGCGTCTACTACTACTACTATACTATTATGCCATTTGATATTTTGCATTGTGATTTGTGGATGTCACCCGTTTTAAGTGTTGCATGTCATAAGTATTATTTGCTTATTCTTGATGATTTTTCGAATTTTTTGTGGACTTTTCCCTTAGGTCACAAACTTATACCATTTTGAAACAATTTAGTGTGTTTATCAAAACTCAATTTGAAAAAATCATTAAATGTTTTCAATGTGATAATGGGAGGGGGGGGGGGAATTTATAAAGGCTCAATTTAAGGATTTTTGTCACCAAAATGGGATGTCTGTCCGTATTTACTATCCACATACATCTTCTCAAAATGAGAAAGCGGAAAGAAAGATTCGAACAATCAACAATATGACTCGCTCTATCCTTGTGCATTCGTCTACACCACCAAATTTTTGGAACCATGCTCTTCAAATGGCTACATATCTCTTAAATATTCTTCCTAGTAAACTAATCTCCAATGTGTCCCCTACTCAGGTATTATACAACCGTATCCCCTCGTTTACACATTTACGGGTTTTTGGGTGTTTGTGTTATCCCTTGTTTCCGTCCACCAGCATTCATAAACTTCAAGCTCGATCTACTCTTTGCGTGTTTTTAGGGTACCCCAATATAATAGAGGATATAAATGCCTTGATATGTCAACAGAAAATATCATTATTTCTCGTCATGTCATCTTTGATGAATCAACCTTCCCGTTTGCAACATCTTGAGCGTTCACTTTCATATGATTTTCTGGACGACGAAATTCATCCAATTTTGAGGTATCATCTAAACTCTCAAAATAACAATTTAGGACCATCACCAGACCCTACACTATTAACCGTTAATCCACCCCCTTCCCGTAACTCACTGGCCCAGACCAGTACTGGGCCTCCTACCTCAGCCCAAAATACCGAAACCACATCCAATGTTTTGGCCCAAAATCCCAATACCACCCAACCATCCAACGGCCCAACTCCTCAACGAACAATGGAAACCCATGCCATGCACGAGATTTTTCAACCTAAACACCAGTTTAGCCTAACTACCTTAGTCCAACCCTCACCAATATCGAAAAATCCCAAAGCTACCTTATCAGACCCGAATTGGAAGGCTGTCATGTTAGATGAATTTACTGCTCTTATTCAAAATAAGACATGGGATTTGGTACCACGACCATCTAATGTGAACATAATTCGGTCTATGTGGGTGTTTTTCCATAAACAAATTCTGACGGTTCTTTTGCGAGATACAAATATCGTCTTGTTGGTGATGGCAGGTCTCAACAGGTGGGAGTAGATTGCGGTGAAACATTCAGTCCGATAGTCAGGCCTGCAACTATCAGAACTGTTCTTAGCCTGGCACTGTCCAAATCATGGTTCATTCATCAGTTGGATGTTTAGAATGCATTTTTACATGCTCACTTGCAGGAAATAGTATACATGCATCAACCATTAGGATTTCGCGATCCTACCCGTTCAGATCATGTGTGCCTGTTGAGGAAATCCTTATATGGTCTGAAACAAGCCCCTCAGGCATGTATAACAGGTTTGCCAGTTTTGTTTCCACATTGGGATTCTCTCACAGCAAGTTCGATCAGTCTCTCTTTGTTAATAGGAAGGGCACTGTTATGGCTTATATACTTCTGTATATTGATGACATTATCCTCACTTCATCATCGACTTCACTTCGCCAGTAAATTATGTCCCTTATAGCAGCAGAATTTGCAATGAAGGACTTGGGTCCGTTGAATTATTTTCTTGGCATTGCTGTTACTCACTATACAGGTGGTTTGTTTCTCAGTCAAAAGAAGTATGCCAAGAAGATACTTGACAAAGCAGGGATGTCTTCGTGGAAACCTTTCCATACTCCGGTTGACACAAAGGCAAAGTTAAGCAATGCTTCAGGTACTCCATACAGTGACCCCACACATTACCGCAGTCTTGCAGGTGCGTTGCATTATCTGACCTTTACAAGGCCTGATATTTCCTATGCGGTCCAGCAAGTTTGTTTACACATGCACGATCTGAAGGATGAACATATGGGGGCCCTCAAACGGATTATGCGGTATGTTAAAGGTACTCTCCACTTCAGATTACATCTGTACAAGTCCTCCATCTCGAATCTTTCAGCCTACACAGATGCAGATTGGGGTGGTTGTCCGGACACACATCGTTCCACTTCCGGTTATTATGTGTTTTTGGGGGACAATCTCATTTCCTGGTCGTCCAAACGACAATCCACACTGCCTAGGTCAAGTGCTGAGGCAGAATACGGAGGGGTAGCCAATGTGGTTGTTGAATCGTGTTGGCTTCGTAATCTACTGTTGGAGCTACATTGCCCGATTGAAAAGGCAACAGTGGTATACTGTGACAATGTGAGTGCAATATACTTATCAGGCAATCATGTTCAGCATCAGCGCACAAAACACATTGAAATGAATATCTTATTCTTCCGAGAAAAGGTTGCTCATGGACAAGTCCACGTTCTACATGTACCGTCCCGCTATCAAATTGCAGATATCTTCACGAAAGGTCTTCCGCGCGTACTCTTTGATAATTTTGGAGACAATCTGAGCATACGTGAAGCTCCCGCTAAGACTGCGGGGGACTGTTAGAATAATTATGGACAAATCCCATAATTATGTTTATTCTCATTTTATTAAGATATTGTAATTAGTTGTAAAATTAGTTAGTCATCTTGTAATTAGTTGTAAAATCAATTAGTAATCATTAGGAAGATTATAAGTAATTAGCATCTTCTAATTTAGGTAAACTTAGATTAGTACTAGACCTATGATTGTATATATTACCTATGATTGGAATAAGATGATCAAGGAGTATCTTCTTACATACATAAGTGGAAACATGCAGGGGAGAACATAAAATCTTACTTCTCTTTATACACTTGATGATCAGCAACAAACAACAACATACCCAGTGAAATCCCACAACGTAGGGTCTGGAGAGGGTAGAGTGTATGCAGACCTTACCTCTACCTTTGTAGGTAAAACTGTTATTTTCGAGAGACCATCGGCTTAAGACAGAGCATAAACACAAGCAAAGAAATAGCAAAGCAAGATAAACAGTCAGATCCGGTGAGTATGAAAATGCTACTATCAAAAGTGAATAAGCCATGATAGCACATTCTGAAAAAGTAAGGAGTAACTAGCGTAGGTAATAAGCTACACAAAGTACACTAGAGAACACATAGTAGCAGAAATCAAATTACATATGACTATAAAGTCATACCACGCCTATTAGTATGATAGGCTAAGCGGACCTACTGTAATAACACTACAACTACTAGTTTGCAAGCGTAAGTAGAACTACACTCGACTACCTACTACCCTAATCCGTGTCCTCCACAACCCCCTATCTAAGGTCATGTCCTCAGTAAGTTGCACATGTGCCATATCCCATTTAATCACATCTCCCCAATACTTCTTCGGCCTACCTCTACCCTTCATGAACCCGTTCATAGTCAACCTCTCACACCTCCGCACTGGGGCATTTGTGTCTCTCCTCTGCACATGCCCAAACCATCTCAACCTCATTTTCCGCATCTTATCCTCCACTGAGGCCACTCCCACTCTGTCCCGGATATCAACATTTATAATCCTATCCCTCATTGTATGCCCATACATCCATCTCAGAATCATCATCTCTGCAACTTTCATTTTTTAGATGTGCGAAGTCTTGACTTGCCAACATTCCGCCCCATACAACATAGTCGATCTAACCACCGCCCTGTAGAAATTGCTTTTATGTTTTGGTGGCACCTTTTTATCGCACAAGACTCCAGATGTGAGCCTCAATTTCATCCACCCTACCCCAATACGGTGTGTGACATCGTCATCAATCTATCCATCTCCTTCGATAATAGACCCGAGATACTTGAAGCTTTTTTTCTTTGGAATTACCTGAGTATCAAGTCTCACCTCCACGCATGTCTCAAGATCGCTCCCGTTACTGAAATTGCACTCCAAGTATTCTGTCTTGGTCCTACTCAGCCTGAACCATTTAGACTCCAGAGTTTGTCTCCAAACCTCCAGCTTAGCATTCACTCTGTTGTGAGTCTCATCAATCAGGACTATGCCGTATGCAAATAACATACACCATTGCACCCTCTTGGATTTGTTGCGTCAGTCCATCCATCACCAAGATAAATAAGAATGTGCTAAGAACCGATCCCTGATGCAACCCTATATGAGTCTCCTCCTACTGTCCATACCCTGGTCTTGGGTCCATCATACATATCCTTGATTGCCCTAGTGTACGCCACAGGTACACCTCTAACCTCCAAACATCTCCATAGAACCTCCCTAGGGACTTTGTCGTATGCCTTCTCGAGGTCGATGAAACCATATGTATGTCTCTCTTCCTCTCCCTATACTGCTCTTCTGTAGTCGAATGCTCCAGCATGAATCCAAACTAGTTCTCCTAAATAGACACGCCTCTTCTCACCCTCATCTTCATGACCCTTTCCCAAACTTTCATAGTGTGGCTAAGCAGCTTAATACCCATATAAGTGTTTCAACTCTAGATATCACCTTTGTTCTTGTACAAAGGGATCATTGTACTCCACTTCCATTCTTCAGGCATTCTCGCAATCTTAAAAATGACATTAAATAACCTAGTCAGCCACTCCAAACCTGCCCTTCCTGCACTCTTCTAAAATTCCACTAAGATCTCATCAGGACCGGTCGCTAGTCCCCTACGCATCCTGCGAAGAACACCCTTAACCTCCTCAACCTTAATGCTTCTACAATACCCAGAATACCGGTACCTACCAGATTGCTCCAGATCTTCCAGCAAAATGTCTCCATCTCCTTTTTCGTTCAAGAGTTTATGAAAGTAAGATTGCCACCTCTGCCTAATATGCACGTCCTCCACCAATATTTTTCCATCCTCGTCCTTGATGCACTTCATTTGATCCAAGTCCCAGGCCCTTCTCTCCCTCGTCTTGGCTAGTCTGTACAACTTCTTATCCCCGTATTTTCCCTTTAATTCCACATATAGGCGTTCAAAAGCAGTTGTTTTTGCCGCTGTAACTGCGAGCTTTGCCTCCTTCCTCGCCATCTTATACAGTTCCCTATTCGTCCACTTCTCCACCTCATCCTTGCTTTCTACCAATTGAGTATATGTTGTTTTCTTCGCTTTCACCTTCTCTTGAACTTTACCATTCTACCACCAGACCCCACGATGCCCACCACGGCTACCCCGTGAGACCCCAAGCACTTCTCTAGCTACCTCTCGAATGCAACTAACCATCATGTCCTATATACATGTCGCATCCCCACTACTCCCCCAAGCCCCCTTGGCCATCAACCTCTCCCCCATCTACTTTGCACTAGCCATGATCTTACTCCCCCATTTAATTCTTAATCTGCCATTCACAACCCTCATCTTCTTCTCCATCTTGATCTCTAGGTCCATCACCAAAAGCTTATGTCGGGTTGTAAGATACTCTATCGGGATAACCTTGTAGTCTTTACAAAGACCGTTATTAACCTTCTTAAGGAGCAAAAAGTCTATCTGAGTCTTAGCCACCGAACTACGAAAAGTCACCAAGTGCTCATCATTCTTCAGGAACCTCGAATTGGCTATCACCATCCCAAAAGCTCTAGCGAACTCCAAAAGTGAGACGTCTCCCCCATTCATGTCCCCGAGGCCAAAGCCTACATGCACGCCGTCATAACCCCCCAAAACTGACCCGATATGTCTATTGAAATCCCCTCCTACAAATAACTTCTCAGTGGGTGGTATACCACCCACCACCTCATCCAAATCCTCCCAAAAATGCCTCTTCTCCTCCTCGTCCAAGCCCGACTATGGCACGTAAGCACTAATAATGTTCACAGTGAACCCTCCAACTATTAACTTAATCGTCATTATCCTATACCTCGACCTACTCGAGAACCATAACTTATACCCGTCCACATCCTTAACTTAGGTCCTATCCATTTGGTCTACTGGACACATGCTATATTAATCCTCATTTTATTAAGAATCTTAACTATCTCTATAGACTTTCCCATTAAAGTCCCAATGTTCCAAGACCCTATTCTCAGCCTAGCATCTCCCTTACCCCACTTACCCCCTAACCCTCGCCCCCGTCCCCGACCGAGAATATGACCCTAGTCTACTATCAGTTACCAAATCCACTAAAGCAGATATAATATAATAAACTAATCAAACGTTTACCTAAAACAGGAAAGGATCAAAGTGATAGCACAAGTTAACAAAAATCTAGAGGTAAGTAAAACCACTATGCCAAGAATGATATAACTAAAGACAAGAAAGATAAATGCATGAACGTAAAGTCACGAATCAATACAGCGAAGCGGAAAAATTTAACAATAAGGATAAGGACAAAGAATAGAGAATGGATACGGGCAACTAGAGGTACCAACTCCAGTTGAATCGAACCTGTTCGCCGGCGAAAATGGAGAAAAGAAGGTCGGCCAATACCCTATTTCTTGTTTCAGATTTTAGTGTGATTAAAGTCTCTGTACAGTATTTTCACATCAAGTCAGCAATGGTGCAAGTACTATTTTTCTTTCGAATATTTGGCGGAAGACCGGTAGTTGATGCTTTGGATATATATCTACTAGTACCTGGAAAAGCAAAGCAAAGGAAAATAAAAAGCGAGAAGGGAAGAGATATAGGGGATAGGGTCACTTGAGAACCGCAGGAGAACCAACGAAATAAGCTACCGGAAATAGTTCGGCCAGACAAAACCATCGGAAAAACACTATTCATAATTGGAATACTGTTCACTGCAGGGATAATGTTCACAGACACTATTCACTGCCCGAGTTATGTTGTTTACTATAATCTGACAGTCAAGGAGACACCCACAATGGGCTAGAAGCTGTATTGCAGTGTCGGAGCCAAAGAATCAGACCACTAAGCCCTCTCACATACCTAGGCACGCTGCCGATGAAATCCTACCGGAAAGTTATATCCGGCGCGTGAGCTTCACGCACTTGAAATTTGGGCATCGGGTTCTGGGTTTCTACAAATCAGAGGGAGTTGATTCTCCCTAGGTAGGCTGGGACTGACACTTCTCACCTCAGGAAAACAAATCCGGCGCGGCAGAACCAATTCCGACGAAGCTATACTGATGATAATAGTTGAAAATCTCTTTTCTTTTACCTATTAGTCGCCGGAGGACGAAGCCGCTTCAGTGGTCGGTGGTGGATGGTGGTGCTGCGTCTGTGGGGGGTGTTGTTACCGTTAGCACCTAAGTCGGGGTGGGGTGAGGTGGGGGAGAGAGAGACCGTTAGAGAGCCTAGAGAGAGAAACACTAGAGATACACTTGATGATCATGATGGTTAAATGATGTGTTGCAATAGGAGTACCTAAGGTTCTACCGTAAAACTTCTTGTCTTCTTTAGGTTAAAAATATTTTGGATTCTCGTAAAATCAAAGGCGGATGCAGCTTTTGGATAATGAGAAAATTCAATACAAAACATAGATAAAGATGTGAAAAACAACTAGTAAAATTTTAGATTTGGATTTGTCTATGTATAGACTATTTTTACGATATATATATATTTTTTTGCTTTCAAATATGTGAGTAATCCGTTAATGAGAGCACACTATAAGAAAAGTTCGAAAGACTACAGCCACACTGGAAAAATAGGCTAAAATTAGTAAATAACTACTTTTCAAACTTTGTAATTGAAAAATAGCTAAAGTCATTGTTCTTAAGTTTCACTAGTGAAACTCCTGAATGTATCACAAAGTTTAACTTACAATTTTTTTGAAATCATTATAGTAATTATTTTCAAAAGCAATATCAAAAAGTTGCAACTGAACGCTATTTCTACTGAAAAGATGGCTCCTTATAGGGTCCATGAAAGAAATAGAAGTGGTGCATGACACTGAAATAGGATAGTTGTCATCAGAATGAGAAAGATGGGCCAATTTATGAACTGTATTCAATAGTACACTCAATAAGCCTTTTGGCTTCTAATATAAGGAACTTATTGCTTCTCTATATTCTTGTTGAGTCATATTATTGTACTTTCAGTTTCTACTCAACCAAGTGCAAAGATATGTCTAGTTCTCCCTTCGTTTGCCTATCTCAGTAAGAAATTGGAACATATTTAAATTGTGGACTAAGGTAGTCCTAATTTATGCCATGGACCTCATTCCAAACTAATATCTACATCATTTTCTTCAATAAGAGTGATTAATTTTAGATCATTTAATCGGATCAATTCACTGATAGTCCTAATGATGAGTCAACATGTATTTGATGTGTATCTCATTGATAGATTTATAGATCTAAAAGACACGCAAATTGACTTGGGTTATATATAGTTGTGGTTCTAGACCTTCTGGTTGTACCGTCTTTTGGCGTAATTAGTATCGGTTATTCCTTATCTCAGAAATAAATTGGTAAGTGGGCGGCGAATATAGTAATAGGTGGCCCTAAAGCTATTCTTGTACTAGAAATATCTTTGATCGAATTATTGTGCGGAAGCTCTAGTATGGGGCAATATGATTGCCCTAAAGCTATTCTTGTACTAGAAATATCTTTGATCGAATTATTGTGCGGAAGCTCTATTATGGGGTAACTAAATATCATAAACACGACTAACGCTCAATATTCGGGCTCGCCTAATGGTTCTACATAAATTATGTGTCAAATTCCTTAATTAATATTGTTTACTTTCATAATTCTTAATAAATGAATGATGCTTAGTATAATTTCTTTTTATCTATAGAAACAAGAAGATTGAGAGTAACTTAAATAACAAATTGGAGTATTATATATTTATTATTTGAGAACACCGTGAAGGTGAATGTCACTTAATATATTTTTAAAAAATATATAGCTGAATTTTACATCGTCACTTGTCATTGGTCTTCGTGTTTTTGTCTTATGTCTCAAAATTATCATGTTTTATTATTTCACTATTTGAAAGTAATTTTATTTTTATTTACGAAGGACTAGTGTTTTCGTTATAATACTAATAAATTTTATTGATTATTTTCTTTTAGGGAGGTAAATTGTATCAGTTGAAGTGTAAACATGGCAATTGATATCCTACGGACAACAATTCCAACTATAGTTTTTACCTGAGTGACACAGAGAGTAAAACATTTGCATTTTTTTTCCTCTAAGAAGTGAAATGAGAGAATATGGCAGTGAAGGACAATTTACGCTAAAAAATTTACAGCGTACAAGTAAGTTTTACGTATATTCTGTCTTTTTCAGACTCCACTTATAGAACTACACTGAATTTGTTGTTGTTGTTATTATAAATTTACCCCTAAACGATCAAATTAGTTTATGTATGCTCACCGCAATAACTTGAAGCATGTACTAAACAATTGAAAAGGTTCAAATAGACTACCGAACAACTTTAAAAAGTCCAATTATACCATACAGACTTCCATGATGATAGTCAACTCAGATCAAGTTTTTCATAGTGGAAAAGTGTCAATGGGAGGAGCCTATTTAATATGAAAGATAATGGTAGAGACTTTCGAACAAACAGATTAATGTGAGGGGAAATGTAAGATAAATTACAATCATTAAGGGAATATTTGAACATTTTGCTATAAAATAAATTAAAAAAATTAAGTTTTATGACATTGTAAATGGTATTTACATCATCTCACTTAAAAGTAAAGCGGATAAACATTATCCGAGAACATTAATTAGTAACTTAGAAGTAGTGATAAGTAACATATTAAACTTCATTGCTAATATTTTTTTTACATTATCACTTAGAGACAGAGTCAGAACTTTTTTTATTTATGAGTTCAGAATTATAATATTTTTTGCTTATTAGATAGATTATTTGTATATATTGAAATAATTTTTTTAAATATATAATAAATTTTGAATCAAAGTTACAAGGTCCTAAATAATTTTTTTGGAAAAGAATCATATTTACTCCTCCACTATTCCAAAAAAGTTGCACCCATCCTCCGTTTTACTTTTCGAAGATCTATATCCCACTGTTATCTTTTTTAATATATATACCATGCGTTCCTTTAACGGGGGCACGTGACACAATCTCGACGGCCCCTACCTTTTTTTGTTTTTATTTAATTTTAATACCTACACCCTCAATTCTAATACCTAATACTTGACCCATATCCATATTCAAAATTCGGATATTTTCTTCCCAATTTCAACCTAAAACCAACAAATCCATATGAAATATATCAATTTCATCCAAAATTCCAATATTTTCTTAACATCTCTATTTCCTCGTCACTTTCACTATTCATCACCATCAAAATATGTGATTAAAGTACATAATTTTCAAATCAAAAATTCAAAATGGAAAGATCCAATTTTTTTTTTTTTAAATTAATCGATCAAAATTAAAATTGTGCCGAATTCATATTCTTCCGTCTATCTTGAATTAGGGTATTGAAATAAAAAAAAAGTTACAGCCATCGAATGGATTTGGTATCACCATTTCTAGGTGATAGAATAAAGAGAGTTTTTAAATATTGGGAAGGAGAAGAAAGAGTGAAAATGTGGACTTGGAGATGAAAGAAAAGATCGGAATTTTGAATATGGGTGTGGATCAAGTATTGGGTATTTAGAATTAGGGGTGTGGGTATTAAAATTAAATAAAAATAAAAAAAGTTGGGGCAGTTGAGTCGTGTCACGTGCTAAACGCAGGAGTATGTATATTAAAAAAGATAACGGTGGGTATAGATCATCGAAAAGTGAAATGAATGATAGTGAAACGATGATGGGTGTAACTTTTTTGGGATAGTAAAGGGAGTAAATATGACCCTTTTATGTATAAATTTTAATATCAATTTTTTTTTATCATACTACGTTATATGCTCCTATAACTTAAATTGATAAGCAGAGGTTTGAAGATGTAGAGGTACGTCGAAAAATAACTGAAAAAATGATTAGACAAGACATGACACATCTTCAACTGACTGATAACATGACTTTAGATAACAAGGTAGGAAAATTGAGGATTAGGATAGAAGTTTAGTAGGTAGCTAAGTATTTACCCATTTTAGTAGTATTCTTTAGTTACCTCATAATTTCTTGTTCTTCGATGTGTACTACTATTTGTTGTTGCATTTGTTTTGTATTCTGCTACTTTGCTACCTTATTTTTTTATCTGAAAGTCTACCGTAATTAACTTTTCTATCTTGCCAAGGATAGGGTCATAGTGATAAGATCTGTATATATTTTATGTTCTATAAATTTATAAATTATATTAAATATGTTATTATTGTTGGTAACTTAAACCGAGAAAGAAATGGAAATAGGCGTCAACTTGCAGTGAGCTGAAACAAAAGAAGAAGCAGAGTAAATGAAAGTGATGGATGCACGGGTGGTTGATGACAAATGACAGATAGACTGATGGAGGTGGGCCTCACTAATATTCTTTCACTACCTATATATATATAGTTATATACTGAGTAAATATTTGAACTTTTTCTTTTCTTTGAATGAGAGTTTTAATAATTGACGGTTTAAAGTTTTTTGACATGTTTTATGTAATTGATCCATTTCAACAAGTTACTTGCCGAGTACAACCAATGATCTATATATATTTGTTTAATGGTAGAGAGAAATATTGTAATAACGAATATATAATAAAATATAACATAACATTAATTTCAAAACAAACTTAGTCGTGTTAGAGATTTCTAAGCAATGTCTCACGTTGGTGAGAAAACACTATATTATTGTGTTTATAAGGGAAAGTTCTTCCTTATGGGTTAAGATATATTTGGACAGAATTAATTAATTAATTAATTCAGAAAATTATGAAAAGACATCATTCTTAATCATTGATTTAATCTCAAGAGACACCATAAAAAACACCATTAATAACCATTGGTTTAATCTCAAGAGGCACTATGAAAAGACACCATCTATCTATAAATAGATTGTCATATTCCCATAAGAAAAATCAATCAAAAATCAGAAAAATTCTCAATACAGTAGGAATCAAACGTTGTTTTAGTGCAAACGATATTTGATTAGACTTCTTAGTATCCCTAAGACATTCAATCCTTCCTGGTGCATTCTATGGAGGTGAAATAGTCTTAAGGGGAGAGTTCGTACTCGCTTGTGAAGTCGATTTTCTACATTTTCTGCAATCTGTTACTAACAATCTTAAGACTAATTCATTTTCATGACTAGTATTACGGAGATGACATCAAACTTCGTCAAACTGGACAAGTTTGATGGTAGTAATTTTTGAAGATGGCAGAAAAATATGCATTTTCTTCTCACCTCATTGAACGTTGTTTATGTTTTGACTACTCCACAACCAGAAGAAAAGGAGAATGAGACCATTGCAGAGATGCGCGCTAGGGCAAAATGGGAGAATGATGAATACATATGTCGATGTCATATTCTGAACGGGATGACTGATGCCTTGTTCGATTCTTAACAGACTGTGTCTTATGCAAAGGAACTGTGGGATCAACAAGTAAGAATTTTTTTGTTACCCAATTTAACAGTTATTCTATGAATGAAAAAGGTCAGTAATGAAGCAATTCTATGAGATTGAACGCATCATTGGAAATTTCAAACAACATAACATGAATATGGATGAATCTATTATTGTATCTAGTATAATAGACAAACTGCCCATAACTTGAAAGGAATTCAAACACAGCCTTAAACATAAAAAAGAGGATCTTACTCTTGAGAAATTGGCTAACCATCTTCGTGTAGAAGAAGAAATCCGGAAAGAAGAAAACAAAGATCAGGATATCCACATTGTGGAGTAAGGCCAATCCAGTAAGGGAAAATGAAAGAAAAGGCAGTTCAATTCAAACAAGCATAACAACAAGAAGAACAAAACTGATAGCAATAAGAAAAAGAAGTTCACTTGTTGGAATTGTGGTGGTCCTAACATGAAACGTGATTGCCCAAATAAGAAGGATCATGGCAGTTCGAGTTCAGGACAGAAGAATCGAAAGGCTGCAGATGGCAACGAAAATTTCACTGCCATGAATTCTGAAATCAACATGGTCCAAGATGACAATGATTGGTGGGTTGATTCGGGTGCTACAAGACATGTTTGCAAGGATTAGTCTCACTTCAAGACCTATGAACCAGTGGAAGATTCAACTTTTATCTATATGGGAAACAAATCTTCTATTAGTGTTTTAGGCAAAGGAAGTGTTGTATTAGATTTTACTTCTGGAAAAAATTTAACTTTGAATGATGTTTATCATGCTCCAGAAGTTAGTAAGAATCTGATATCTGGTAGTATTTTGAACCAATATGGGTTCAAACAAGTGTATGAGACTAGAAACTTTGTACTCTCTAAGGGTGGGGTGTTTGTAGAAAATGATCATTTACATTGTGGTATGTTTAAATTGAACCTTGTTAACATTAATAATGTGATGAATGCTTTTGTTTATGTCTTGGACTCTCTTGATACTTCTTCTTTATGACATTATCGTTTAGGACATGTAACTTTTAGAAAGTTGAAAGATATGGCTCTGCAATCTCTAATTCCTTCAATTGACAAGAATGATGTAAAATATAGAACATGTATGCTCACTAAAATCACTAGATTATAATTTCCTTCTGTTCAGAGAGTTCGAAATTGCTTGATTTAGTTCATAGTGATTTATGCGACATGAGTGACAATGTGATAACAGACAAAAAATGTTATTTTGTTACCTTTAGTGAAAATGGCCCCTCAACAGTTAATGGGAACTTTGTCTACCATGAAATGGACTTGAATTTAAACACATAGATATTGGCTCGTTTTGCAACATGGCCATAATTGTCAAGTAGTAACACTTGCAACTACTCTTACAACATGACATGTGACATTCCAATTTACTCTTTGTATGGTTTTCCACCCTGGGTTCCAATCTTATTTGGAGCCTGACTAATCTGAATTTACGCCGGAAAGTCTTACTTTTGAGGGTAAATCATTTCCTACTAAAGGCGGCTCTATACCTAGAGCTCGAATTCTAAGCTTCTGGTTAAGAATAACGAAATACTTACCACTTCATCAGACCATTTAATTGTCAGATCACTATTTTAGTTATTAATGAAATAAAGACTAAGAATACAAGGAGAGATATGATTAGAAATGATGATATCTGGGACAAAGTGAGAGTGACCTCGGTGGAGGATAAGATGCAGGAAGTGAGGTTGAGATGGTTGGCTATGGACGGGTTCAGGAGGGGTAGAGGTGGGCCGAAGAAGCATTGGGGAGAGGTGATTAGACGGGATATGACGCAGGTGCAACTTACTGAGGATATGACCTTAGATAGGGGGTTGTGGAGGACACATATTAGGATAGAAGGGTAGTAGGTAGTTGATCGTAGTCCTACTTACACTTACATATTGGTAGTTGTAGTGTTATTATTGTAGGCCCGATTAGCCTATCACACTTATAGGCACAGTATTGCTTTATAGTCTCATGTAGTTTGATTTCTGTTGCGATGTGTTCTTTAGTGTACTTTATTTATCTTATTTAATTGTGTTAGCTACTGCCTCCTTTTGTTAGAATGTGCTATCATGACGTATTCAATTTTGTTATCAGCATGTTCATACTGCTTTAATTTCTTGTTTAAGTCTGACTGTTTCTCTTATTTTGCTTGTGATTATGCTTTGTCTTGAGCCGAGGGTCTCTTGGAAACAGCAGCTCTACCTACCAAGGTATAAGAAAGGTCTGCGTACACTCTACCCTTCCAAGACCCCACGTTGTGGGATTTCACTGGGTATGTTGTTGTTGTTATTGTTATCATTTTAAACTCATAAATAGGTAAATGAACACAACCTATTTAATGAAATATGCCAACTATTTGTAATAACTTTCTTGCACTTTAAAATGTAGTTACTTAAAATTTTATTTATTTATAGTACTTATTATATAGAAATATTTTAGTTAACATGGGTGATATCCAGAATTGCAACAACTATAGAGGTATCAAGTTGCTAAATCATACTATGAAAGTGTGGAAAAGAGTGGTGGAGATAAGAGTGAGGAGAGACGTGTCTATTTCAGAGAACCAGTTCAGATTCATGCTGGGGCGCTCAACTACAGAAGCCATTCATCTTGTAAGGAGATTGGTGGATCAGTACATAGAGAGTAAGAGTTACTTACACATGGTATTCATCAATCTCGAAAAGGCTTATGACAAAGTTCCAATGGAGGTCTTATGGAGATGCTTGTACCTGTGGCGTACATTAGGACGATCAAGGACATGTATGATGGAGTCAAGACCAGGGTAAGGACAATAGAAATAGACTCGGAGCACTTCCTAGTTGTGATGGGGTTGTATCAAAGATCAGCTCTTAGTTTATTTTTATTTGCCTTAGTGATGGATGGATTGACACAGTAAATTCAAGGGGAGGTGTCATGGTGTATGCTTTTTGCGGATAACATAGTCCTGACCGATGAGACTAGCAGCGGAGTTAACGCTAAGCTGGAGGGTTGGAGACAAACTCTGGAGTTTAAAGGGTTCAAGTTGAGTAGGACCAAGACACAATACTTGAAGTGTAAGTTCAGTGATGCACCACATGAGGCTGACGTGGAAGTGAGGCTTGGTACCCAGGCCATCCAGAAAAAAAGTAGTTTCAAGTATCTTGGGTCTATTATACAAGGCAACAAGGAGATTGTCGATGATGTCACATATCGTATTGGTGAAGGGTGGATGAAATGGAGGCTCGCTATCGGAGTGTTATGTGATAAGAAGGTGTCACCAAAGCTTAAGGGCAAGTTCTACAAAGTGGTGGTTAGACCGACTATGTTGTATGGGGTAAAGTGTTGGCCAGTTAAGATCTCTCACGTTCAAAATATGAAAGATGTAGAGATGAGAATGTTGTGATGGATGTGTGGGCATACTAGGAGAGACATGATTAGGAAGAAGGCTATTCGAAACAAGGTGAGAGTGGCCTCGGTGGAGGACAAAATGCGAGAATGGAAACTGAGATGGTTTGGGCACGTGAAGAGGAGAGACATAAATGCCCCAGTGCGGTGGTGTGAGAGGTTGGCAATAGACGGTTTCAGAAAAGGTAGGGGTAGACCGAAGAAGTATTGAGGAGAGGTGATTAGACAGGAAATGGAGTAGTTATAGCTTACCGAGGACATGACCTTAGATAGGAGTTTATGGAGGACTCAGATTAGGGTAGAAGGATAGTAGGTAGTATCACTTATCCTTTCATATTAATAGTCGCATTATTGCTATATTTTTGTGTTCTTTGATTTCTGCTACTCTCTGGTATTTTTCTTACTTCGACTATTCTTTTTTATCTGTGTCACTTTCGTTATTTTCATTTTCATACTGCTTTGAATTTCTTTTCCTTATCTGACCTCTTTCTATGCTTTCTCTTGAGCCAAGGGTCCTTCAGAAACAGTCTCTCTACCTTGGTAGGGGTAAGGTCTTACAAAGACTATCCTTTGTATAAGTTATGATCCATCCAGGGAATGAGCTTCCCCAGAGTAAAATCCCATGGACTACAAGGAAAAGATAGAATCTCGCCCGGCAACAACTTGATTCTTTTTCAAATGTCTATGTTCCTATAGAATAATGTTAAGTTGCTTTCGCGGACATGTTTCAAGAGAGATTGAATGGAATAGGTATATTATTCATTGAAAATGAATTATTAGAAAAAAATCGATTATAAGACGATTATTCACAAATTTGCATCTCAAAAAGTTAGAGAAATAAAGTTTGAATAATATATATATATATATATATATATATTATAACTTCAAAAAAAATATTAAGGTCTCTCATCGAAGTTTGTCTTTAGGCCACCAATAGTGTTGAGCCGCCCTTGTTTAGAACTCGCATTATTTAAATTCTGAATCCAAATTGTTTGTTAGACATATTTTTTTATGGGGAGAGACACTACTAGAAGATCACTATTTTACCATTGGATTTTTCTCTAAAAAATATTCAGTGACTATTTACACTGAATGTCAATGGAAAAAACATAAATAGTAGTATGAACAAATGAAAAAATTATAATTTTTTTCAGTGTTTCAATGGGAACGTGTTTCCACCATGCATTTTTCTAGTGATTTTTCAGTGAGCTTGTTCAATGAGAGTGAAGTGGAAAATCATTTTTTATAGCGCACATTTTCCACTAAATATAGGTGAAAACCCCCTTTATTTCTAGTAGTGAGAGAGGAGGCAAACAAAATCTATATATTATTAAAAGCAGGGGGAAAAGGCACACATTAAGCCAAGTGGCACAACCATAAAAATCCAAGTGGAATTATTAAGACAAAAAAAATACCTTTCTAACTAATAAAACTTCTCAGTTTGAATTTAAATTATTTATATAGTAACTGATACCCAATCAATAGTGGAGAATCCAGTTCTAACAAAAATGAAAAAAAGAATCTATATATTATTAAAAAAAGAAGAAAAAAGACACACATTAAGCCAAGTGGCACAACCATAAAAAGCCAAGTGGCATTATTAAGATAAAAAAACTACATTTCTAACTAATCAAACTTCTCAGTTTGAATTTAAATTATTTATATAGTAACTAATACCCAATCAATAGTGGAGAATCCAGTTCTAACAAAAATGAAAAAAGAATATGTGAAAGGAGGAAACATTAATTGATGTTCTGAAATTTGCTTCTAATTTTTTTTACAAAACTCATCAGTTTTGGGAACAGTTTAAAGCCCACATAAATCGAATAACTGTTTCAGAAATGGGTTGATTTTTATTTCTTCAACTGCAATTTATGGCTCTTTTTCTTCATATACTTATTGCCTTTTTCTCTCGAAATGTCAATTTTTTGCACTTAAAATTAAAGTAAATTTATGAAGATCAGAAAATCTTATCATCCGGATTTTTTTTTGGTTCTTAAAGTTTCAATCTTTGAACTTAAAAGTGTAAAGGTGATGAAGATCAAGAACATATTCATCTGGATTCTGTTTTTCTTTTTTATTTTTTTATTTTTTTATTTTGGTTCTCAAATCTTCAATTTCTACATTGAAATTAAAAGAATTTGGCATGACAATCTTTCAGATAATTCCAGGTATGTTAAGTTAAGACTTTAACCACTCAAGACAAAATAAAACTACCAACAAAACCACAAGCAATTCTCACATTTCAGTTGGATTTTCTCATATAAAATATACTTTCTCTGTATTGCTTTTATGTTTTATTCCTGAAATTTTAAACAGAGTTTATCCAATTTAATTTTTGTGTAGCACTCAATTAATAGGGGTATTAAAGCTATTTTCAATTTTATGTTTACTTATAAAAAAAACTACACCTCTTCAACTCTCCATATATGTGTTTTGTATCTGATTTTAATTCTTTTGTGACAATGACCTTGACATACTGATTTTCTGAATTAAATCATAATGATGTCAAAAAACATTAAATTATTTTCGATTGATGATGTCAAAAGAATAAATTTTTAAAGATTAACCACTTTCCATTCTTTTAGATTGATTATATTTCTATTTGACTAATACTCTACATATATACGGACTAACTCAATCTTATTTATTTTAGGGAGATCGCATACACGCATCAGTTGGTAGGTCGCTTATTCAATGATTCAGAAATACATTTAATTGCTTTAATGTTTATCAAATTTATACTTATATTTTTTGTCAATGTTGTAGATGTTATAGGTGAAATTGTTAGTTAACAAAGCTATACAGACACATAAAGAAGGTGGTAACTCCAGCATCTTCATGAACGTTGAGCTACAAGATAATGAGTAAGATTGCTACGATTAATTCAAACTTAAATACTATTTCATGATTCATGTACTTAATATAAATAAATGTCGGAGCAACAATATTTCAGCTACTTTTGGAGAGACTTAGTGAAACATATCTTGCCACATTTGAATGGAGCAAATAATAAGTTTGTTGTCGTGGTTATACAGTTGATCAGAGCTTAGAGATTTCAAGGTAAGAAAATTGTCCATGTACATTAGAATTTGGCTTGTGTGTACAATTATAAAACTATTATACATATAACTAAATATGCAGAGAAATATTATGTACGCAATACGTGGCATATGTCTAAACTTTGGAGCAATTCAACTCTTCCTCAAGTTGATGAGTTTTACTATAGATTTTCTGTATATTAGTTATTGCATCTATATTATTAAGAAAAATAAACATATTACTTATATATTTGTTAACGATTTTCACACACAAAAAAAAAAAGACAGATTGGTTAGTGCACGTGAAGAAACTCTCAACTGATTACTCAACTTTTGCTATTGTGATAAAAAGAAATGTTGTTCTGTGACTCTTCTTGTAAAATAGATGCAGAAATTGCTACGAGATATCTGCGAAGCTATTTGTAGTGCATCACAAAAATATTAATCATCTTTTACAAGGTTTTCATTTAACTTAAAATTTTAATTTTTTTATTTTTCATCCATGGTACTTGCTGCAGTTATTGGATAAGTTTCTACTACTGAGCATGACTTAGTTCATCTTTCAATGAAATTTGGTCCATTTTTTTCTTTATTCTTCTGAATCAGATGGTGTCTGCATGAAAATTGGAGAACTATGAAATCTTTGTTGACAAACAAGATGGATATTCATATTATTATCCGTCAGATTAGAGGGTATGTCACGTTTTTAAGAGTTGAATTTCTTGAAATTACTCTTTTTTAATTTGAAAACACTTCTTTGTAGGAATTTGATTTCAGAGGTCATGAATTTTGCATTTAAGGACATATATCTACTGGAAATTTGCATTTGGTGGGGTTGCGTCCATCCATATTTAATGACTTAAACACTAGGGTTCCGCATATTGGAGACTTTGTCTCTTCACACGTGCATAATCTACTAAGTGAGTAGATGACCGTAGGGTCAAGGATCGTCAAATTTCGTTAAGAAATGAAAGAGATATTGGTCCACGAAGTAAGGTGTTTGAGGCATGAAAATATGGTGTGGGGCAAATCTACCACATCGGTGGAAAAAGGAAAAATTGTTCTTTTTATAAGCCTAAAAAATGGATAAGGGTTTGGGACCCCAAGGGGTAACCCTTGTGTTTGAAGGAGGGAGGACCTAGGTGTGCTTGGGTTCAAGTTTGCGCCGCCCGTCCGGTCCGGGCTCGGGTCTCGGGTCGTGGGTCATGGGTCGTGGGCTGCGGACTACTGAAAGGTCATGGATAACGGCGTCTGGACATATCTGTCGGAGACATAAGACCGTATGGTAGTTGATCATCACGGGTGTCACTTCCTTGATTACTAATCAAAAGATATAGCGGACCCTTTAACTAAGGGAATACCCGAAGATCAAGTTCAGCCTGTCTAGGGGAATGGGCTTAAAATCCAAACAATACGAACCTTTGCGGTGATTATCCAACCATATTGACTAGAGATCCCAAGAATTTGGTTCAATGGGAAAACTAAGCGGCAAAAGGTTCAGTTGAACACTTCGGTTGAAGCAAGAGCACTTCAGATGATTATTTCTGTAAGGAAACATGAATCCAAAGGTGTTCCCGCGATAGACATTAAATTACTACCTGCATGGTGGGTAAAGGTTAAGCTTCCAAACCTTTAACGATCCTCAAACGGTTAAGGTTGGGGAAACTTTTAATGATTTCTAACACTTGTGAAGTGAGGTATTGCAGGATACCTTGTAGGAGATCACCTATTTAAGTGCGAGGACAGACCGCCTCAAATGAACGCACTTAAGAATCCAAGTGTGTCCATGGCCACAACGGACAGAACAATAAGAATGAAAACGAATAAAGGGAGTTATTGTGTTGGTATTATTGTCTTGGCTTATACTAAACACTGACGGTTCAAGACATCATGTTCACCGAGCAGTAAGTCAGTCCGGTGGTATTCAACTAGGGAAGGTTCAAAGCGGAAGTTACCTCTCCTGATGCAATATCTTTTCTCTGAAAGATTGCTGAAAATAGGCACCTTGTGTGTGCACCAAAATCTCTTTCAAGAGGGGATTGTTGGAAATGTCTTTGGTGGGGGGGGGGGTGCGTCCACCCATATTTAATGACTTAAACACTAGGGTTCCTCATGTTGGAGGCTTTGTCTCTTCACACGTGCATAATCTACTAAGTGAGTAGATGGCCGTAGGGCCAAGGATCGTCAAATTTCGTTAAGAAATGAAAGAGATATTGGTCCACGAAGTAAGGTGTTTGAGGCATGAAAATATGGTGTGGGATAAATCTACCATATCGGTGGTAAAAGGAAGAATTGTTCTTTTCCTCTAAATTTTCCATTCTTCAGCAAATCGTTTCATGTTTGTTTTCTTCGTCAGAATCAACCTATTTGCTTTGTAGTGTTGATTAGTTATTGTTTTATCTTGGGAGACTATTGCCCGCTAACGTAGAAGCATATATACGGGGCAATCTTGTCTTAAATACAGAGAGTCATCTCTCGACTCAGCCATAGTTGTAACAATCCAGATTTAGTGTTTTCTGATTTCAGGTTATCAAGATTCAAGACTCAACAAGCTTGAGACAATTATAATCTTAGCTGTTTGTTTATTCTTCGAACACTTATAATAGTTATTTACTATTTTTGTACTACTTTATTTCCAACAATATCTACAACTGCAAAATGTAAGACTAAATTTTATACCAAATGATAAATCAGATATCCATGATTTGGGGCCAACGGAAGAGGTAAGTGGCTGCTTTAATTTTCGGTACTATTCATCTATATAGATGTATTTAGCAAATGAGGAGGAGAAAAGAAAAAGACATGAACTGTTTTCTTTGTCACATCAACTTATTTCTTCTTTCTGATTCTCTCCCTTACTTTAAAACTGATTCCAAAAGATTGTGTCCAATGTGGTAAAATATATTTACTCTGCACCAAATCAGGTGGCAAACTTAATGAAAATGGAAGAGGTATGATCTTTCTCATGCTCTCTTTATTTAGATACACAACTCCTTTTCAATTAGTATGGAACTTTTCACGTTTATTTTACAAACTAATGTAGGGAACTACAGACGGGAAAAATTATTGTAATTTTTATTAATAGTCTCACGTTGAAAATGGAATTAAAACATGAACTCCTTTTATGGACTTGGACAATTCTCACCGCATATACCCCCGGTATACCTATACGCTGAGATACAGCTGCCCAGCCCTCCACTTCTACAAACAGCCCTGTATACCTCTGGTATACTAATGATATACAACATTCTCACATTCTCTATCTCTCCAACATGCCGTATACCGCCTATACACAACTGATATACACCATGTATACGGCTGATATACCCCCCTGCCAATATTTACTACCCGTAACAGCCTCCCTAAGACGATATACACCTCATATACGACCAGTATTGCCCCATATACACCTCATACACTTCCCGAAACCCACCTCCCTTTTTTTCTTTTTCTCTCGCCTACTTTCCGGCAACCATCATGGCAGAGAATAACCACGGTTGTGGCAGCGACCAGCGGCGCAGGGGTGGCAGAGGGGGTCGGGCCACTTCAGCCTGCCAGCCACAGCAGGCCCAGTACCTAACGAAGTGGGCAGGCCCACTGCCCTGGCAGCTGCATGGGAACTGGACCTCCAACAATTGTCCAGCAGCCTCCAAAAATTTTCCAGAAGCTATGGTCATACATAAGCTGTGGCTACAGCAGCGACCCAACATCCTGGGAGCCCAGCCGATGGGCCACAACCATCAGGCCCAATTTCTAGCAGCCAAACAGTCCGCTCCAGGTCTTATCCAAACCAATTTGGGCCAGGCTTTCGATTCATTGACTCTCCAGCAGCCCGATAATGCATGGTATATGGATACAGGCGTCACGTCTCACCTCACCAACAATTCTGGTAATCTTTCTCAACTGCACAATTTAAATAATCCTCAATCTATTATGGTCGAAAATGGTCATCGCATTCCAATACAAGGGTTTCGCCACACACTAACCCCACCACCGCATCCCCAATTCTCCCTTAAAAACGTCATCTATGCCCCTTATATTATTAAGAAATCTCCGTTAGAAAATTTGCCACCGATAATTTCGTATCCATCATTTTTGACCTATTTGTTTTTTCTATAACGGACCTACGTATGGAGAAATTTCTTACCAAATGCAATAGTGAGGGGGACCTCTATCCCTTCTTATCCACGGCCACTGCACATGTCACTCCTCCCACCGCTTTAGCTACAATATATCCATCAACGTGGCATAGTAGACTTGGTCATCCGGGTGCTCATGTTTTTGGTTCACTTAGAAACCGAAATTTAATCCAATGTAATAAAAGAACACTTTCCCATAGTTTCTCCTCTTGTCATCTAGGGAAACATGTTAGACTTCCATTTACGCCTTTTCTAAGTATTATTTTTTCTCCCTTTGATATTATTCATGCAGGTTTATGGACTTCTCCTATAACTAGCAACCTACGCCATAAATATTATTTGGTGTTCTTGGATGATTTCTCTCACTTCCTTTGGGTCTATCCGCTTAAACTCAAATCTCAAGTGTTCTCCAAATTCCTTGAATTTCATACAATGGTTAAAACGTAATTTGAAAAAGACATCAAAACGTTTCTGTTGACACCTAATTTTGTCCTCTCTTTTTCGATTATTTATTTGCAATTTTAAATATTTTTGTTTATTAATCACATTTTTTACTATCATTTGCCTTTTAATATCATAATCATAGTTTTACCATAATATTCTATGTTATTTTATTTTTGCCAAATGACATCGCATTTCTATTTTTTATTAAACATTAAGCATTTCGCAAAAAATATGTTTTATTATTATCACATCGTTATATTTAAATAATTTACATTTTTTTCTTCAAAGCACTTTAAATCCTTTTTATTTTAACCAGATCCCATTTCTATTCCCCTAAAATCACAAAACCCAAACCACCCAAAACCCAAACCCATTTTGCCCAGCCCACTTCGCCATCTCGGCCCAAGCCCCTTCACCCGAACCGGCCCAAGCCCAACCGGATACCCCTCTTCTTTATTCCCCTAACCTAATACACAAAACAAAACCCTACTCTTTCTTCTTCACAAAATTAGTCGCACCCCATACCCCACACCCCCAAAATCCTACTCTATACAGCGACATCATTTCATTACGTCTATACAACGACGTCATCTGCATTACGTCTATACAACGACGTTATTTCATTACGCCTATGCAACAACGTCATACTGCATAAACGTCTAAGCAACGACGTCATTTTTCATTATGTATATGCAATGACGTCATTTGCATTTCTTCTATACAATGACGTTATTTCATTACGCCTATGCAACGATGTCATACTGCATAAACGTCTAAGCAACGACGTCATTTTTCATTATGTCTATGCAATGACATCATCTGCATTACGTCTATACAACGACGTCATTTCATTATGTCTATGCAACGATGACATTTTGCATTACGTCTATCTAACGATGTCATTTCATTACGCCGATGCAACGACATCATCTGCATTACATCTATACAATGACATCATCTGCATTACATCTATACAATGACGTCATTTCATTATGCCTATGCAATGACATCATCTGCATTACATCTATACAACGACGTCATTTCATTACGCCTATGCAACAATGTCATCTTCATTACGTCTATACAACGACGTCATTTCATTACGTCTATGCAACAACGTCATCTGCATTATGTCTATACAATGACATCATTTCATTACACCTATGCAACGGCGTCATCTGCACGTCTATACAACGATGCCATTTCATTACGCCTATGCAAAGGCGTCATCTACATTACGTCTATACAACGATGTCATTTTATTACGCCTATGCAATGACGTCATACTGCATAAACATCTAAGCAACGATGTCATTCTTCATTACACATATGCAACGACGTCATCTGCATTACGTCATTTCATTACGCCTATGCAACGATGTGATACTGCGTAAACGTCTAAGCAATGATGTCATTCTGCATAACGTCTAAGCAACGACGTCATCCTGCGTAAACGTCTAAGCAACGATGTCATCCTGCATAACGTCTAAGCAACGATGTCATTCTACACAATGTCTAAGCAACGACGTCATTCTGCATAACGTCTAAGCAATGATGTCATCCTGCATAACGTCTAAGAAACGACGTCATCCTGCATAAACGACAACGTCATCCTGCATAAACGTCTAAGCAACGATGTCATTCTGCACAACATCTAAGCAACGAGGTCATACTGCACAACGTCTAAGAAACGACGTCATTTCAACTTACAAAGTCATATTCTCATATCTTATCTCTCATTTTTAGCATGTTTAATATTCTGTTTTGTTGAAGAATTAGCCTAGGATTATGTGGGATGATCTCGGGCATGTCTAATTTCAATTTTGGGTTTATAGGTATATTTGTAAATTAATTTCTGATTAGTTATTTAATGATACTCTGTTTGGTATTGTTATGATAGATGATTGGTGAACTAATTACTATTAGTTTGTTCTAAGATGTTGGTCTTGTTTTAAAATATTGGGTAAGACTAGTACGAGCTTAGAAAGAAACTATGGTTGGCTAAATGTGTTTATGATACTTAGTTGATTATTTATGCCTAAATATGTTATCATTTGTGTGATCCGAACACGGTTTCAATATCCGTTTATTAAAGATGATGATTAGCTAAGTCCCTACATTTGATTTAGTTTATTTTAAATGGTAGTTTGTTATACTCAAAACCTACTTAGTAACCATGATGACAATGTTATATTTCTGTTTAGAAATATCACCATGTTTAATGTGGATTCTAAATGTTTGTGTGTTTAGTTTGAGTCAAAATGGTTCTGTATACTTGAAAATGCTATGTTATTTGATTATTTATCTATTCCTATTTTAGTGTGATTGTCAAACTAGTCGTACAATAACTTATCTAGCTAAGTGTTGTGATGTCTGTAATTTCTTTCAAGTTGATTGAGTATGTAAGGTAGAAATGATCCTAGTATGTCATGTTGTTATTGAGATGACCAAGTTTATTCTGATGGACTCCTATTTTGTTAGTTGTATGTAAATGTGGAAAATAAATTTGTTAAGACTTCTTTTCTTACTTCTTGATTCAAAGCAGACCCTTATTTCATGTTTGAATATGAATTTGTCTATGTGTGCTTAGTATTTTACATATTCATATGTGATATCATTTATGTGATTTCTAATTGTAATATGTATTTTTCCACTCTTTGTGTACAATCCGTGGGCCTGTGGCCCATCTCACACTATTTCTTTGTCATCGTTCGAGTCGTTGGGCCTAGGGACCCGACAATACACTATTTTCATCGAGTACGTCATAAATAAAGAACCAACAACATATTGTTTTCATGAATCATTTGTTTATATTCTTGATATATATATATATATATATATATATATATATATATATTCATGTTCCGTCTACTAATCATTTTCTTTTCTTTCGTTTACATGAAATGCATCGGGAGCAACGAAGAGTCTCTTAATTAGACTTATCATAGCCATTGCCAAATGAAGACCGCATCCATGTTCACTGCATTCTCCTACATTCGGAATTTTTAAACAAATAGGGCGGGATGATATGGTCATCCGCCCTAGTCGCCGCTTTACAATTCTTCAATTTCTTTTTTTATTTTATTTATTATTTTGGGGTTGTAATAATTATTTAATGTTTGTGTGATTGTTTAGAATGCTTAGAATAATTAGACCTTAATTGAATAATTAATAGGTTAGTTAAAATGGGAAACTTGCGTTAGTTTACTTATTTTTAGGCTCGGTTAGTTAAAATGGGAAATTCGCCGCTAGTTTATTTATTTTTAGGCTCGTCATGCATATTCAAATTTTTAAAAATAATTTGGTCATCTTTTATTCGCATTATTACTCACATAAATAAGGTTTTCTTTTACATCCGATTTGCAACAAAAATGACTCCCATAAAAATCATTTCTTTGTATTATAAATAATTTACTCTTCTCCTTTACTATCAATTGCAAAAATAGGTATTTTGTAAATAATGCAATACAAATGCATGTTTTATTGAAAAATCACTTTGCATGTATTTTTATAAATAATGTCATACTAATGTATATTTTTATCCAAAAACCAACTTTATATATATTTTGTGAATAATGCAATACAAATGTATCTTTTATAAAAAAAAATCGCTTTGCTTGTATTTTATAAACAATGCATGCCTTTTATTAAAAAATCAACCTTGCATATATTTTATAAACAATGTCTTACAAATGCATACAAATCTATTTTTTAAAAATATAGTTTAAAACAAATGCCATGCAAATGCATATTTTTATTTATCAAACCAATTTTGGATTTTTGTCGGGAATCTATTTTTCAAAACCATAATCATCTTTGCAAGAACTTTCATGTTGTCAAAATGCATCCTTTTATTAACTATTTGCAACATCTTTTAACTTTATACTTTTGAACATGAATTTTTTTAGCATAATAATTAACTTGAGTTTGACCGGATAACCGCAAGTTAGCGGATCTTAAAAGGTGCCTAACCCCTTCCCTTTAGGATAATAAAGAAGCCTTACCCAGTATCTCTAGTTTCGCAGACTAGTAATCGGCACTTTGCAGCATTTAGTTAACATTTAGGTGTCCTAATTCACCGTAGAATAAATAGGTGGCGACTCCTCAACAACATATTTTATCAATTCCAGGGAAAACGCCCGTGCGTCACGACCGTTGGTAAAAAACGGGCGCGCACAGTTTCAATGTGATAATGATCGTGAGTTCAATAATTCTCTTTTTCATAAATTTTATGTGGCTAATGACATGATCTTTCGTTTCTCGTGCCCCCATACCTCCCCTTAAAATGGTAAAGCCGAAATAATTCTTCGCACCATTAATAACATGATTCGTACCCTTCTTTTTCATGTGTCTCCCCCTACCTTTTGGGTATATGCATTAAAAATGGTAGAACATATTCTTAACATCTTACCTACCCGTGAGATTCAAAATAGGGCACCCACCGAAATTCTCTACCATCGGATCCCTACTTATGATCACCTTAGAATTTTCGATTGTCTTTGTTACCCAAATCTGACATCCACGACCCCCCACAAATTAGCACCTCGATCCACTCAGTGCTCCTTCCTAGGTTTCCCATCGAACTATAGGGGTACTTATGCTATGAGCTATCCACATATAAAATCATAATCTCACACCACGTCATGTTTGTTGAGTATGTTTTCCCATTTGACAACATCCAAAAATTCCGAGTCATTGATTACAAGTTCCTTGATGATTCAGACACCTCACCTATAGTCCAAAATGCACTACAAAACACACTGCCTGCCGCCCCCCGACACTATCTTTTCACGCTGCCACCACCGGAAATCTGTCGGACCTTTCCCCGGCAGAGACGACCAGTCCCGTAATCATCTCCCCCACCCGCCGGCCATCCTCCTCGCTGAACCCATTATCACCGGCACATGCCGCCCAATCTCCAGTCGGTCAAACCTGCCCAGCGACCTCCCCACAACCACCCAGTCCCAGTACTCCAACCCAGTCGCCATCACCATTCTCGATACTGACCCACCCATAACCCATCGATCTCACCCGATACCCAGTCAAACCCAACCAGTCCCGGTCACCTTGACCCGAACCCTACTCACCCCTACCCCGTCGACCAGTCCAGACAACCTTCCGCCACTGTCACTACCCCGATATCTCAATCCCTGAATTCCAGCCCTGACCCGACACCCTACCCAAATACCCAAATAGGCTCGGCCCCCACGCACCGAATGGAAACCCATGCGCAATACGAGATTTTCAAGCCAAGATCCATTCTTTACGTGGTATCAGAGCCAGACCCGTCCCAATTTATATTGAGCCCCCCTCTTATATTATCCATACTCCAGATGTCCAGTCCTGGGCGTGAGGCGGGGTGTTGAATTAATTTGGCGCTAAAAATCTCAAGTGTTTTCTGTCTTCATAAAATTTAGAGCATTCATAAGAACACAATTCGAAAGAGAAATAAAAAATATTCATTGTGATAATGGGAAAGAGTATGACAATAGGGTGTTTCGAGAGTTCTGTGATAATAATGAGATCAATTTTCATTTTTCGTGCCCTCATACATCTTCTCAATATGGGAAAGCCGAACGCAAAATTCATTCCATAAATAACATTGTCCGCACCCTCTTACTTCATGCTTCCGTACCCCCATATTTTTGGCATCATGCTCTACAAATGGCAACATATCTCCTAAACATAATTTCTTCCAAAGGTCTGACATATTCATCCCCCTCCAAATCTTATATAATAAGAATCCTTCTTATTCTCATCTTCGGGTTTTTGGGTGCTTGTGTTATCCGTTATTCCCATCCACCACAAGTAACAAACTTCAGGCCCGGTCTACTCTGTGTGTTTTTGGGTTATCCGTCTAATTATCGTGGTTATAAATGCTTTGATTTATCCTCCAAGAAAATCATCATTAATCGCCATGTAATTTTTTATGAATCTCAATTTCCATTTACTAAAGTCCTTACTCCCGAGCCTAGTTCGTATAATTTTTTGGATGATGCTATATCTCCGTATATTACTCATCATTTTTCGAACATGTCCCGCACCCAAAATCCTCCAGCGGGGCCACTGCCCGCTGGACCCACTATTCCGTCACAGTTTCCAGTAGCTGGAACAGTTCCAGCGATTGGGCCAGTCCAGCCTAATTCTGGAACTGTTCCAGTTTCAGCCCCAGATTCTCGATTTGGGCCAGCAGGCCCACTGCCTGCTGGTCAGTCCGTCCCGAGCCCAGCAAATTCACTAAATTATTCCTCGAGTCATAGACCGGTCACTCGTAGCCAGTGGAGTATTTTTACACCTAAAATACATTTTAATTTACATTCTAATGTCTCTAAATCCCTCTTGCCCCGTAATCATGTGTCCGCCTTAAACGATCCGAATTGGAAAATTGTTATGATCGATGAATATAATGCTTTTATTGATAATAACACGTTATTAATGTTATCAGGTCTATGTGGATTTTTACTCATAAGAAGAATTCAAATGGGTTATTTGCTCAACATAAGGTGAGGCTTGTGGGTGATGGTAAGACTCAGCAGGTTGGGATAGATTGTGGTGAGACGTTTAGTCCGGTGGTCAAACCGGCTACCATTCGCACTGTGCTTAGCTTGGCTCTTTCAAAGACTTGGCTTATTCATCAGTTGGATGTCAAGAATGCTTTCCTACATGGTGATCTCAAAGAAACAGTCTATATGCATCAGTCGTTGGGTTTCAGGGATCCCAACCGTCCTCATCATGTATGTTTGTTGAAGAATTCCTTATATGGGCTTAAGCAGTCTCCACGGGCATGGTATACGAGATTTGCTGACTTTGTATCGACTATTGGGTTCACTCACAGCACGTCAGATAATTCATTATTCATCTACCGTCGTGGTTCGTCCTTGGCCTACATTCCGTTGTATATGGATGATATCATTTTGACTGCCTCTTTCGATGCCTTATGCCAGTCTATCATGGCCATGCTCAGTTTTGAGTTTTCTATGAAAGATTTAGGGCCCTTGAGTTACTTTTTGGGGATTGCAGTCAAGCGTCATTCAGGTGGTTTATTTTTGTCTCAAAGAAAGTATGTGGCAGAGATCATCGAGAGGGCTGGGATGTCATCCTGTAAGTCCACTTCCACTCCAGTTGATGCAAAACCCAAGCTTAGTGTCGCGGCAGGTGCACCATACAAGGACCCGACCCGCTATCGCAGTCTTGCAGGGGCCCTCCAATATCTTACCTTTACCATACCGGATATTACGGATGTTGTTCAGCAGGTGTGTTTATTCATGCATGATCCCAAAGTTGAGCACATAAATACAATCAAACGCATCATTCGGTATATTCAGGGGATACTAGACTATGGTTTGCACTTGTATCCTTCATCTACATCCACACTTGTCTCGTACACGGATGCTAATTGGGGGGGTTGTCCCGACACCAGACGGTCGACGTCTGGCTACTGTATGTTCCTTGGCAATAACTTGGTCTCCTGGTCGGCAAAGCGTCAGGCAACTCTATCACGCTCAAGTGTAGAGGCCGAATATCGGGGGGTAGCGAATGTGGTCTCCGAATCATGTTGGCTACGTAATTTGCTTTTGGAGCTTCATTGTCCCATTCAGAAGGCAACCTTGGTATATTGCGATAACATCTACCTTTCAGGTAACCCGATTCAGCACCAACGCACTAAACATATCGAAATGGACATTCACTTTGTCCGTGAAAAGGTTGCAAAGGGTCACGTTCGCGTATGCCATGTCCCGTCTCGTTATCAAGTTGCAGACATCTTTACAAAGGGTCTACCAGCGGTCCTTTTTGAAGATTTTAAGAACAATCTCAGCGTTCGAAGACCGCCCGCTATGACTGCGGGGGGGTGTTAAACAAGGAAATATATTGCGATACACTGAATATATACATTGAATATACAGCAGTGTATATCGCAGTATATTAATGGACTGGCCCAGATTCTCGGGCAGATTACAAGGCAGATTGTAGGCATTACAATCTTGTATATATGGTATATATATTTGTAGTATATTGTGGGGTAAAGGTTACCTTAATTAGTGTTATACACTTACCATAATTGTATAGTTAGAATTATGGTAGAATAAAGTTTTAGGAATAGAATAGGAATATGATTCTCCTATTTTGTAACTTGTATAAATACCTTTCAATTTATGAAAATAATCAAGGGGATTATTTCTTTCATATAAAAATAAATGCTAAAAGGGAAAATTAAGATGTTTTTATAAGGTATATTGTACCTATTATAATTGTCGTTAAAGTATTTATTTTAGCGGCAATTTAATTGAATTTATCTGTCATAAAAGTGGACGCTAAAAGGGCAAACTAAGACATTTTCAAAAGAGATATTGTAGTCATTCACAATTACTGCTAGAACTACTTACATTTAGCGACAATTGAATTTAGCGGTCATAAAAATGAAGCTAAAAGAGCATAATTAACCATTTTTGAATTGCAGCCATCATAATTGCAAGCTTGTGATTTTTAACGGCAGTAAAATCTAATGTTACTAGCATTTGTCTGAATGACCTCGAAAGGCTTTAGCCATCTCAACAATAACGATCAAAAACTAATGACCGATAAATATTATAGCGGTGATTGTTGCTGCTAAAGTCTTTTTTTTTTTGTTGCAGTGATATTTAGATAAATGAGAATTCTTTAGATATAATTTTGATTAAATAAATCATTAGAGAAATCAATCAAAGACCTGTAGGTAGTTGAGTTTGAAGACACAATAGTGATAACTTTACATATTTGGTACTTTTGACATATAAAATTTGTTAAGCTTAGTTCTTTTGATACCGACAGCGTATCGCGCGGGATACTATACTAGTGGAAGTTAAAAGATCAAGTTAAAATTTAGAAAAGGTGAAAGAGTTTGCATTGGAATTCAAAAGAAATAATTCAAGCACAAAAAATTTAAGCAAATACTAATAATAACATGGTCAAATTACTTTTTGTTGTATAATTGGGTAATGGAATTAAAAATAGGTTAGGCATACCGAAAAACGATGTTATCTTTAAAGGTATTAATTCCTCTCTCTCAGGTGTAAAGGTTCACTAAGGAATTAACCTTTCAGGATACAAAACCTATATTCTCAGAAATTCGAAAGTTACACTCTAACGAATTTCAGAAGCAGAAATTGCACGTATAAAATATAGACTTTAAAGAAAGAATAAATCTCAGAGAAGGGGAAATTTCAGAAGCATAAATTGTATTATGTTTTCTGTAATGTATATTGTGTGTATTGTATATATTCGTTTCTGCAAATCACTGAGTATTTATGGATACTCAATGGTTGCCCCGAAACGTTGCAACATATTCACGAAGGGATATTTTCGTTGATGAAACAGAAATGCCGAAATGTGTTTATATATATATATATATATATATATATATATTCAAACTTCTTCTCAAACACCAATGTGGAACAATGACTCTTTACATAAAAAGATCAATGTGGGACAATTGACTATATGAGACAAATGATAATGTGGGACAAGTGACTTAATTATGATGAAAATACTCATATCCATTGTGGGATATATAACAATCCCCCACTTATTTACATGCATAATGAAAATAATAATAAAAGATATATAACGTGTGTTACACAACAAATAGCCATGAAGTGGACTAAGCCTTTAACTTATGGTTGAATATGAAACACTAAGGTATCATATTCTCGTTGCATATGATTTCTTGCTTCTTTTCAATCTTGACAGCATCGTTGAATATGGGCCTTATGATGAATCCTGGATTCACAAGTACTCTAGGATCTTACTTAATGATCCCTAAGAAGCGGCCTCTAACTTCTATATTTGTATAGGTAGACTCATCAAGAATGTCCACAACGCATTCCACATAGCTATAAGTCTATTAAGGACTTAGAGTCCAACCTTTACCTGTTGTGGTAAACAAAAGTTCATAGGTCAGATATAGAGCTTTCGAAATAGTATCACCCCCACTATTTCCAAATTATGCACCTTGAGATGTATCTAAGTTTCCATCTCGCCAATGTCTAATATTGAATTGCCTTTTTAACTTTCATAATAAGATGCCAAATATATAACTTGTACCTTAGAATAGAGTTGGTTTCAATCAAGACATTGTTTATATCTGTAATAGTGGCATACCTCGCATGACCTTTTTGATCTTATCTCCCGATAACGGTTTTGTTAACGGGTCTGCTAGCATTTGATTTATTGGAAGATATTCAAGTGTGATATTCCCCTTCTTAACCATACTTAGAACATGATTAAATCTCATAGAAGTATGTTTACTATGATAAGATATTCTCTCATTCTTTGCATTGTAAATCGCAGCTTGATTATCACAATACAAAGTTATAGGACCCTTCTTCGGTTCTATAAAAGGAATAGTTCTTAGGAATCTTCTACACCATAGAAACTCTTTGGCATCCATTGACATGGCTATGTATTCAGATTCCATTGAAGATAAAGCAACACAACTTTGCTTTTCCAAAGCTCAAGAAACTATGGCACCTCCAACAGTGAATAATCATCCACTAGTTGACTTAGAATCACTTGCATCTAATGCCCAATTTGCATCACTAAAACATTCAAGTGTAGATGCATTGCATTTGTAATGCAGACCATAATTCCTTGTTGACTTTAAGTACCTTAGATCTCGTTTTAGTTCCTTCCAATGATCTTCTCCCGGATTGATAGTAAATCTACTCAATATACCAATAGAAGACGCAAGATCATGTCTTGTGTGATTTACCACATACATAATACTACCGATTATTTTGGCATATTCTTCTTGATTTATAATTTCTCCTTCATTTGGAACTAATTTTACTGTTGGATTGATAGGACTTGTACTATCCTTGAAGTCAAAATAATTAAAAAAAATTTAACACTTTCTCAATGTAATGAGATTGTGTTAGAATGTAAGTTCCTTCTCTCTTGAGAACTTTGACTCCCAATATGACATCAACATGACCTAAATCTTTTATGTCAAAAGCTTTCTTTAAAAACTCTTTGGCCTCATTCACACATTTTATGTCAGAACCAAAGATAAGCAAGTCATCAACGTATAAAGTCACCACTACTTTATACTCAAGAGTAACCTTAGTAAAAACACAACTTTCTACTTTGCTACTCTTAAATTTGAACCTTTTAATTTTTTGTTTAAACTTTTTGTACCATTATCGTGGTGCTTGTTTAAGCTCATACAAAGACTTTTTTAATTTTCATACTTTATGTTCTTCACCCTTAACAACATAACCTTCAAGTTGATGCAAATAAATTTCCCCATCCAAATCTCCGTTTAAGAACGCAGTTTTAACATCCATTTGATGAACCTCTAATTCATACATAGATGCAATAGCAAATATGGTTCTGATTGATGTTAATGTAGAAATGGGAGAGAGAATGTCTCGAAATAATCAATCTCTTCTTTTTTACTATAACATTTGGCTATCAATCTAGCCTTGTATTTATCAATAGTACCATCAATTGTGAGTTTCTTTTTCAGAACCCACTTGCAACCAATAGGTTTAGTCATAGGAGGTAAATCAACAAGAGTCCAGGTTTGCTTTTCAAGTATAGACTTGATTTCATCATCCATGGCTCTTTTCCATATATCAGAATCTGATTGTGACATAGCTTCTTGAAAAGTTTTTGGATCCTCTTCTAACATGTAAGTCAACATATCAGGACCAAAATTCTTTTCAATTCTATGTCTCTTACTTCTTCTAATTCAATTATTTCATCATTCTCCTTTTCTTCTAAATTCTCATCATTCACAATTTCATTTTCGGTTGCATGTTCATTAATATCAAGTTCAGCAAATAAATCATTATTAATTTCTATTTTATCAGCATCAAGAATATTCAAGTGTTCATAAAATATAGCATGCGCAGTCTCAAATACACTATTATCATGAAGCCTAAGAAATCTATATGCTTTACTCATAGAAGAATAACCAATAAAAACAGATTTAACTGCTCTACTACCAAATTTTGGCCTTTTCAAAGTTGCATCCAAAACATACGCAATACAACCCCATACCCTTAGATGTTTAATACTAGCCTTACGCCCAATAAATAACTCAAATGGAGTTTTCATATGTTTCTTGGTTACAATCCTGTTAGTAATGTAACAAGAACTCAATAGTGCCTCTCCCCAACAACTCATTGGTAATTTTGAATGTATTAGCATGGCACTAACCATTTCCATTAAGGATCTATTTTTTCTTTCGGCCACTCCATTTTGTGATGGAGTATTAGGTGTTGAAATTTCTCTAACAATTCCATTTTGTAAACAAAATGATATAAACTCGTTAGATAGATATTCCCCACCCCTATCCGATCTCTAACATTTGATCCTTAAATTGGTTTTATTTTCAACTTCCTCCTTGAAGATTTTAAACTTATTAAAAGCCTCATCTTTGGTTTTAAGCAAATACACATAGGTGAATTTTGAATAATCATCAATAAAAGTTATGAAATATCTTTTACCACCTTTAGTAATATGCTCTTTATTATCACAAATATCCGTATGAACAAGTTCAAGTAAACCATTTGTTCTAACAATGCTTTTGAAAGAAGATTTAGTCAATTTGGATTGAGAGCAACATTCACAAGTTTTTGTGGTAAAAGTTTTAGAAGACTTTGGAATAAAATCATTTGAAATCATGCGATTCATAGTATTTATACCAACATGCCCTAGTCTATAATGTCAATTAACATGATCATCAACATTAAGTAAACATCAGAAAAGTAAGCAGAAGATGTAGTCTTATTATAGTCGACATTTAACAAGTACATTTTGTCTTTCATGTAACATTTTCCTACAAACTTCTCATTCTTAGTGATAGTCACTTTTTGGGAACCAAATGTTATTTTGAAACCATTTTCGTCCAATTTGTGGACCGATACAAGATTCTTCCTCATAGAGGGGATATGATATACATTTCTCAGAGTTAAAGTGTTTTCCGAAGTGAGGGGAAGAATAATAGTACATACGCCAAGAACTTCGCTTGATGACACATTTCTCATATAGACGGCCTCAACCTCTTTCACCATTTCATATGTCATGAACAAACTCTTGTTTGGAGTAACATGACATGTAGCACCTGAGTCCACCCACCAATCAGTAGTGCCATCATTGACAAGGCATACTTTAGACATGACAATGACAAAGTCTTTGTCATCAACCACATTGGTTTGTTCCTTTTTCTTGTCTTTCCCCTTACGGTGACGGCATTCCCTAGCATAGTGACCAGGTTTTCCACAAACATAACAACTGCCTTTCTTTTTATTGTTTCTGTTATCCTCATTCCCATTTTTCTTAAATAATTTCCTCTTTTTGGACGTTCATTGGTTTCCCTTAGAAGTTCCATGAAAGTTTTTCTCATAAACATGATTCACACCATCATTCTTCGAAGAAACTGAACCATTTCTTCTAAAGCTTTCGGTCTTAATTTGAATGCCCTGTAGAAGTTCATCCAAAGAGATAGACCTCTTCTTGTGTTTTAGTTTCTTTTGGTAATCTTTCCATGAAGGCGGAAGTTTACCAATGATGGTTGAAACTTGAAAAGTTTCAGAAATGAGTTCACCAGCATCAGCACATTCTGTTGCTATATCATTTAACTCGTTAACCTGATCAATGACCGGTCGAGAATCCACCATCTTGTATTCAACATACTTGTTATCCAAAAAAGACTTATTACCAGCATCTTCATTTACATACCTTCGTTTTATAGCACTCCAGAGTTCTGCAGCAGTTTTGTGGATGTGAAATACGTTGAACAATGTGTTGTTCAGTGACTGCAGAATGGTGTAGCGGCAAACGAAATCATCATTTTTCCATTTGTTCGCCTTTTCTGTTGCCTCAGTCTTTTGTGCCTCGGTTGCATCCGGATCAGTGACTTCCTCCGGACAGCCTTGAAACAGAACATAGAATACCTTTGCAATTATCAAAAGGTACTCCATCTTTAGACTCCAACGCTTGTAGTTGAGTCCGTTCAACCTTTCCAATTTGTCTCCATCATTCAATTGCGCCTTAACCAATACTGACTCCATTGCAGAAATTTAATACCTTTAAAATTGTTGTATAATAGGGTAATGGGATTAAAAATAGGTTAGGCACACAGAAAAATGCTGTTATCTTTAAAGGTATTAATTCCTCCCTCCCAGGTGTAAAAGGTTCACTGAGGAATTAACCTTCCAGGATACAAAGTCTATATTCTCAGAAATTCGAAAGTTACACTAATGAATTTCAGAAGTAGAAATCGCACATATAAAATATAGACTTTAGAGAAAGAATAAATCTCAGAGAGGGGGAAATTTCAAAAGCAAAAATTGTATTTTGTTTTCTATAATGTATATTGTGTGTATTGTATATTTTCGTTTATGCAAATCACTGAGTATTTATGGATACTCAATGGTTTCCCCGAAACGTTGCAACATATTCACGAAGGGATATTTCCGTTGATGAAACAAAAATGCCGAAACGTTTTTACGTTTCATCCCCTACCCCCTTTAAATATTTATAAAATATTTGTGAGACAAATGACAATGTGGGCAAGTGACTCAGTTATGATGAAAATACTCATATCCAATGTGGAATATATAACACCTTCCCATGACCAAAACCATATCCCAAGAAAACTTCCCAAAATACAGAAGACCACCCCCCATCTTTTCTGCACCAAAGCAGCAACAATTCAGGCATACAAAATGAATAATGCATGTGCAATTAACAAGAAACAACAAAGGCCAATATATATATATATATATAGGTAAAAACTTATGGGTACCGATATTTACATAACACACATGGTTAAGTAATAAATTAAAATGAGAATATGTATTAGTTACAATTCAGTGATAGTAATGTATGTGAAGACATGTCTCACATGTTCTTAGGTTGTCGTAAACACTCAGTTTTGATGTTTTCTTTTACTATGATTAATTTGTTGTGGCATCTTTTCCTGGACAAAAACGGTTCAAACAGTTCCAAGGACAGCTAAATCAAACATATAAGATTATGTTTGATCCAACTGCAACTCCTTTTTGTGTTAGTACTATAGTGATTTTATTTTCCACCATAAATAAGTAAATAAATAAAAGGTGTTATAGGTGTCTAATCTTAACTTTTCAACCTTATCTTTTTGTCCACATGCTAAATTACACTTACCTATCAGCCAAAACACAATAATTTAATTGCATGTTGATCCCATCTGTTTGACTTTAAACCAACAGTGCCTGAAAATTAAAGAGCTATTGATCCTCAAAAGTAAAGCAAACAAAAATCAATATGATCTATTGAATAAATAATGAAAAATTGTAAGCACTAATCAAGAATCTTACAGCAAAAAAAGGAAGATTACAACTTTTTCTTTTCTTTTCTGTAAGAGTACAACTTTAATGATGAGAATTTTGGAACACATTAAGAAAGTGCAAAAACATTTTGAATGGATTAATTTATTATGATCAGCTTCTGTAATTCCAGCTATGATAAAACATGAAACTCTGGGAAGTGATCTGGATACGCACACACTATACATCTTGCAAAAGAAAAATAAATAAATACATCAAACTTTTCGTGTAACTTTATACTCTAACAAGGGTTGTGAGGAGTATTCCGTCCTCAAACCGAGGTCTTAGTTTTAAACCCTGAATATGAAATTACTTTTTTTAAATAATGCTTACGTTCAAAAGTAGATCTTTCTGGCGCGAATTCAAATTTAATCAGACCTATACAGGTACCAAACTCCAAATAAGAAACAAATAAAAAATGAGTACAGATGTGTCTGACCTGGATAAAAAATAGACCAATCAACTTAAGTAAATGTAAATAATATATAAAATTAATTAAATTAAGAAGCTTTGTTCTTTATACCATCCAAGGAAGAGTCAACAACTGTGGGATCTGATATAAAGACATGTCAGCCTTAGCAAGACAAAAATATATAGTATATGTTCCTTGCTACATAGTTGTCTTTGCTATTGTAGGAAAACAAAAAAAAATAATAACCCTAAAATATTTTTTATATAGCGGTTTTATTTCTTTTGTAAGATTTTGACTTTGCGTGTTTCTTTTCTAAGTGAAAAAATCAAAAGGGGAATGTAAATTTTCTGGGTTAAACTTGCTTGGCCTACTCTGGTCTGGTCTGACATCCATGTATGCACACACATGTTTTTTTTTTTTCGTTTAATCATAGAACTAACCTGAATTTGTATTGGATAGGTCTACTAATTGGCCCGACTAATCGTGGTCAGACTAATTTGAATTTGTATGGGATATGGCTACCAATTGGCCCGACATCATATAGTATTAGAAGTAATTAACTGGTCAGACTAATTTGAATTTGTCTCGGATATGCCTACCAATTGGCCTGACTAATTGTTTAATTATCTGGATTAGAAGTTAATTGATCAGACTAATCCGAAGTTCGAACAGGTTGGAGTTCATATCTTCTTAAGACTCCTTGGAACAAGATCTAACTGGTCAGAATAGTCTCAATTTGTAATTGGCCCGACTAATTCAGATAAGAACACTTACCAAAATATCTTCCATTATTCGGACTCAAACCTAAAATCTCTAAGGGTGCATGAAAAGATATCAACCACATCCCACAATATCCTCATGTGGTTGCACAAACTATTTCCCTACAACATGAATTACCTAATATATATAAATGGCCTATAAAATGTACATAAATCTTAGTTGGGTAGAAGGTTCCAAGTATGAGAAGACAAAGCCAAACTTGTGGTCCATATAAACATTCAATAGCTAGCAGCACATTCTTGACCACATTCACAAGCTATGGAGGTGAAATGGTAGTGATCATGCATTCCCTTTATCTTAGACTACAAAAGAAAAATAGGTGGAAAATAAATGAGCACAAGATTAGTACAAAAAAAAAGCATCCAAGAATTGTTAACAATAGTTAAACCTAGATCACATTATTGGATCTTTTGATAAACACTATGTAAGCCAGAGACAATGTCCACCTATGTGATGGGGTGTGAGGAAGGTAATATTTAGTATTGGAATTAATATGTGCAAGAACTCAAGGATCCAATTAAAAGACTAGAAAATAAGTTGTTATCTTAGAGTTTATAGCTATATATATATATAATCTCAATTTCATACAATAATTAAGATTTACTCCAAGAATTTACCACATAAGTACAAGATCTTAAATCCAAGAATGTATCACCCAAGCAGTACTAAAAGTAGTTGTTTCCTCATAAGATTATAGCTATATATTATCATAATTTCATACAATAAGATCTTAACTCAATAATTTCTCACATAGTACAAGATCTTAATCCAAGTATTTACCGCACAGGCACAAGTACTAAAAATATGAAGCAATAGAGTGATAAAACTCAAAAGGACATGAGAATTTGATCACCATAAACCAAATATGGAAATCAGTAAATTAAACCCCAAACATATATTCCCACAGAAATATATCTGTTTAATAAGCACACACATCCACACACACAATACATAGAAAATTCAGAAACAGAAAAACATGTCTTGTAAGAAGAAAAAAACCTCAACAATATATCATCATGAACACCTTTTAATTCCCTGCAGAAAATAATAATACTAATTATAACAATAATAATAGATTAACATATCACAAATAATAATACGCACCATGCATCACAAAATCTTGAAACTATATAGTAACTTGAAGAATTGTAGTAATTCTCTTTGACCCTATCTGTATCTTCCCACAACTTTATTGAACTGCAACAATATTGGTAATTAAATATCCCCTTTTCACCTTATAATTAAAGGGGTAAAAATTCTTATAGATGCAGTTCAAGAAAGCTGTGGAAAAATACAAAAAGAGCCATATTTGCAAACTGAAGATATTAACCCTAATAGGGCTAGAAAAAAATGAAAGAAAAAAGGAAGAGTATTTTTTTCTCTTTATCAATATGTAGAAGTGAACAAAGGGGGGGTAGTATTTATAGGTGGAATTGAAGTCTTTTTTAACAACACCAATCCCGAGAAGAATATTTGGGCCTAAAAAGAAACTCTCTCTCTGATACACAAACCACTTTTTTCAACCTATTAAAAAGCCGACTTCTTTTCATCCCATTTATAATATAGTTTTCTCATTTAAATTAAGTACTTACATTAAAAGGATTTAATTATTATGCAGTGTTAAAGATTTTTCTGCCAGCACTGTACTTTTACTTTTTTTATAATGTTAGTTGTTACTTCCCTCTAGTGGGAGACGGATTCAAAATTTATTTTTTAATATTCTTAACATTGTACTCATTATATTTTTTAAAATTTTGGTTATAGATTTACTATTTGTTGTATTTTTTGTGAATTTTAACGTATAAGTTTATACCTTACATTGAAAGTTTGAATCTAGTGCTTGAATGATGCACCCTCGAGGCTACCGATCCAATTTATGTGACACTTTTTCCTTTTTAATCAATTTAAAAAATAAAATTTTCTTTATGTATTTAGTAATAATTAAGTGTTAAACTTCTCATTTTAACCTTAATAAAGAAATTTATAGCTACATAAATATTTATCTTGTTTTAGACCACAAGTATCAAAAGTCTATTTTTCATTCTTAAACTTTATGACTAGTCAAACAACATTATATAAATTGGGATCGATGGAGTATCATTTTTACTCTATTGTTAATTATATCTATTATACTCCTTCCATCCTAATTTATGTAGTTATGTTTGACTGAATATGGAGTTTAAGAAAAAATATTTTTAAATTTGTGTTCTAAAATAAGTCATAAATTTCTTAATAGTAAAATAAGAAATTTAATATTAAATTATTTATAAATAATGGAGTATGACAATATTTGGGGATGTACTAAAAAAAAGTATGTTACATAAATTAAGAAGAAAGAAGAATTAGTTTATAGTTTTACTCAATTACAATTTTTGTCTGACTAAGAATCTTGCTTACCATTAAGATTTACCTGTGATTACTTTATGATTTACGTAATATGAATTGATAGTATATAGATTTTTAACACATCAATTTTGAGCAAATCAATTAGTACGATTTTTATTGATTATTAATTAAGTTTCATCAGAAGAAATTATTTGTAATGACATGATTTTGTGAACTTTTCTTCCACCATTACAATACAATACTTAAACTCCAATATTAATATTTTACTATCTTTTTAAAATTATTCTTATTTATTATTTATATAAAGGAACAAAGAATTAAATCATCACCATTTATGTGTGGCCAGGATGCAGCCTTGTGGATCTTAACGGCCGTGCTTGCATCACTGGATCATACTTGTGCTCCCACATTATAGATCTGTCCATTTGTTGGAGGTTGGAATTCCATCTCCACGCGCCCACAATTTGACACCTAATTTCCTAAATATTATTATAGGGTCAATTATCAAAAAACTTTATAATCTAGGGGTATGGAGCTTTTATTTCTTTTTAAATTTTCTCTTTGGCAGGGTATGGGATGGACCTATGTTTTATGTTTGGTTGTTGTTACATTCAAATTTGCCGGTTTTGCATATTCTTGCAGTAAGAAGATAAATTCTAAACGTTACTACAATAATCTTAAGTTAATATATATTTATATATAAGTTATGAGTAAAAATTACTCGATTCACATGAACCCGTAAGTTCTCTTCTAGATTCACCCCTCCTAGTCTTTGATTATATTCTTTCCCTTCTTTTTTACCAAATTATTTTTAAAAAACTAATACTGACTTTTGAAGAAGAATATATTTTAAGCTTGTTATATTGTGAGGTACCGTTGATAGATAAATACGCATTTTTTTTTGTAACTAACCTGTTGTATATATTAATAACCAAGCGAAACATTACAAAATTGTAGCCCAATTATGACAACTGGCTAACCTATAAAATAAACCAACAAACTAACAATCAATTAAGCTAAGGCAGAAACCATTTTTTTTTGTTGGTTTCTTTTCTTTTTCTCACCCGAGGTCCGGTATCCGCATTGGAGCTCAAAACAAGAGCTGGGCGACAAAGTTCCAGATGCTCAAAGGAGCTCTAACATTACAAATATAAGTCACTATTCGATAAATAAGAGCATTTCTATATTCAAATATGTGATAAAAACAGTGTTCACTGGCCAAGTTTCATGTCTATGAAAAAATAGTCATTATGATAAAATTTCAAATGTTACTCTTGAAATTAAATTCTACGACAATAGTAAGTATCATGGAGGTTCATTTTCACTCATGAAATATCATAACAATGATTATTTTCAGATACAGAAGTTTAAAAAATCGCAATTTGTGAATTTTTTCGACATATGTTGCTACATTTAGAATTCCTTTCAACAATCAAGTAGGGAAAGTCACCAGAGTAAGCCTATACCAATGCATGAGAACTATAGATGTGTGTGTGTGAAAGTGATAACATAACACTGTATTCCTTCTTGGTATTGAAAAGTGGAAAGAAAATCAAAGACATCAAAATTGAGAATCATTGATTTTGAAATGATTTAGAGCTCTATGGAGGGGAAGGGGGAGGGGGGAGAGGAGGAGGAGATTCAATGAAATCAATATGATCTTCAACCTTATACATGTAATGAGATATGTGGGTATTTATAAAACATACAGATCACTAATTATTAGGCTAACTAACTCTCTAATCTACAATCAGATTAGTAGTTAATCTAACAGACTCTTAACTAACTTCTAACTACTAAATGGACACTGTGTATTTACAGAACTACCCTAGTCTTCATGTTTTATTTTTTCGACACTCCCCCTCAAGTTAGGTTCTCTAAAGATATTCAACACACCTAACTTGGAGTTAAGAATTTGATATTGTACCCTTGCAAGTCCCATAGTCATAATATATGTCGGTTGCTCCTTTGTGGAAATGTACTGAGTTTGAATCATTCTTTCTTAAATTTTTTCCTAATAAAATGGTAATCTAATCTCAATATGTTTAGTCCTTTCACGATAAATTGAATTAGTAGCTATCTGTATTGCTGATTTGTTGTCACTATAGATATTGATAGGTAGTTTGATCTCAACTTGTAGTTCCTTGAGTAATCCTAGCAACCATGTAAGTTATGAGACTGTTGTAAGCAAGATTTGAGATAGAATTTACCAACCAAGACAGCACAAATTGCATTAACCCTCTCCCATTGTTCTCAGAATTCTTCTCTAAACTTTTCTTTTTATCAAGTCTCATCTACTAGACCAAACTTCTTTCTTCCTAGCAAGGCGATCATATTGATATATACCATACTGAATAATTTTTAGACCCAATCAATTGAAAAGAAATCAGAGAAATTTCACTTACATAAGGCGAACCCAAGAACAAATGATGATTTGGACTAATTGTCTGCTTTGTTAAATTTGGTACTGTGCCAATTACTCCATCAACATCAAATACCCTAGATGCATTTTCATTATTCGCCATCGAAATTCTTGTTTCAATTTCGCATGTTCTTGACTTGAATGTTACCAATTTGTGATTGCTATTTTTAGCAGAACATAGATAGCTTCAAGATCTTTAAGATTTCCCAGAAAATTTGCTTCGAACGTTGAATCAATGGATACTGTGTATTTATGTATTTTTCCATTAGCTGGAGTAGGAAGGGGGCTGCCGTCGATAAGTTATTATATATATAAAATAATTAAAGCATTAGGAATCTGGGTGATCACGCGCTTCACATGGTATTTATTAGGATTAGAATTAAGATTGAGAAAAATGACCGTTTATTTCAAACTGTCCAGCCCGGACCGTCGCTTTTATCGTCAAAGAACTACTCGTACGTCTTCATGTTTTATTTTCTTCAACAGATTTTTCGCTCTTCTATAATATTTCTTAGAGGTACACTCTCTACCTATAAACCTTAATTAGAATTGATATCTTAGAGTTGCTTAACACTAATCAGTTACGGTCGGCTAGCGAATTCTGTATATTCATGAAAATGACTAACAACACAGTATTAATATACCCTATCACAATAATTTCATCGTGTATCAGATATGGAATCGATTATATCTTGCGAGACAGACATTAACCAAATTCGCTATTTAGTCCCTATATTATTGCATTGTTCCTATTTGGATTCCTATGTTAGTCAACTAAGAAAATTTAACATTTAATTAATTCAAAAGTGCAATTTCAATCCATGAAAAAGTTAAAGGAGAATAATTTCTTCAAAAAAGAAAAAAAATGGTTGCCATAATTTTAAGAATTTATATAACATACATACCAACAAAGACTGTGGTGGATGGATACAAGTTCTCCCCCTTAACCAGAGGTCTCTAGTTCGATACCTAGATTTGAAAGCACTTCAGCCTTAAATGGGTCATACGCAACACAAATTCGGATTGTCGAGGCTCCAATATGAATACCGGACTCTAGGTGAGAAACTGGTTTAAATTAAATATACAACAAACAAGTTCGAAAAATAAACAAAAAACGGAATTCACAAAGCTAGCAAGTGAAACCCACACAGTGTCCATGCAAGTAAGAATGAGTTGGGGCAATAATTTGTTTATGAAGCCCTAAATTAAAGTTAAATATTAAGGGTGGTGGAAATTAAAATTCAAAAGTTCAAAAAAAAAAGAACATAGGGTTCTCACATGGTGGCATGTGAGGGTGACCCACAATGTTAAAAATGACATTGCACCCCGTTTTCCTCAGAATAAGCTCTGTCGGGTTATGGGTTTGTTGCCCCGACACTTGTATATTCCTACGATGCACCGTTTTCCTTAATACTCCAAATTTAACCCATCTATGTTATATTATTTTATTACATTACATTACATTACTCTAATTAATTTGGTCTCATTATTTTATCATTTGTTGCATAGTTTTTTTGTATGTTTCAGTAGCGGATGTAGCAATTCGATTACGTATACATTCGAATTCAATACGTCGACACATAATATAAATTTATAAAGAAAAAATTGATAAAATTTCAACAAATATTATATTTGAATCCACATTTTAAAAAGTATAATCAATCTAATATTATGAAATTTAAAGATTAAATACATTGAGTTTAAATTATAGATCTGCTTCTGTTAGTTACAAATTCAATTGGATCGTGTATTTTTCAACAAGAAACATGTATATGTGTGAAAAATTATAGGACTATGTCTTGTTTGAATCAAGATTTTTTTTAACACAATATGCTAAAAATTAACTTTTAAAAGTTCGAACTCCAAACTCTCATACAGGGAGTCTTTGAGTTGCTAGAATTTACATGCAAGAGTTTTGAATCCGACACAATATACTAAATAATTTATATTTTAACTAAGGATAATTTTGTCCAAATTGTATCTCCGCATTAAAAAAAATAACTATTTTTTGATTATTTTATAAACTTCAATTATTTTTCAATTACATTCCGAAGAATGATAACCCACACCATTTTTACTAAAAATTGCTTAACTGGAAACAAAGTCAAGCAAAAGTCAATTAGACATTTTCCCAAAATTTAATGGGATGCATACTTATTCCTAGTTTAATTGTTTTCTGCAATACATACATAAATATCTACCCTTGGGTAATTAATTTTGGGGGAAGGGACATGGAAAGTGCACGTTAACGCATATACACAAATTAGAGTACAAATAATATTCATGGAAGTTAGTGGGTTCTTGTTTAACTTAGCTGGCAATCACTAAATTAGTGTGTCATCTTTTTCATAATTAAGATGTATGCTTTGTTGGTTATTTGTTTGGTTTGATTAGATTAGAATATCTCACACACCTAACTTTCTCTTTTTGAATCTTTTTCATAATTAAAGATATACGTTTTTTTTCCTTTTCCTTTGTGGTGGTTGGGAAGGTGTGTGGGGGAACGGATAGAAAATTTCCACAAGTCCTCAAAATTTTAAGATGTATACCCCTTTGAGTTTTTTTCCACTTGATTTTTGGTACTTGTCTTGGGGCTTGATTGGATTCAGATTCAGACCGTAAAGTTTCATATTTGAAGGGGGTAAAGTGTTTTCTAATAAAGATGGCCCGTACCCAGGATTTAAATCAGAAATTATTATTAAAGATGAAGGGGCACTTACCACTATACTCAACCACAACCCTTGTTACTATATTAGTTCGAGTCCAATTACTTGAAAGGCAAGTACATAAATTAAAAATGTATTAGTTCTCGAGTGATTCACCAACGCTGAAAGAAATAATCCCCTTGATTATTTTCATTACTTGAATAGGTATATATACAAGATACAAAATATTCCTATTCTATTCCTAAATCTTATTTTATCACAATTCTAACTCTACAATTATGGTAGTGTATAAACCTACTTTAGGTAACAAATACATTACAATATACTACACATATATTTTCCAAATATACAATATCTTATGTACCAAATTATGGCAAAACCGAGATGCCCAATATGGGCTGATATGGGCAGATTTCGTGTATATTGAATAAGGCAATATACACTTGTATATTGTGTGTATATTGCCTTATTTAACACACCCCCGCAGTCATAGCGGGCGGTCTTCGAACGCTGAGACTGTCCCTAAAATCTTCAAAGAGAACTGCTGGTAGACCCTTTGCAAAGATGTTTGCAATTTGATAACGAGACGGGACATGGCATACGCGAACGTGACCCTTTGCAACCTTTTCACGGACAAAGTGAATGTCCATTTCGATATGCTTAGTACGTTGGTGTTTAACTGGGTTACCTGAAAGGTAGATGGCACTAATGTTATCGCAATAGACCAAGGTTGCCTTCTGAATGGGACAATGAAGCTCCAAAAGCAAATTACGTAGCCAACATGGTTCGGAGACCACATTCGCTACCCCTCGATATTCTGCCTCTGCACTTGAGCGTGATAGAGTAGCCTGACGCTTTGCCGACCAGGAGACCAAGTTGTTGCCAAGGAACATACAGTAGCCAGAAGTCGACCGTCTGGTATCGGGACAACCACCCCAATCAGCATCCATGTAAGAGACAATTGTGGATGTAGATGAAGGGTATAAGTGCAACTCATAGTCCAGTATCCCCTGAATATACCGAATGATGCGTTTGATTACATTCATGTGCTCAACCCTAGGATCATGCACGAATAAACACACCTGCTGAACCGCATACGTAATACCCGGTCTGGTAAAGGTAAGATACTGGAGGGCCCCTGCAAGACTGCGATAGCGGGTCGGGTCCTCGTATGGTGCACCTGCTGCGGTACTTAGCTTTGGGTTTGCATCAACTGCCGTGGAAGTGGATTTACAGGATGACATCACAGCCCTCTCGATGATCTCAGCAGCATACTTCCATTGAGACAGAAACAACCCACCTGAATGACGTTTGACAGCAATCCCCAAAAAATAACTCAAGGGCCCCAAGTCTTTCATAGCAAATTCAGAACTGAGCATGGCCATGATAGACTGGCGCAAAGCATCGGAGGAGGCAGTCAAGATGATATCATCCACATACAACAGAATGTAGGCCAAGGATGAACCACGGCGGTAGATGAACAAGGAATTATCTGACCGGCTATGAGTGAACCCAATAGTTGAAACAAAGTTAGCAAACCTCGTGTACCAGGCCCTTGGAGACTGCTTAAGCCCATATAAGGACTTATTCAACAAACATACATGATGAGGACGGTTGGGATCCCTGAACCCCAACGGCTGATGCATATAGACTGTTTCCTTGAGATCACCATGTAGGAAAGCATTCTTGACATCCAACTGATGAATTGGCCAAGTCTTTGAAAGAGCCAAGCTTAGCACAGTGCGAATGGTAGCCGGTTTGACCACCGGACTAAACGTCTCACCGCAATCTATCCCAATCTGCTGAGTCTTACCATCACCAACAAGTCGTGCCTTATGTCGAGCAAAGGACCCATCTGAATTCTCCTTATGAGCAAAAATCCACATAGACCTGATAACATTAATACCATATGGACGGGGCACCAACTCCCACGTCTTATTATCAATAAGAGCATTATATTCATCAGTCATAGCAATTTTTCAATTAGGGTCATTTAATGCGGACACAGGATTGCGGGGCAAGGGGGATTTAGAGACATCAGAATGTAAATTAAAATGTCTTTTAGGTGTAAGACTACGAGTGACCGATTAGGATTGCGGGTCCGGGTAGGTTCCGGGTAATGATTGCTACGGGTAGGTTCCCGATAGTAAATTTAGGAACCGGTCTTTTACCGGTAGGGTCCGGGTAGTTCAAATATGTTAGGGTATCCGAACCCGCTCACCCCTATTACTCCCTCTATCCAAATTAGTGCTTATGTTTCGCTTCTCGACATTCAGTTTAATTAATCTTTGAAACTAAATTAAATTAGATCAACTAGATATTTTATTATTAAAATTCAGATATTCATATACTATACAAAGTACTACAAGTTCTAACTTTTCTCATATCAATCTAATAAAAAATATATTTTTGTGAACTAGAATGTAGTACTCTCGATTCGCCAACTAAAATGAGGTTTAATAACTTCTTCCTTTTTTGGATTCCCACGCAGTGTTTACTATCCGCATTGAAGGCCGATTAAATCTGAATCACGCATTGCATGGCTCATTTTGGGGCTAGTGCTCCCAACAATTTTTTTTTCATTTTATGATTCTAAACTCGAAATCTCTAATTAAGAATAAAAAAATTCCAATTATCCCACCAAAACTCATGTTAGTAAGTTTAATAACTTAGACAGGATTGTATATATAGAGTGATAAAAAAAGAGCCCCCAGGGGCACATGCGAGTTGGTAAGTGGCAAGGTGATTGGGGTACAACCACTCCGACGTCGCGGGTTCGAATCCGTGTGGTAACAGTCTTTGCTGAAATATTGCAAGGGTTGTTGCTGGGTTCGTGTCTCGTTGGTCCTCTCCCTTGCAGGGCTGTCACTCGCACATATCCCTCGATTTACATCCCACCTGGCCAAGAAACCTCTGGTACAGGTGGGGAATTTCGCCTTCGGGACTTTTTCCTTCGCAAAGTGATAAAAAAAGAAGTTAAGTACGTATAGGTGATGGGAGACAAATGCATGGAAATTCACCGGGTACAACTTTTGTCAGTTGATGTATAACTTCTACTATATATTTCTACAGAAGTTATCACTCTCGTTTTACTACAAATCGTATGACATACCTTTGTCCGACAGGATTAGAAAAGGTTGTTTGTCTATTTGATTTTATCCATGGTTTTGTCTAATTTCCCCTTCGTTCACCTACCTTTTTTTATTGACTATTTTTCCTCTTTGAAGTGTTAGCTAAACTAAATTAAGGAGATAATTAAGGAATTAGAAAGAAATGTACTTCCTCCAGCTGAAATTATCTGTCGTGATTTCTAAAATAGTTTTCTTAAATTATTTATCGTTTTAATAATGCAAGATAAAATTAATAATATTTTTTCATTTTATTCTTCGTAGTAATTGTTCTTACAAACTACAAACACTTCAATAGAAATGAAAAAAAAGGCAGTCCGGTGCACTGAGCACCTTCCTCCGCCTCACCTTTCAAACACCGCATTCCCCTTCCTCTCTCATTACCACTGTCATCTTCTACACTATTTACACTAACAACCATTACTCATTTGAAACTTCAATTCGAAATCTAATTTTTTTAGTAGTTATTCTTGAGTGGGTGTGTTAATCGTTAGAAACATCTATACGAGGCTGCATAAATTAGAAAAATATTTGAAGTGATTTGAATTGGTTTAGAATCAAAATTCAAAGATAAAATCGATATGGATAATGTCACTACTAGACTATATATTACGTGTATATATATGTATATTACAATATATCATGTAAACATATATACTGATATACAGATAATGGAGGAGGTGGTTGACTGGTGATATGTGGTAGAGCTATGGTTGAGATGGGACAGAGATCTAGGTGTTCTCACCTGTTGATGTATACACGAGAATAAGTATGTCATTGCTTGTTTTTATAGATTCTTTGGCATCCTTCTTGTTTGGTTATGATAAAAATATTTAATTCTTCCATATTACTCTTCTCCATCTAAACTAGTATTTAATTTAGGGAAAGGGTTAGATTTGCGAGACAACTATCTTTTAAGGATCACATTTTCCCTCCATTAAAGTTTGGCGTCAAATATACCCTCCACGTTAGCAAAGTTGTCAAATATACCCTCAGTTGGACGGAAATCTCATGTGGATGCCACATTGGATCCACGTGGGATCCACATGGGCGGACCCAGTTCATTAACCTCCGCCGCCACTTCCCTGCCATCTCCACCATCCGAGCACTGCCTCCGCCACCACCATTAAAACAACTTTGCTATTTACCCAAGTTCAGAAAGTTGAGCCCACTAATAATTGCCAAGAACCAATAGAACAGGTGCAAATTATTCTGATCCAAATCTAAGCCCACCAACCATCCTTTCTTGCTTGGTGCATTTCTTTTGGTCACTGAATTTATAATGTCTACAAGTACACTACTCAAGAAGTAGCCCAAAGAGATTGAAATCCAAGTAAATGAAGTGGATAAGGACCTCATTCCAGCAGGTGCTTCTTTGTAGAAAAATTCAAGCAGGCCTACTAAGGTAAACATGTCACCTATTCCAAAAATAGCATATTGAAATCCTAGCCAAGCTAGATGAATTGGCTTCAATGGATCTTTTAATGAATGGTGCTTTCTTTTGATCTCAACTAGGGCAGCCACGGCCATGGACACGATCGAGAGGACTAGCCCGACCCCAACGCGTTGGAGTTGGGTGATCCCCGAGGGATGTTTGGTGATTTTTTGAGCAAAGGGGACGAAGAAAAAGTCATAAATTGGATGAGAATATACATGAAAATTAGTGGGATCGCGGGCACTGAGGGTGCTGGTACCTCAAATTTTTTTATGAAACGATTTATTAGATAGCCTTGTGCGACTGAGAATGTTTGGAGTTGGGCCATACATGTGTTCATTATAATTGTACTGGCTATGATAGGTAACATTCTTGTTAATACTTTCACTTCTTCAACTTGGGTCAACTTGGGTCAGTGCTCCGATGGTGGAGATGGTAGGAAAGTGCGGCGGAGGTTAATGAACTGGGTCCGCCCATGTGGATCCCATGTGGCATCCACATGGGATTTCCGTCAAACTGAGGTATATTTGATAACTTTGCTAACGTGAAGGATATATTTGATCCCAAACTTTAACGGAGGGCAAATGTGATCCTTAAAAGATAGTTGGAGGGCAAATCTGACCCTTTTCCCTTTAATTTATCTTGTAGCCCGTAATTTTTTTCAAAACAGATACACTATAGGTGTGAACAAAAGATCAAGCTAGTTAATTTGAAACCTAGAAACTGCTTAGGAAAATTAATAATTTGCTACAACTTATCAAATTCTTAATTAAGAATATCAAAATGGACTAGGCCTTCTAATAACAATAAATTTGGTCATTTTATGTCAACCCTTTACCTGAATGGTATATTTATGCCAATTTCTTAAATTAAGATGTTTTTCCCTTAAGGCTTTGAGTATTGTTATTCTTTGAAAGAGAATAATCTCTTGATTATTTTTCATTAATGTAAAGTGTTTATATATATGATATACAATAGTAAATCTAGTCTATAATTATGAAAATCAAATATACATTTACCTAATACAAGACTACTACCATAATTACACATGTACAAGAAGATCTCTAATAATATCAGGGAATATACGTAGTATATTAGGAATACATTACGTATATTCGATCACACCCCCGCAGTCATAGCGGGCGATTGTCGTACGCTGAGACTGTCCCTAAATCTTCAAACATAACTAAGGGAAGGCCCTTAGTAAAGATGTCAGCAATTTGGTAGCGTAAAGGGACATGCAAGACACCTACTTGTCCACGAGATACCTTTTCACGAACAAAGTAAATATCCATCTAGATATGTTTCGTGCGCTGATGTTGGACAGGATTCCCACAGAGATATATTGCACTAACATTATCACAGTAGACCAAGGTAGCTTTCTGAATAGGAAAGTGAAGCTCTAATAGGAGGTTACGCAGCCAACAGGACTCAGACACCACATTGGCTACCCCTCGATACTCGGCCTCCGCACTGGATCGTGATAAAATAGCATGTCGTTTAGCCGACCAAGAGACCAAGTTATCACCAAGAAACATACAATAACCAGATGTTGAGCGTTTGGTATCTGGACATCCACCCCAATCAGTATCTGTATAAGATGAGATTAGATACGGATGATGGATATAAGTGTAAACCATAATCCATAGTGCCCTGAATATAACGCACAATGTGTTTGAGCGCGTGCATGTGTTCTTCCCTCAGATCATGCATAAATAAACACACCTGCTACACTGCATAAGTAATATCGGGCCTCGATTATGTAAGATAATGAAGAGCCCCCGCAAGACTACGATAGTGGGAGGGATCCTCGTAAGGTGTGCTAGAATTAGCACTCAGCTTCGGTTTGGTGTCAACCGGAGTAGAAGATAACTTACAGGATGACATGTCAGCCCGTTCAATAATATCAGCGGCATACTTCCTATGAGATAGAAATATACCACCTGCATGACGAGTTACAACTATACCAAATAAATAACTCAAAGGCCCCAAGTCTTTCATATCAAATTCGGAGCTGAGAAAAGATATGATAGACTTGCGCAGTTTATCAGAAGAGGCAGTCAATATAATATCACCCATATATAACAGAATGTATGCCAGAGAAGTACCGCGACGATAGATGACCAGAGAATGATCAGACTTGCTATGAGAAAATCCAATAGTAGACACATAATCTGCAAACCTTTTGTACCAGGCTCGAGGGGCCCGTTTTAGCCCATACAAGGATTTCTTCAGCAAACAGACATGGTTAGGATGATCGAGGTCCCTGAAACCCAAGGGCTGATGAATGGGTCAAGCTTTGAAGAGAGCCAAACTAAGAACAATGCGAATAGTTATCGGTTTGAGCACCGGACTAAATCTCTCTCCATAATGCAGGCTAACCTGTTGAGTTTTGCCATCACCTACAAGACGGGCCTTATGCCTCTCAAAACAACCATCAGATTTTTCCTTATGTGTAAAATTCCACATAAAATGAATCACATTAACACCAAGCGGACGAGGCACCAACTCCCACGTCTTATTTTCAATAAGAGCATTATATTTATCATCCATGGCCATTTTACAATTCGGGTTACGAAGGACAGACACGGGATTATATGGTAGGGAGGATTTAGTAACATTAAAATTGAGATTAAATTATTGTTTTGGTCTAAAAATAACCCGTTGGCTATGAGTAACAGGCTCTTGACTCAGAATAGAAGTGGATCGGACCTGGGTCGGTGTGGTGACGTCTGAACTAGCTCAGTTTGGGAGGAGCAGGCTCGGGTTGGGAGGTGGACCAGCATGCAGTGGGCCTGCTGGCCGAGAAACTGGATCGTGGGAAGGACTGGATGGGCCAACAAGCAGTGGGCCTGCTAGCAGACTTGGACCCAGGTGTGGGACATTTCGGACAGCATGTAGTAGGCCTGCTGGTTAGAATTGATCACGGGAAGGGTCTGGTCTAGTAGGCACTGGGCCTGCTGGTCTAAATCCCAAGATGAGGGCCAAACCAAATGGTGGACCACTTACGGTGAGAACCCATCATATAAAAATTTATAGGAATTAGATACGGAATTATGCAACTTAGCAAACAGAAATTGAGTTTCATAAAAAATTACATGGAGACTAATGATGATTTTATCAGAGGATAAATCATAACATTTATAACCATGATGATTAGACGGATAATCCAAAAAACACAAATGATAGAGCGGGCTTATAGTTTGTTTATTGTAGTGGAGGAAAAGAGAGGATATCATAAACACCGAAATACCCTAAGATGAGAATAGGACGGATCTCTGTGATAAAGAATTTTGAGTGGAGATTGGTATGTTAATCCTTTGCTAGGGAGTATGTTAAGTAGGTAAGTGGTCATTTGTAACGTATGATGTCAAAATGAAGGTAGTAGGACTTGGGACATCACTGTTTTACTATCCGCCATTTGAAATTTCAGGAATTTCCCAATGATGAATTTCTTAGTACCTGCATCTTGTGAGTTGTACCTCTTTTGCAGCTTCTCCCATAACTCTTTGGCGGTGCCAACGGTGCAATACACCATGTAGAGAGGGTCTAACAAGCAGTTCAAATATAGTTCTTACACATGAAATCACTATGACTCCATGCATCAAGAACCATCTTCATGTCATTAATGATATGGATACCTTGGCCCCCTTCAGCCTTTTCAGTAGGCGAAGGGTCCATTTCATCTCCAGCTTGTGGAGGATCTTCTGTTAGGAAATGAGTCATTCCCATAACAGTCAGATAAAATAACATCTTTTGTTGCCATCTCTTGAAGTTAGAGCCCATGAACTTTTCTGGACGTTCATGATGGAAACCAGCGGGTGGAGGAATTGGAGTGTTCCCTTGAGTAGCAGAAAAGGTGTTGGTTGAGCCTTGAGTAACCGGAAAGGCATTGGGTGTGCCTTGAGCAGTGGGGAAGGCAGAGGGGTTGCCTTGAGTAACAATAGTAGCAGAATCAGAAGCGAATTGTTCTCTTCCAGTCATCTTTCTAAGCACTTACAACAAATCTTGTCTTAAAATTGTGGGATACAACAATTGCAGGGAACGGGAAGTAAGTAAATATTATAATTGCTAGAAAGGATAAACTACAGATTACAATAAAACTAGAAATCTAGAACGGAACAAACTCCTTGTGTGATTTGCTGAGTCGAGTGATGACACTTTATCTTTAAAACAAGATTGCCCCGTATATCTCCTTTTTCGTTGTCGGGCAATAGTCTCCCAAGATACAACATCAACTTAACAATTGAGCAAAGGAAACTCAAGTGTTACTCTTGAAGAACTTTGAGTGTAATAAACTTGCTAGAGAGGAAGAAGAAGATGTTAGAAAATTATGTAAAATATTTCTAAGTGTTTTGAACAATTGAGCCAAATGCCTCAATTTATAATGTAAGGAGATGACCCCTCAACTAGCCAACTAATGGCTTTCAATAGCCAATGTAATGACACTTATTAAGGGGTTATATTCAGCCAAATAATGGCTGAATTCATGTGTCAAGTAATGGAGATTCAATGCTCCAAAACCAGCCCAAAGGTCAGAACTTTCCAACTTCTCGTCCCAGCATTCTACCTCCGAAGCGCCGCAGCTCTATGAATTAGTGCCGCGGCTCCGACGGTGTTGTGTCGTGGCCCTTCACAGCTCCGCGGTGATTTCCGACTCGCTTCATCTTACATTTCTTCCTTCGTTTACCAACGTGGAATACTTTGTCATTTGGCCAATAAATGTCCATCATTCTATGTCTCAAACGTCTTACATACGTACCAATATCTTTTTTACTAATGAAATTTGTGATACTTGGCACTACGTGTGCACGTGTGTGGAAACTATGTTTCCGATGTGCGGGGCCCCAATTGTTTGAGTCATAAATAATGGGATATACTTAATTTCATATTAGTAAATTTTCAACAATAACTTTTAAAATATTTCTACTTTTCTTGTAAAAAACCATTTTCCTCGAGGATGAGTAAAAATTCAAGTGTAGGAAAATTTGATGGACATAAATTATTCATATAATTTCGTATATAAAAAATAAAATTTATAAATAAAACATGAATAATAATATCATATGCCGGCATATCTTCTAACAAATCTTGCAGAAAAAAGAATACAAGAGAATTAAAGAGAAGGAACAAATTGTCAAAGAAAAGAAGAGAAGCACTTATGCATCTGCAACTCTGTAGACACATCAGTGAAAATTTACAGTCGCATCTATAACATCTACAGACGCGTCCATCACCACAGTCGCATCTATGGCATCCACAGACGTGTCTGTCACCACAGTCGCGTCTATGGAGAAAAAGTCAGGCATCTCTTTCTATAAGTAGCAAGCTACTTTGAAGACAAAGGGCATCCAATCTTGAGCAAGATACAATAATTAACTTTGGTTTTTCTCTTAGCTTTTTTTTGTAATAGAAATATTTCTAGTCTTTTAAATTTTCTATATAATTTTTCTTACTCCATAATGGAGTAATTTCTTTTTGTTGGGATAGTTGATGAAGCTTGATATATATATATATATATATATATATATATATATAATCTCAGTTTTTAACACGTTCTTGGCTTGAAACGTCTTTTTTTCATTTCAAATTGTGTATGAATGATAATTTTAATTAATCATTATCATCACGTCTATATATTTGATCTCTAAGTCGTTCTTATATTAATTTTGTAATCTTCACGAAGCAAAATTAATATATAATAACTAATGAGTGAGAATATTTTTAGTTATTTATTATTTCAAGTCTTTTTTCTTCTTTTGGTCATAATTCACACGGAGGGATTGACTCAAGCAAATTTATTGATTTAAGGAATTTTTGTTTTATTTCTTTCAGTTCTAATTCTTGTGGAGAGATTGACTCAAATAAGTTTATTAATTTAAAGACTAATCGCAAGAGGTCTTTACACCTTTTAGCACATTTGATTTAAATATTTTTTATCTTATTTCTTTTAGTTCTAATTCTCATGGAGAAATTAATTCAAATAGGTTTATTGATTTAAATGCTTTATCTTGTTTGCCTCATTTTTAATTCTCACGAAGGAATTATTATAGACAAGATTATTGACATTTTTTATAAAAATATTCTCGCAAAGTTCTTCCTATCCGAGAGCACAATTTAGACAAGAAAATATTTCAATTTAATAGTCACTAGTTTTAAATAAATTAATTAACATAACCTCACGGAGTGTTAGTTAATTATTTATTTCTCAGTAATTATAATTATATTAGCAATAAGCAATTATTCTTTAGAGAAATACTTGTAGAAATTGAGATTTTATTGTAATGATATATCAAGTGAATTCAACGATTTCCACCTCTTTTTAAATATAAAGCTTTCGCAAGGGTCCGTTTTAATTTAAGTAATTTAGAATTCCAAACTCACATTTCATCAATTTGATTCTCTCAAATAGTACTCAAAATATTACAAATGTGTAACATAAATTTTTCAATTTCTATGAGATAATACCTTAAACTATACTAAAAATTGGACAAGCAAATTTTGCTATACACTTTGGCCTCGTCACAAGGTCCTTTAAGAATCTAACCCGACCCGACCCGCGATAATTAAAAGGATGGTTTAAACGTTTTCCCTCATCTTCTTCTGACCTTTACAATTCGAACTCTCACAATCGCACAGTCGTTCTTACTTGCTCATGGTGAAGACTCATTCCCTTACTCTCTAATTAGTATCCGTTGATGTGAAACTTAAATGAAAGAAATAATCCCCTTGATTATTTTCATTACTTGAAAGGCTTTATATACAAGTTACAAAATATGAGAATCATATTCCTATTCTATTCCTAGAACCTTATTCTATACATTTATGGTAATACACTGCTAATTATATTACAACATTACCTAAACTAGGATACTAAATATTTACCATAAATTATTTTAACCAAAACAGCTAAAACCGAGAGCCTTTTATGGGAGCAAATCCGAGACAATATACACAATATACCCATGTATATTGTGTGTATGTTATATATTTAACACACACCCACAGTCATAGCGGGCGATCTTCGAACGCTGAGACTGTCCCTAAAATCTTCAAAAAGGACCGAGGAAAGACCCTTTGTAAAGATGTCTGCAATCGATATCTCGACGGGACGTGACAGACGCGTACCTGACCCGGAGCAACCTTTTCACAGACAAAGTGAATGTCCATCTCGATAAGTTTAGTGCGTTGGTGCTGAATCGGATTACCTGAAAGGTAGATGGCACTAATATTATCGCAATACACTAAGGTTGCCTTCTGAATGGGACAATGAAGCTCCAATAGCAAATTACGTAACCAACATGATTCTGAGACCACATTAGCTACCTCCGATATTCAGTCTCGGCACTTGAGCGGGATAGAGTCGCCTGACGCTTCGTAGACCAGGAGACCAAGTTGTTGCCAAGGAACACACAATAGCCAGACGTAGACCATCTGGTGTCTGGACAACCACCCCAATCAGCATATGTATACGAGACAAGTGTGGATGTCGATGAAGAATATAAATGCAACCCATAGTCCAGTGTTCCCTGAATATATCGAATGATGCGTTTGAGCGCATTCATATGCTCAATCCGGGGATCATGCATGAACAAACACATTTGCTGGACCGCATATGTAATATCTGATCTCATGAAGGTAAGATACTGAATGGCCCCCGCAAGACTGCGATAGCGGGTCGGATCCTCGTATGGTATGCCGGCCGCGGCCCCAAGCTTGGGCCTAGTTTCAACTGGAGTGGAAGTGGACTTACAGGATGACACCCAGCCCTCTCGATGATCTTAGCTGCATACTTTCGTTGAGACAAGAACAATCCATTGGAATGACGCTTGACGGCAATCCCCAAAAAGTAACTCAAGGGCCCTAAGTCTTTCATAGCAAACTCAGAGCTGAGCATGGTCATGATAGACTAGCGTAAGGCATCGGAAGAGGCAGTCAAAATGAATTCATCCACATACAACAGAATGTAGGCCAAGGATGAATCACGACGGTAGATGAACAAGGAATTATCTGACATGCTGTGAGTGAACCTAATAGTCGAAACATAGTCAGCAAACCTTGTATACTAGGCCCGTGGAGACTGCTTAAGCCCATATAAGGACTTCTTCAACAAACAGACATGATGAGGATGTTTGGGATCCCTGAATCCCAACGGCTGATGCATATAAACTGTTTTCTTGAGATCACCATGTAGGAAAGCATTCTTGACGTCTAACTGATGGATAGGCCATGCTTTCGACAGAGCCAAGCTGAGTACCGTGCGAATGGTAACCAGTTTGACCATTGGACTAAAAGTCTCACCACAATCCACCCCAACCTGCTGAGTCTTACCATCACCTACAAGTCACGCCTTATGCCGTGCAAATGAACAATCTGAATTTTCCTTGTGAGCAAAAATCCACATAGACCGAATAATATTAATACCACAAGGACGGGGCACCAACTCCCACGTCTTATTAACAATAAGAGCATTAAATTCATCAGTCATAGCACTTTTCCAATTTGGGTCATTTAACGCAGACACAGAAGTACGGGGTAAGGGTGATTTAAAAATATTAGAATTTAAATTAAAATGTCTCTTTGGTTTAAAAATACCCTCTGACTACGAGTGACCGGTCTATGACTTGAGGAAGAAGTGGGCTGATTTTGGGAATTTTCTGGGCTCGGGATGGGTGGCGGCAGCGGTGGGCCTGGCCGCCCACGATAATAATTTTGCAGGCTGGACCGGTTCAGGTGGCTGGGCCGCCCAATCACCGAACTAATCCAGGGCGGTAATTTGTGGCCCGACGGTGGGGCCGGTAGGCGATGGGCGTGGAGAATTTTGGGTGCGGGACATGTCCGAAAAATGGTGAGTAATATACGGGGATATACCATCATCCAAAAAATTATATGAACTAAGCTCGGGAGTATGACCTTTAGTAAATGGAAATTGGGTTTCATCAAAAATTACATGGCGATTAATGATGATTTTCTTGGAGGATAAATTAAAACATTTGTAACCACGATGATTAGACGGATAACCTAAAAACACACACGGAGTAGACCGGGCCTGTAGTTTGTTAATTGCGGTGGACGAGAATAACGGATAACACAAGCACCCAAAAATCCGAAGATGAGAATAAGAAGGATTCTTATTATATAAAATTTGGAGGGGGAAGAATATGTCAGACCTTTGGAAGGAATTATGCTAAGGAGATATGTCGCCATTTGAAGAGCATGATGCCAAAAATATGAGGGTACGGAAGCATGAATTAAGAGAGTGCGGACAATGTTATTTATGGAATGAATTTTGCGTTCAGCTTTCCTATTTTGTGAAGATGTATGAGGACAAGAAAAATGAAAATTGATCCCATTATTAGCAAAGAACTCCCGAAACACCCTATTGTCATACTCTTTTCCATTATCACACTAATATTTTTTATTTCTCTTTCGAATTGTGTTCTAATGAATGCTCTAAATTTTATGAAGACGGAAAATACTTGAGATTTATTTGCAATTGGAAACGTCCACAAAAATTTAGAATAATCATCCAAAAAAAGAACATAATACCGATGACCCAACGAACTTAGAACAGGAGACGTCCATAGGTCGCTATGAATAATGTCAAATGACATTGAAGTATGAGAATTTGAGTTTACAAATGGCAACTTAACAATTTTTCCTAACGAACAAGATTGACAAATTGGAGTACGACTCGTACCCTTACAAGAAATAAAACTATTTTTATCTAAAACTGATAAAATAGAGGATCCCGGATGACCAAGGCGAGCATGCCACAAGGAATGAGAAATGACTGCAAAGGCTGATGGCAAGGCTTGACTCGATGGACTGAAACCGGGTGTGATAGGATAAAGATCTCCCCTACTATCACACCTCATGAGAGGACTCCCCGTCTTGAAATCATTCATAGAGAAAGCAAAATGATCAAATTCAACAGAAATGGATTGTCAGTGGTGAATTTTCGGACAGACACTAAGTTTTTAATCAATTTGGGGGTATGTAAAGTATTTTTCAAGATAAGGAGAGGATTGGGGGGAGATAGAGTTTTATGACCATAACCCTGAATTGGAATAGAGTTACCATTACCGACAATTTTATTTATGGGAGTCAAATTCGTGAATGTCTAAGGTCGGGGAAATATTGAGTACCAGTTGTTTATGGTGGTTATGGACTGTTGTTGAACAATTGAGGAAGTTAGAAGAAATGTTAGCAAATTGGGGAAGTTCTATTAGTGTTCGCTTCTTGTTCGATGAAATGCCTAAATGAACTATTTGAGTGAATGTGGTGTCGTATTGGGTCGAATGACTTGTTTGAGGGAAAATAGTAGAATTCGGGGAAATCTTGAGTACCCGACGTTTTGTGATAATAATTAAAAGCAACATGCCCTTAACATAGATGATGAAATTGTCGATAACTTCATGCTATATTTGCTAAGTGTCAACTTGTGTGCGTTTGTGTGTGTGAATCGGTTGATCGCCCCCGTACGAATTAAAATTTTCGATGATGGATTGCGTGACAACTTTCTTAAGGGAATTAGTCATTTGTCTATGTGTGTGGGGGGGGGGGGAGGGGGAGGTGTCTGAAAACGGGGTCCATGGATTCTGGACGGATAGCTATGTTATGGTTCTAATTTTGCGCCATTTCAATTTTTCTCCGGCGAGTCTCACCTTTTCCGGCCTTCACTGATATATGTTTTGATTTGCCATTATCTTCACCTTGAGGTCCATTTCTTTCTCTAAAAGAGGAGGAAGACTAGGTTATTTGAGGAGGTGGGTCGGGCGGGTAAAATAAGGGAGTGGGTTATTTTTTATGGAATCGGGTTATTTAAGTCCATTTGGAAATTTCCGTCAAATGAGGGTTATATTTGAATATTTTATTAACGGAAGGAGTATAAATTATCCAAAATTATAACGGAGAATATTTTTAGCTATTAAAATAAAGTAAATGTATATTTTTGATACTTTTCCCTACCCGAAAATATGTCAAAATAATAATTATTTTTAAGCACCCCCAATTGCAGTTCTTTCTTTTCAGTCTCTTCTCCTTTGCCTTTTTTTTTTTTAAAGAAAATCGGAAAAAGCCTTTCTCAGCCACCGGAGGACGGTCATCGTTTTTGGCTCAGTTATCTCTCTGTACGTATTTTATTGATTATTTACCTTTTTTGCTTTTGTAAAGTAACGTATTACTAATTCTTATTGGTGTTCATACAGCTCATCTTGTTTTTATTTGTCTTTTAAGTGAAAGGTTTCTTCTTTGCTGTAAGTAGCTAAAAAAGATTAAGTTTTTTGTCTGCTGCAAATTTTTTGTTCCCTAATTATAGTTTTGCAATTTTTCTGTTGTGAATTATACTAAAAAAAAGGGGCAGCACTCAGTGGCGGAGCCAGGATTCTTATGAAGGGATTCAAAAATATAAAAAAGTAAATACACCAAGAAATTAAGGGATTAACATCTACTTATATATACGTAAAAAATAATTATAATCTTGTATATATAGCGTAATTCTTCTGCACCGGCCTGCCCTTTTTCTATATACAATGTAATTCTTAGCCAAAGGGGATTCGAATGAACCCCTCGGCCCAACCTAGCTTCGCCCCTGGCAGCACGGTCACAAAGCATCCCGCTTTAGCAGGATCCAGGCTGCAACCCCAAAGCATCCCGCTTTAGCAGGATCCAGGCTGCAACCCCAAAGGGGTGATGTATTGTAGACAACCTAACCTAATGCAAGTATTAGTGGCTGCTATGAATTATACTACATATTCAAAAGTATTACACAACATATTCAAGAATCAAATACTCCATTTTAATTTGCTTGTCTGGTTTTCACTTGACACGGAGTTTAAGACAGTAAATAATACTTTTGAATTTTGTGGTCTTAAATTAAAAATATGTAGAATATATCATAATGTTATTTATTCTTATAGTCTTAAACATACTATGTGAAAATTCGAAATTAATGAGTTACCAAAAAATGTGGAAAGTTGAAATTAATGAGTTGCCAAAAAAAGGAAAGAAACATTCTTTTTTAAACGAACTAAAAGGGAAAGTAAGACAAACAAATTCAAACAAAGGGTATTGTATTCTTTTGCTTGCTTGCTGATGCTTCAATTACCTGCTAAATGACATCTAAATTTTAGAATCAGAATAGTAATTGTTGTGTTTGGACGTGTCGGAATTATAAGAAATTTTGAAGTTTCTTATTTACTTGAAAGGATAATCTAGAAATAGATGAGTCACTTCGTGTAAGAATTTGATTGCTTTCTGATTGTATGTGCTCAATAATACGGTAATTGTGGCTCTAAAGGGCTACATTTTTTTAGGTCTGCGTTTGGATGGCGAAAAAGTAAAAGATTTACATAGAGGATGTATGTAATACTCCTTATGAAGGAAGGAAATTTAAGTCATTATAAAAAATCAATTAGTTTTCTGGTGCTTGCTGATATTCCAATTATCTGCTAAATGGCATCAAAATTTATAATCAGAATAGTTATTGTTGTTGGACTTTGATTGATTCTGATTGTTTATGTGCTCAATAATTATGGAAATTGTGGTTCTAAAGGGCTGAACTTTGTAGGTCTGTAAGGAAGGGAATTTAAGTCATTTAAGGATTTGGGGTTGGATTAAGGCATCACTGCCAACTTGGGAAATTGCAAGGAGAGAATTGGGGGAAAACAAAGGAAGATCTCAAGGTAATTTTTTTTTTTCTGATTTAAAATTTATAGATTTGACTTTTATATGCTACAGCTAACCTAAATTATGATTTTTTTTGAAGAGTTGGGATGAGATTAATAGTTGAAATACTAGGGTTAAGAAAATCAAGAGAATCTATGAAATTTTTCATGAACCGAATGAATTAAATGATACGAATGGGTTGTAATTGGTAGATTATTGATTTCTTTGAGTTGCCCATACATGGACAAACACGATCAGATGAATGGAGGGTCGGACATGAACTCAGGGGTTGGTTACAGTGAATTGATTATGTTGGAAGTTCGCTAAGATAATACATAGATTCTTTTTGTGATAATAGGTAGTTGAAGAAGAAACGAATTGCTCATAGTGACACGTTTGGTATCTCGGCACAAATCCTTTGCGTCATATTGGTGATCTATACCGAATCATTACTCGAGATATTCTTACCGTTATTTGAGATGCCTTTACCATGACTGGAATAATTATGTTGTTATGCTTCACACTAATTATTTCTTGAATGAACCAGCCATTGTATTTAACAAGTAATTACCCACAAATATGTTTAAATTAGATATATGGTTTTCTAGAAGAAACTCTTATTATTAGGCTATTGCTCTATGAACCTGCAAATATGTTGATTTACTTTACCAATGCAACCACTCAACTTTAGTGTATGTTCTTAGTCATCGTCTCTTCTAACTGTAATGATATTGCATTTATAGTTCCTTGTGTTCTATGCAGCAGCCTAATGAGAATTTTTCTTCTTGTAGGGCATAAAGAGAAGTCTAGGTTTCTTGATCAAACAAGAGAAATAACATGGACCTTAAACCATTCAAATTAGACATTGATGAGCTTATAGATGAGTTTGCCAAGGTACTACTTGTTTATGCGTGTTTTCTTCAGTTTTAAGTTTACTGTAGATATTCAATCTCTGTTTATTTATCTTGCACTTTTCATGATTGTTCGTACCGATAATATGGCGATTTGTAGGGTGGATCTCCTACTTTTGCAGAAATGAAGAGACTGTGGGTTTCTAAAAAGTTCTCCTATATTTTTGAGGCTAGTCCTCCATCTAAAGATCAGGCGTGCTTTATACAATCACTCTATGCATACTGCACTGGTATGTTTAAGTGTTTTCTATTTTAGGCTCTGTGTTAGTTTACCTAATGTAACATATTTTTAGTTTCATTGGGAGAGACTGGTTCTTATTACTGTGTCATACTAAAATGTATTGGCATATTAGCATCTACCTCACCCCGAACAAAAGGAAAGAGCGAGTATGACCAACCAGATATATAATCTTATCTACCTTTAACGTGAAATGTGACCGGTGCATAATACTATAGGACTGTTGAAAAACGGTATAGTGATGAAGTACCAGTAAATTTCTAATGCATGTCATTTTGTCTTAAATAGAACTCAAGTCAGTTTTGTGTTCCAGGAAACACTGTTTTATTTATTTATTCGATATATGTGGTTCCATATTGGAAATATAAATAGTCAGAGAACTATTTGAATGCTAATGTGATGCATTTCATGTGCTATTTTAACCAAAATTTACTTGGTCTATCAGTCAATGAGTAAGAAAATGGAGAACACGGGCTAAGAGCCATGTCACAAAACCTAAGAGATACCTTAAAAGATTTTCCAAAATCAATTTCAATATGCTAATATTCTTTCCCTTTTCAAAAAAAAAAGTGTAAAGTTAATAGCCCTAATTTTTAAAAAAAGCTTTTAAAGTGATTTTTGTATTTGGAGAGATGGAATATTATTATAGTAGTGAATGTGAGTGCATCCTTAATTTCTGATGTTTGTTTCTCTCTTAAAATTTTATGAAAAGAGAAATACAGTAAGATTTTCATCTTTCCTCTTGATTGATATTTTCGTCTTGCAGTAGATTAACCAAAAGTAATGTGTTGCAGGTTACATGGTGTCTACTAATTCTCTTTTGAGTAGACTGGGTGGGCTATATTGCCTATATTGTCTTTATGAGACACAGCCATTCAAGCCGCCTTTCAAGATCTATATATCTCTAGGTATAAATACAACCTTTTTAACATGATATGTCATGAAACTGTGCTGCTTATGTGATGATTCTTTCTCTGTGGTGCTATTCTGGTCTAATGAGATGAGAAAATTAACATCACACCCAAATCTTATTTTAAAAAACAAAAAAACATTAGAACCAATTCTTAATCAGCGGTTTCATTGATTGCAAATCTCATTTTTTCTGATCGCATTGTCTGGAGCATATGTCATCATGGATGCTTCCAATATATCTGTTTCAAAATGTGTCATGGAAACTATTTAAGACAAATTTAATGCTTTAGATCAGGTCAATTATGAAGTAACATACTAACATCTACATGTATTTTCCTTGGATCATATTCTAGATCATTGATAAAGTGAATCGCTCTAGTGAGGATGTTGATTCATAGTTTCATTACTCATACTTGGTTGCTTTAGGATAGTTCTCCAAACATATAATTAGACTATCAAGTTTCTATATTTTGCAGGTTATGTGAATGGATTTTGACCACTGTTAGGTGTCCACAGTTGTTGCTTCAACTGATGTTAAACCTTTTCTTGGTTTAGTTTTGAGGGCATTAACCTGTATAATTGAAACCACAGGTGTGTCAATACTCTATTCAGTTTTCTTAGCAATTCATAGTAATAATTGAAGCACAAAAAACAAGGACTTCTTGGATAATTGATGAAAAATGAAAATCTATGTGATGAATAAGTTGGTGTTACTGAGACCACCAATCACGATATCAGCTTTACTATAATTTTGCGAAAAAGGTTCTTAAGTGGTAGTTTCAATTTCATTTGAAGGACAAGTTGTGTTTCATTTAAAGAACAAAAATCAGCAGGACTTCTTAGGAAATATTCCTTGGATGCCAAATGATCTCCTTTCTCTCTCGTTTCTCAAATTACTGTACCTATTGGGAATTCTATATTCAGGAGAAGTCATTGCATCTGCATCTTCAGCTCCAATGAACATTTTAAGTTCTCAACTATCATCTGCAAATTCAATATATAATAGATGACACTTTTAGACTGGTTCACCATAATTTTAGTGTTCCTGATATGTAGCACACCCTTGTGATAAATGAAGTCGACATTCTATTCATATTCCTTCAGTTCTGGATCTCTGAGGATATAAGAATCTGTGCTTCTGTGGGTGCCTACTAGTCCATCTATTTCTTTTAATCTAGCAATTAATCAAAGACCCTTGTGGTCCAGCCCTTCCCCGGACCCCGCACATAGCGGGAGCTTAGTGCACCGGGCTGCCCTTTTTTAGCAGTCAATCAAAGAAGATCTCCTCTAGGAAACCTTCTTAATCAGCTGATCGATAGTGAAGCTCCAGCAAACTATTGGATTATAATGCTATATTAGTACAAAATTTTCATTTTGCTTGTGTGGGTTCCGCGTCAGGATGTAATGTATACTATCTGATTAATTTCGTTGGATTCCGTTTATATTGGTATGTGGAGGTTTTGAATTTGTACTTTTGTTTACCAATGTTGGTAGTGTTATGTTACCAATTTAGTTTATTGTGTAAATCTGACTTGCTTTTGATGCATTTATCTTGCTGTAATTTGACGATATTCTTTTATTCCATTTGACAGGAGAGTTGAAGAATCTTAGGAACCTTGTCACTGAGGCAAAGGCCAAAGATGTTAAAGTAGTCCCTGCTCTAGTCAAGCGTATGTTAGATAGGAACATGTTTCTTTTTGGGTTTGTGGATGTAAATGAAGCCTTTGCAGCGGAGAGATTAGATGAACTGACAGGAATACAGAATGCAAGTATCCAAATAGCGTGCAAAAAGTACGTTACTGATATTTCTCTCGCTACAGTTTGTTATTTCAGTCTTCTTTAAACTTTCCCTCACCTTGTTTCCTTGAATGATGTAGGTTATTTGCAAATAGCCGGATTGAGCACTTCACCCACATGGATATGGTATGTTTGTAAGACATTGTCTTTATAATTCAAAAAAAAAAAACTTTCTTCAACTTCTATTTCTAGATTATGCTTCCAGCTATTTGCTTTTGCATACAGTGTCAGGGTTTAATGTGACAAGGATTTGTTGAACTCAAGCACCATTTTGATGGAAATATGTAGTAGACCTGTACTTCTATTGATTGCAAGAAAATAATCAGGTGACAACATCGTCAAAATAAAAATTATAAGTAGTATTTAGTTATTTTTGAGCAATCAACTTTGTAGAACGTGTGTCATTAATCTGGTTGGAACTGCTTCTGTCCATAATGTGATCCAAATTGTTTACTGGAATAGGTATTGTTTCTGTTTTTGTGTCGGTGTTGCTATGTTTCATAAATGTAACTTTGCAAGTATCTTCAGAATCGCATGCAAGTGTTATTTATGTGTTCCCCCTTTCTAATTTCCTGTTTGCGAGAGGACAAAATCAATGGTAGTTTTTGAGCTTTAAATAGTGCAAAATCCGATATCTTGTTAAAGAATTATTTCATTCTTTCCATTAATTGGATTGTTTGGATATTGGGGTTGATCAGTATAGCAAGTTAGCTTGATGTGAGGCTGCTTTAGTGATACAAACTCTTTCATTAGGTCTGTTGTGACTTAAGCTCCCATTTTTGTCCTAGGGGAAGGAGCTTGAAGTGGATTTGCTCAAGCAAACGTCGGCAGAATATGCAAGGGCCAAAGATCTAGCTATTAAAGGTACCTCAATGAGCTTAAAGCTTTTGACTGAAAATATATTTTGGTCATTTATATGTTATCAGCACTATTATGTGTTAAGGCATATTTAGTATTGAAGGTACCTCAATGAGCTTCTTAAGCTTTTAACAGAATTATATTTCGGTCATTTTCTATATGTTATCAGCACATTATGTGTTGAGGCATATTTAATTAAAGGTACCTCGATGAGTTTCTTAAGCTTTTAATGGAAATATATTTTGGTTATTTCCCATGTGGTCAGCACTTTTGAAGTAAGGCATATTCAGTAACAGTGAAAATTATGCATCTCGATAATACTGAAGTTGTGAATACGTTGATGGAGTGAAATTACCAATTCGTACACAGAAGAATTGCGTTCCTTTTATTCAGATTGTGTACAAGTAGTCTATATTTTTCCTCCCAAGTTGTGAGCGTAGTGTCAATATTCAGGCAATTGGGCACGCATTAAATTCCACAAGTCTATTTTGCATCCAAGATTTTAACTTTCCCCTTTAAAGTCGACGTATGACATCTTTTCACTTGTTTTATCTTGTTTCTTATTAAGGGGCTAGTGACATGGTGGATGTAGAAAATATAAAGCACATAACAGAGAACCAGACATTGATAGGAGACGTGGTCGAGAAGACTGCTGCAGACTGGAAAGCTCAGAAAGAATTATTTTATCAACAAACGGGCATTCGTCATCAGTCTGTCAAAGACTCACTTGACACTGCGCGAGAAGAGCAAGAAATATTCTCCCAACAAGAAGTAGCTGAAGAGCAGGATGGCAATGAAGACTTCAGTAAGGAACTAGAAGAAGTGTTGTCTGAGCAAAATGACTTTGACTTCGAAGAATAGGGGGGAACTTGTATAAACTATCTTGTATTTAGAGAATGGACAAAGTTTTAGAAGGTTTATCGCTAAATTATAGGTATGCTTGTAAATGATTTTCGCAGTCAAGTATGAAACAGCTTGCAGCTTCCAGTAGACTGTCTTGTACATTCTCCAGAAATGAGACAGACAGATGGAAAAAAAATTCTCTTTTCTTTTTCTCCCCTTCACTTGTTCAGTTGTTGCACTTCAGTTTGATCCAAAAATTGGTTGTGCTAATATTTTTACACCAGCAGTACATAATCCTTAGACTCCGTTTAGAAAAGGGCGGTTTCTTTCTCTTTTGTACACCAAAGATTCCATGAGATGACTATTAAGAAGTCTCTTAACTATGATTATAAATGGAAAGAGAAGAACTTTATAAAGTGTTAATAAGGTTCATCAGAAAGCAAAAGCATTTCATTGGATGAAGTTTAACTCTTTTAATTTGGACAAGGTTCCATAGTGGTCTGAGCTATGTGTTGAGCCATTTTTGTTATGCAAGAGGTCTAAATTCTAATTGTACTAGGTGGTGCTGGCCCGTGATATTGTAAAAGTTGAAACTATTACCTTGTTTTGATATGAAACGACAGAAGAAAACAGACAACTCACATTAAAGAAGAAATCAGGCAGTGAAATTGTAAATGAAACCA
>CM056493.1:51358431-51405222 GCA_029783415.1 Anisodus acutangulus | reverse complement strand
CACATATAGATTATATTTCTTACAACTTCCACTACAATGGAATACTGATTCCAGTAACAAATAAAAGTTGTCCAGTACAACGCACACCGAAAGTGGGTCAAAATGACAGTCCTCCCAAGCTTGTGTAGAAACAAAAGAGAAAATTTCACTCCTACCTGCAATATTTGATGCAACAATGTGAAAATCAATGGTGTAGCTGGAAGATTTCACCTTGTATCATCCAGTAGAGCCAGCCAGATAGAGTATAAATACATTATGGAATAGTAGAAGGAATAATCACCAATCAATGTAAGCAAGAACTGTAGAAGCTAGAAGAATGAACATATATTCATGTCTATGGCATTCATTTCCAGTAGATCTTAGCATAACAACAGTACTGGAATGTCTACACTATCTAAGAGATACCTGAGAAAGCCAGAGGATCACTTCTCCATACATACTCTCAATACATTTTAATTCAAAAAGACAAAACATCATATGACGAAGTTGTTTTCAACTCTTTTAAAGAAAGCAAGAGATAAAATTTTATGTGATGACATCCATAAGAGTGTTGGGGGTTTCTTGTTTTCAACATTTAACAACTTCTTCATTGTAAAGTGCACTTACATAAGTATAAGAGAAAATCATATATCAATCAACCAACAAACTTCAGTTGTTGCAACTACCGTCTATATCTCCTACATTTTGCTGTTCAACATTCAAATCAAATGAAAGTTGATAATTTCAAATTCCGAATTGACAGTGATTATGATAAGAATCGATTAAAAAGTTAAACCTATACAAAACACAAAAATCACAAAAATATTAGAGCTAAAAAGAGAAAAAAACATTACCTGGCAGCTGTCTATCAGCTACCTGATATTCTCCTTTTTCAGTTGTTAATTGAGAAATCTCAAAGCAGATACACAAGAAATTATGTATATTGAACATACCTTGCATAGCGTTATCAAGCTATTTGACACATCCACAACTATAATTAAGTCATAAAAACAGTAAATATATAAAGGGTACCTGAAAAAATATATGACAGATTCTCTTCATAAAATGACTTACTACAGTCTCCGACCAAAACATGACCCAAACCACATCATCTAATTTTTATTTAATCTCATACACTCCAGAGGAGAGACACAAGATGCCTCAGTGCGGAGGTGTAAGAGGTTGGCTATGGACGGTTTCATAAGAGGTAGGGGTAGGCCGAAGAAGTATTGGGGAGAGGTGACTAGACAGGACATGGCGCAGTTACAGCTTACCGAGGACATGACCTTAGATAAGAGGCTATGGAGGACTCAAATTAGGGTAGAAGCTAGTAGGTAGTTTCACTTATCCTAGCATATTAGTAGTCGCAATATTGTTCTATAATTTCTTGTGCTTTGATTTCTGCTACTATCTGTTATTTCTTGTAGTTCGATTATCCTATTTTATCTATGGTAGCTACTGGCCCTTTTTTCAAACTGTTTTGTCATGACTTAGTCGTTTTCGTTATTTTCATTTCCATACTGCTTTGAATTTCTTGTCCTTATATGACCTTTTATGTTTTTTCTTGAGCCGAGGGTCTTTCGTAAACATCCTCCATACCTTCCAAGGTAGGGGTAAGGTTTGCGTACATTCTACCCTCCTCTGACCCCACGGTGTGGGATTTCACTGGAATGTTGTTGTGTACACTGACTAAGTAATTTTCTGAAGACCGTATAAATAACACAGTGAACCCACTTTCTAATCCCAGAAATTCAAACATAATGCTCTTCATGACGAACTCTGAAATTGAACTAAACACAATATTTTTATTATATATAACAACAAAAATCTACAAATCAACTGAATTGACATCAGAGTAAAATAGAACTTGGAGTAAACATAAAAGAGATACATAATTCTATATTGCAAGTAAATTCACAGAAATCAGAATATCTGCAAGGAATACCAAAGAAAGAACAAAGCTCATTATAACGAAGAAATTGGAGCAAACTTAAGAAAGTGATGAGGATGAGGAGACTATGCAGTGAGTGCAAGAGTAAAATCCACCAGCATCACTTTATGCTTATATAGACAGGTAAACAATATTCAAGAATGCAATATTAAAGGAAAGCACATTTTACGTTGGGAAAGGATAAGATCGAGTTCGATACATCAACCATCTACTCAATTGTGATCTTTTTTTTATCCACCTGACCTGAGATTCTAAAAATTTGCAGATCACATTCAAGAAGGGAAGAACAGATTGCATTTACTGTGGGCGCTTACTAACACTTCAACATGCCATTACTACACGAAGCAGCAAATACAACTACTACCAAAATTTGCATGTATATCCTTCGGTTGGCACAACACAAAAAGACCACGAATGAGTTAGGTATCACATCTTTGTCTCTATGGAGTGCATGCTAGTGCTATCATCTTCCAAGGAATCCAACTCTTTCATAAGAGGGGGAAAAACTTTTTCAATACTCAAAATGAAGATCAAGCAAACTTTGCACATAAATCAATATAATACACATACTTTTTTTGCAGATTTTTGTGGAGAAAATAAAACTCTAAATGGCATAATGCTGTTTATATGCAAATCTTCATTAGGACAAATTCAGCTTCATCATCATCAGACTATATCAAAGGAAATGTAGTTCAAAAGGTATACATGCGTAGCAGTTAGCACAACGAACTCATACCTTCTAAATATCTTATCATCGTCACATATTACATACAGGTGGAGTGTGAATCTAGAAAATCTTGTCTTCTTCCTAGGTAAGCCAAGAGATGAAGCTTTAGTCTAAAGTGTTTAACTTTCGAGCAACGTGTAAATCAAGAAACAGCAATAAGCAAAATATAACTGTGACTGTTGAATTCATACTTCTGTTCTTAAACATTTTGTTTCATGGCACCTTTCTTTTATAAAGCATGTGCCTTATCTAAGATTCGTCTACCTTCAACAAAAGTATTCCGATTTCTGAGAGGTTGAGACATCTTGTCAAAGGTATAAGCAGATAATCTTCTCCTGGGTCTCATAACCTTTTCAAACTGAACAATATCAAGAAGAAAATTTTATCAAAATTCTTCAATAATTCTCAGTGGATATTTAGCAGTGAAATTCCATCCAGACCGAGGAACAGGACGAGAAATTGGATTAGTTCAGAAATGGGAAAAAAAATCAGAAATCGAATTGAAGAAAACTCAAAACTATTTTCGCTTATGAGAAAAGTCTCAAATTCATCCCTTTAGACACAGATAAATAAAATCAGAGCGATGAAGAAGCTGGACAGAGAGAAAATTTTTTATTGACATTATATAAAATCTACGACTGCACTATGCAATTGAGATAACATACATGTGCAAAATCTGATCCAGCAACTACCTAGCTAGAAGAATCATTAAAGCAATTTATGCGCTTCGAATTCCAATAACAGACAAAGAAAGAAGGGAGAAAAATTACCAGAACTCAAATATAATTTACGCCAAGATAAATTTGAACCTAAAAGAGAAAATTTGAGATAGAAACCAATGAAAGGAAATCAGGAAAAGGAAAAATACAGCTCTAGAATAGAGAAAAAAGAAAGAAAAAGAGCAAAGAAGAAACAGTACCTTGAAATTGAAAAGAGAAGGGAAGGAGATGACAAAATGAGAGGGGGGAGTAAAAGGGCTGAACTGCCACGTCATGATAGTGAGGGCAGAAACTTAAACGTTGATGGACAGAGTTATCAGGTATCCAGGTGAGAAGTAGCAAATAGCCAGTAGAACAGAGTGCGTGCAAGTTAAGCTCCAACACCACATTATATAAAATTAAGAAAAGGGGAAATGATGACGGCATTGACAAACACAATCATCTCATTATTGAAGGATATGCATATTCCATCAGAAATGGACATCACCACATAGAACTACAAAGATTTTTGAATCCCTTCTCTTAGATCATCAGCTTCTACCTTGCCTTTCTTTCAATGGAAGGCAAATAGAGCTAACTATTCAATGGTGATACAAATCAGTGGGGACACATATTAGGGATCATAATCTAGTAAGGGAAATTACTATAAATCTAAGTCTCAACACATTCCCACTTTGAGTCCCCAAATAATGCCTTCTTAATGTCTAGCCAAATAATGCCTTATAAATATCTATACAACTTCAACTATGTGAACTTTCTGATCAGCAGGAGGCATATCAACAAGATTCAAAGTTAACAAACCAGTGTCTGAGTCATAGGCAAAATCAACCATATCTCCACCCACACTGCACTTCCTCGGCTTGACAGACGAGTAAGCACCAAATTGACCACACCCCTTGACTTCCATTGACACTACTGCAACTGCTTCAGTACTCAAGTTCTCGATTCTATCTTCAGCCACAAGATTTCCTTCACCTTGATATCCAGCCTCTAGTTCAGACAATTCTGTGCCTGCCTTCACCTCGTATTTTAGTCCCTCAATTGCCCCACCGCCATTGTACATGTCAATCAGCCCCAACGGTGCAAAGCTGAAGCCAGGTGCTAAGACCTTAATAGGCGTGACAGTGTATGTCTCGTGCTCAAGGATCTTAAAAGAAACGGGCATTGCTGCATTGTAAGGGAGAACGACAAGCTCAGCGCTTCCATGAGAGTAAAGAACACAGTCTCCACTCCAGTTGGGATCCACGGCAGCTTCAGTTATGAAATGGACATCACGGCCCCTGATATAGCCTGTTATCGCCTCTGAGTTAGTTTTGTGGAACGTGTTCTTCCTCTCAATCGTGCTCCACGCTGCACCTTGGCAGTTGTATACTCCAAGCACACCAGTGTATTTGTTCATGTTCCATATCTTCAAAAGGCTGAAACATCATTATATTAGTTTAGACACAATTCTCACAGTTTGCAATCAAATTACCAAAAATAGTTCACTTCCCATTTCCAGCCAGAATTTTACCAGTTGTTAAAAAAGGGAAGTGGAGCAGAGTCTAAGGGTGTGTCTGGTATGGAGGAAAACATTTTCCATAAAATGGTTTTCAATTTTCCCATGTTTGGTTGGTCAAAATATAGACACAATTCTCACCGTTTGCAATTAAATTACCAAAAATAGTTCACTTCCCATTTCCAGCCAGAATTTTACCATAGTTGTTAAAAAGGGGAAGTAGAGCAGAGTCTAAGGGTGTGTTTGGTATGGAGGAAAACATTTTCCAGAAAATGGTTTTCAATTTTCCCATGGTCAAAATATTTTGAAAAACATTTTCTCTCGGAAAACAAGTTCCTTGAAAATGAGGAAAATGACCTCCCTAATGGAAGTAGGTAAAACAAGTTCCATAAGTGATATTCCAAGTTCATTGTCTTGTCTCCTCTCCACCCACCCAATGCCCAACCCCCACCCTTTGACCATCCCACCCCCTACCACCCCCGAACCCCCATACCCCATCCCACCTCCATTTGCTATATTAGATATAAATGCTCTTGGGATAATATTTTTTTGCTTACTTACGAAACACTAGAAAATAAGTAAGAACATTTTCTAGGAAAACATTTTCCTTCACACCAAACACACCCTAAACTGCACATTTTTTTGTGGTTAAAACACTAGTCTCTTCTCTATCCTAACTTTTCCATTCTGAACAAACCAACCTTCCAGCTCAAAATTTTCAAAACTAAGGACCACCTAAGCTGCACATTCAATAAATAGCATTAATGGCGAAAATGAAACACATACCTAACGCCATCACGAGAAGGGTCAGAGAAGAGGGAGTCCTTTGTAGGTCGACCAGGCAAACGAGCACGAAGAATTGTACCATCTGGGAGAACAAGCTTCCTCAGGACATCAAAGTTGTGCTTGCCAGGTGCATCACTGTCATTCAGAACAATAGCAAAAATTAGCAACTCATCGCGAATCATCACATAATATTTCGTCGTTACAAACAAGGATTCAAATAAATACTTTTTCGGGTATTAATTTCTTACCTAACATAGACAGGGCCACCACTCAACGCCCTGGCCGAGCCATGATACTCGGCCGCTGGATGAAGGGAGTGGAACATGTCCCAATCTGGCTGCATAATTTCTCCTAGGAACACACTGTTGTATGCCACACAAGCAATGTGAATAGTGTGTGAGGCTGGATCTCTCGGATAGAAGTCATCTGATGCTCTTACAACTGCTGTCTGCTTTGAGCTGTTTCATTGATATGATCCAAACACAACAATATATTCAGTATAGTTCAAAATTACAATAGTTGAGAGGATGGTTGTTATGGAGAGGTCCGACTATATGATTGACATTGAGAAATTAAAAAGAGACAAATGGGCCAATGTCTCATTATTGATATCATCAATACAGAAAATATCTTATCCACGCTTACGTCAACTTGCCAAAAAACTATTTTTTAAAACATCTAAAGTAACTTTTATTTGGCATATCAGGCAAACCAGAACCAACATGACCATAATACTATGTGTTACACTTTACACTAGTTTGTATGATGCTAGTAATCAAATAATGATCATCCTTATGAAAATAAAAAGAACAGAACTTTAACAACTAAGGAACACTTAGATGGTAATACAATTTACTTTGTTGAAAACTTATAGAAATATTCTATTTCTTAATGAAAAACAATCAAAACACCACCAGAGATTAGTCTAAAAAAAATCAGATCTTTACATATTCTAATATGCTTTTACTTTCCAAAATCAACAAAAATCTCAAAATTTTCAAGAAACTGACTGAAAAAATAGTGGATAAAAAAAGGACTGCCCGGTGCACTAAGCTCCCGCTATGCGCGGGGAGGGAAGAGCCGGACCACAAGGGTCTGTTGTACACGGCCTTACCTTGCATTTCTGACAGAGGCTGTTTCCACGGCCGACTGAAAAAATAGTGGATAACATGAGAAATACAGATCATGCTAACATCAAATGAATAACTTATCAATAACTAATTTTCAGCTGTTAAGATTTGAATTACATCATCAAAAAGTTTCCCTTTTCTTGGAGGGGACATAAATAAAATAATTTAGACTTAAAAACACCTAAAAATGGTAAACTAGAACTAACATGAATTAGAATATAAGATCAAAAATATTTAACAAAAATAGAGAACATACCAGTAAAGTGCATCAGTACTGTGGCTCATGCAAGCAATGCAACCATTATCCGGGAAATTCCTAGCAACGGAAGCATCAAGAGCTTGATGATACTGTTTAGTGAGCTCAACCCGGCCCCCTAAACCACCCCCTAGGGTCTCCAGTATACACTGCACATCCACCTTCAATCCATCCACCCCAGCTGATGCCAAATAACTATGCATTTCATTATAAAACTTATAAGCACTTTTCGGGTTAACCAAACCCAAACCCTGAACCGCAATCGCATCCGTTTTCCAACCCGGTTCATTCTCCATAACCCCTTTTGTAATGTCCGGATACTTCATAACCGGCCCGTATTCCTCCATCCCTTCCACTCCGGCTCGGACTCCGCCCCAATAACCCGTTATCGCGTGCCACACGTACACGTAATTCAACCCGTATTTCTCCTTAGCTATATTCACAATGTTTTTAATCCCCACCGTTGGATCTTCGTTCTTCTGAAACTTTTCGTTCTCTTTTATTCCCGTAAGTCTCATCAACGGTTTCTCGACTTCCGGATCACCCCCGACCGACTGCCAGCCGTCGTCGATGATCACCCACTTCGGCGGGATACCTCCGGCGGTGAGACTTTCGAGGCCGGCTTCGACGCCCTCTTGAGTAACTTCTTGATAAAAAGCATCCCAAGTACACCACCCGAAATAATCAACGATTTTCGGGAGTTTCTTCTCGTGCCGTTGCCTGAAAGTCTTGAGATGTAACTTAACCGCCCTTATCGCCTCCGTAATAACAACAAATGGATCACATCCAGCATGCACATAAACTGTTTGATAAAATGCCGAGCTGACAGTATCCTTATCCCCACTCTCCAGGCACAATTCGAGCTCGTCTTCAGAGTTTCCCTGAAGAACAGCTCGAAATGAACCTTCGATTAACGGAAGGAAAACCGCGTAAACAATGTCATTGTTATCGGATTCGATGTGAGATGTGTCTTTAGTTTGGACAAGTAAAAATTGAGTTTCCATTGGAATTTCACTTCCTTTATTACCCATTTTTTGTGCCATCCACCATAATTTAAACCTAAAACAAGATAAGAATTTAACATCTTGTAATTTCCCTAGTGGTGTGACATGGTGGAAGTTGTTTCGATTGAATTCTGCACCAAGGAATATGCCTTCTAATGGACCTGATGATGCACCTGATGTGGTGATTATGTTGTCAGGTACATTTGTTAGTATTGTGTTGTCCTTTACTATGAGTTTCCTATCGGAAATTTTTATTGCTGGAGTGATCGTCATGGCGGCGTCTTCCTCCTCGACTCCTTTCTCAAACTCAACTTCACTTCCCTGAAAGTAACAACAAAAACATTCAAACACAAATTACAATCTTTATTACCATGCTACAATAAGAACGTTTATTGAAAGATTTGTTTGATCTTAATGTACAACATCTGATATAGTAGTGGAGCCACAATGCAAGTTACATGTTCGACAGAACTCAATAATTTTGACTCAAACCTTATTTTTGTATTGAAAAAAAATTACTCTTGTATATTAATTCGTATAGATAATCTATATTCATTAACCAACAACAACTAACAACAAGTGCATTAATCCCATAAGTAGAGTTCGGGAAATAGTAAATTAAAAAATTCTGAATCCGCCAATAGACGATACAAAGGACTTACTTTGTGAGCAAGAATTGAAGGAGGTGATGAAACAGAGAAACGAAAAGGTTTGGGAAACGAATAGGAAAAATGGGTTCTGGACGTGGGAATTATTGGGTTTTGGATTGGGCTATTTATAGTAGTTATGATGGGATTAATACGATGTCCAGAAATAGAAATGTATTGAAACATGATTGGTGATTTTGGTCTGCCACAGCCTAGCCTCCCTAGGTTTCTTCTTCTCTGTTAAAAGAAAAACAAAAACAAAAACAAAGGGAAACTTGCACTTTTAGTCCTTCAAATATCAATAAATTCTTATTTTTGACCCTTGTGATTTTTTATTACATACTTTTAACTTTTAATTTTTTGATATGTGCATTTATTATTTATTTATTATTAAGTGATAAACCATTCAATTATCGATCATATTATGATTGTACAGAGGATAAAACATTCAAAACTCAAAAATTAGGGAGAAGGTGAGGGTAAGGTTGCGTATACACCACCCTCCCAGACTCCACTTATGAGATTACATTGGGGTATATTGTTGTTGTATAATTAGGAAGAAGGGTCAAATTTGATTTGAACTATGCGAAAGATTTAAATTTGCTTAGCTTTTTAAAAAATAATCTTTAATTGCGATACACGTAGTATCACCGAATGCTAAGCTTACGTTGTTTGAAAATAAGGGCAAATTTAGCTTATTTTAGTAACGACAAGGACATATGTGACTCTAACTATTAACGGAGAACAAATTTATTTAATTTCACATAATTCAAGAATAAATTTGAGGGGTTTGTCCCTTTAAAAATAATTTACATATCACATGCTTCCTACATAAAGGTACCAAGAATATATATTTTAATTGATTAAAGATAAAATATGTTTAATCACATACTGTAAGGACCGAAATAAATAAACTAAAGGACCAGAGGTGCAATTATCCAATAAAGAAAAAAGATACAACTGTTTCGAGGGGAACGGGTCGTTAACAGTGACGGTGGATCAGACCGCCACGTTGGACCTCGGTTTTCCGGCCCGGCAACTTGTGCCCAACTTATAAAAGGAAAATGACAACTTATTGGTGAAAATATTGATATTTTCTTCGTTTTCCAGTGTATTCAAAGTATGAGATCATCTTTTTATTTTTTATTTTTCATCCAGAGTTCAGTAACAGCATTAATGTTCGAAAGCGCTCTCTAACACAATTTTTTGCATATTCAGATTCGAATATAAGACTTCTTATTAGAACGGCAAAAACTTATCCATCCCACTATAATTTTTATTGGTCAGCTAACGGTTGATATTTTGAAGCGGAATTTGTTTTAAGTATTTTTAGAGGAAAATCATGTAGATATTATTACCTCCAATTTAAGTATTGTCTCGCTTAACTAAATTTAAATTTATTTCAAACTTTTTGATGCTTAAATAATTAATTATTAGTATAATTAACTAAATAAAATATGTACAATAAGTAGATATAGGTTAGTTTTGGCAAATACTTTTATGATTTCGACTTTCAATTATTTTTCTGTGTAAAATCTCAAGAGAGATATAATATCAAATGCGTTGTGTAATCAATTAACAAGGTGAGTATGTGAAGCAAAGTGCATCTAATTTTTCGTGGCAGCTAAAACCATTTGAATAATTCAGATAATTAAAGAAAATATCTTGCGTTTAAGGAAGTGATTAGACAGAATGGGCCCACAAGCACAATCATTAAATGAACACTTGTTATATTCGGATGGGATTTAGCTGTTTTTAATATACGTAATTGTTGGGGTCAAGTGCTTAGCTGGAGTTGATGAATTGCTGACTCAGATCATAATTATTGCGTCTAGACAGTTATATCTAGTGCAATATCCCTTAGATTTGCAATTTGTATATGTAAAATATTACTCCATTCGTCTTAAATTATCTGTCTCAATTTTTAGTAATAGTTATCTTGAATTATTTGTCATTTTAGAAGTTCAAGTCAAACTTAATTACTCTCATCTTTTTTTATTTACTGTTACTAATTGATCGTAAAGACTATAATCATCTCAATTATGAAGAAATCACACATAAATAGAGGAAATAATCAATGTAAAATTTCTGAGGAAATACTCAATATAAAATTTCCTGTATTGCCGTGTAATACTTTTTCATGATTAAGGTTGCAGTATTGCAAAATGCACACATCATATTTCTATTTTTTTAATTCCAATGATTAATCAACTCTGTCTTACGTGTCAAGCTGGTTAAACCAAATATGAATATTAAATGTCTCCAGTTGGGAACTGACGTGAATTAAGAAAAAAACACATAGATCTGTGGCAATATAATGTAAATTTGTCTATATATAGGAATATATCAATAGTGGTGGCCCTAGTTTGCGTACTTCTATTTTCTTTTACACTTGTATATCGATCAAGATTCAAAAGGATAAGGGAAGAAAAAAATCGTTTGACAAGAATATGATATCGCTTGTTGACTACATTAATCGTGAAATATTTATGTTCATTAATCATATTAAAACGTTCCTAACCTAACGCCTTACTTTGGGGGGCGTATTTGAAAGGAACAATACATGTCATGCCAAGTCATGTGAAAGAATCAATAGAAGTATGTCAATTTAAATCAAAGACGTACAAGTAAGATATTCCAATCAATCAAATATGATGTGTGTTACTTAAATATGATGATTGGTGGAAAAAGAATTTATCATACTACTATAAATATGAACCCTCATAATTCATAAATGACACCAGAATTCTTAATAAGAACTAGAGAGAGTCGCATCAAGACCATAATTCAAGATCAAGTTCAAGTTGTTAAATTAATCCGTCAAGATTTTAAGATCAGAGAAATCATAAAGATTTTAATGTAAATATTCAAAATAAAATGCTATACCTATTGCAATAATTTCTAATCTTAATAATATTGATAGAATATACACCGTATATTCTTTTGATATTATTAGTGATATTGTACATCCGTAATTATGGTAGTAATTTTATGTATTAAAAAAATGTATATTTGATTTTCGTAACTATAGGCTAGGTTTACTATTGTATATCATGTATATAAACCTATTACATTAATGAAATAATCAAGGGATTATTCTCTTTCAGGGTATCAGCAGTCTAGAAAAAACTTTTTCCTTCTCCACACAGTTTTCGCCGCCCTACTCCTATTCAGTCATCCCTTCGGCCGCCTCTTCCCTTTATTTTTTTTTTCGAAACCCTAATTCTCCTCTCGTTCCTCAATCATGTCTACCACAAAGAATATCTTTCATCCTACCCTTGCAGTCTCCAACAACAAGAACAACATCCCTATTGTTCTTGAAATGGAGAACATCCAGTACGCAACGTGGGCATAACTTTTTAAAATTCACGCAAGGTCTCATAGAGTCCTCCATCATAGAGTCCTCCATCGAAAAAAGCCAAGGATAATGTGTCTTCCACTGATGATGAAATAGAGTTGTGTGAAACTCTTGATGCTACGGTGCTCCAATGGTTTTATTCCACCATTTCTACGGACCTCTTACAGAAAATTATCAAACCCGAGGCCACGACAATGGAAGCTTCGAATAGGTTGCGTGATATATTTCAAGATAACAAAAATTCTCGTGTCGTGACCCTTGAGCAAGAATTCTCTCATATCAATATAGAGGATTTTCAGAATGCCTCGGCATATTGTCAAAGGCTCAAGGAGTTGTACGATCAACTCAAAAATGTTGGTGCGCCAGTCACAAATGATCGTCTCGTTCTTCATATGGTTGCATGCATCTCCGAGGCGTATAATGGGGTTGGAACTCTTATTCGCCAAAGAAATCATATCTCACCATTCTACCAAACACGTTTCATGCTCACCTTAGAGGAAGCAGGATTAGCTAAAAAGGTGACTACCGGAGCCAATCCCGCCGTGATGGTGGCCATGTCCCGCGAAACCGATGACTCTCAATCATTCTCCAAAAATTATGGTCAAAATCGTAATAACGGGGGTGGCAAAAAGTGTCAAAACCATGGTAAAAATTGCGGTAGTGGATGTGGTGGTGGTAAGGGTGGTGGCCACTGCGACAGTAGCGGACAATAGGGGATCGGGCCTCAGAACCCCTGGCAGCAGGTTTGGGCCGCTAGCCAGTGGCCATAGGACCTGCCTTGAGGTAGTGGCCCATGTCGCCCTGCCCATTTCCATCACCAAACTGGTCCAGGCCCAGTGGACAGCAGAGGCAGCAGCACGGGCAGACTGGGCCAAGGAATAACTCAGCCTGGCAGCAGCCTGGCCTGCTTGGGCCTCGGCCTCATCAAGCTTTCACTACTGTGGGCTACCCAATTATCCAACCCACACGGATATCAAGGCGGCAATGTATACACTTGGGTTAAATCCTCCGGATGAAAATTGGTACGTAGACACCAGTGTTACTTCTCATATGACATCCGCACCAGGTAATCTCTCGTCTTATTTCAATTTGAGCAAAAATCGTGGTATAATTGTTGGTAATAGTAATTTCAATTCCAATTTGTGGTTATGGTCACACAAATTTATCTTCCCCAAACCCACATTTAGCCTTGAAAAATGTCTTCTATGCTCCTCACTTAATTAAACATTTGGTGTCTGTGCGGAAGTTTACAACTGATAACTCAGTTTCTGTTGACTTTGACCCTTTTGAATTTTCCGTGAAGGATTTCTGGACGGGGATACCTCTAATAAGATGTGATAGTCGGGGCGAGCTCTATCCCATCACTACTAAACAAGCCACATCGTCAATGTTTGCCGCTTTAGCACCTTCCTTATGGCATGCGCATTTGGGTCATCCGGGTGCATCTGTTCTTTCTTCCCTTGAAGACAATAAATTTATTGAGTGTAATAGTGCTCGTAGTAATAACGTTTGTCCATTTTGTCCACTTGGAAAACATGTTAAATTGCAATTTGTTGCCTCAACTTCTAGTACTTTGTTGTCATTTGATATTATTCATAGTGATTTGTGGACATCTCTCGTTTTGAGCTATTTGGGCCACCGTTATTATGTGTTATTTTTGGATGATTATTCTAATTTTTGTGGACATTTCCGTTATCTAAAAAGTCTCAAGTTTATTTCACATTCATATCATTTAGAGCATTCATCTGTACTCAGTTTGAACGGAAAATTAAGAACATTCAATGTGATAATGGAAGGAAATTTGATAATGGGTCATTTAGAGAATTTTGTAAGGTTAATGGTATATCTTTTCGGTTTTTTTGTCCAGATACGTTGTCACAAAATGGGAAAGCCAAAAGAAAAATATGCACCTTAATAATATTGTTCGGACATTACTAGCCCATGTTTCATTACCACCTTTCTTTTGGCATCATGCATTACAAATGACTGCCTACCTTTTTAACATACTCCCTGGCAAAGGATTAGCATACCAATCTCCACTCAAAATTCTTTATCACAAAGATCTGTTGTATTCTCATCTTAGGGTGTTTGATTGTTTATGTTATCCTCTCTTCCCCTCCACTATAATAAACAAACTTCAAACCCACTCTACCGCTTGTGTGTTTTTGGGTTATCCGTCTAATCATCATGGTTATAAATGTTATGATTTATCCTCTAATAAAATCATTATTAGCTGTCATGTCATTTTTTATGAAACCCAATTTATGTTTGCTAAGTTGCATAATTTCGTGTCCAATTCTTATAATTTTTTGGATGATGGGATCTCACCGTATGTGGTCCACCATTTGGTCCAGCCCACACCTCGACATCCGAACTAGCAAACACCGGTAGGCCCACTGCCTGTTGGCCCAGGCGCCTCCCGTTCTCAAAATCTACCAATAGGTCCACTGCCTGATGGCTCAAATATCCTCCATCCTCCAAATCTGCCAGTTAGCCCACTGCCTGCTAGCCCAACACCCTCTATCCATGAGTCTTTGCCAGCAGGCCCACTGCTTGCTGGCCCAATTTCTGCCGCACAACCACTTCGGCCAGCAGGCTCACTACCTGCTGGCCCAATCCAGTCCAGCCAACACCCAGCCCAGGTCCTCCCAACTCATATACTACCCACTTCTATTCCGTGACAAGGGCCCGATACTTGTAGCCAACGGTGTATTTTTAGACCAAAATGACATTTTAATCTCAACTCTAATGGCACTAAATCCATTCTACCACGTAACCTCGTGTCTGCCCTTCGTGACCCGAATTAGAAAATGGTCATGGATGATGAATATAATGATCTTATTGAAAATAAGACGCGGGAGTTGGTGCCCCGTCCTCCTGGTGTGAATGTAATTCGTTCTATGTGGATTTTTACTCATAAGGAAAAATCTGATGGTTGTTTTGAGAGGCATAAGACCCGTCTTGTAGGTGATGACAAAACTCAACAGGTTAGCGTGGATTGTGGAGAGACATTTAGTCTAATGGTCAAACCGGAAACTATTCGCACTGTTCTCAATCTAACTCTCTCAAAAGCATGGCTCATTCATCAACTGGACGTGAAAAATGCGTTCTTACATGGCGAATTCAAGGAAATGGTATACATGCATCAACCCTTGGGTTTCAGGGACCCCGATCATCCTAACCATGTATGCTTGCTGAAGAAGTCCTTGTATGGGCTAAAATAAGCCCTTTGGCCGTGGTACAAAAGGTTTGCAGATTATGTGTCTACTCTTAGGTTTTCTCACAGCATGTCTGATCATTCTCTGTTCATCTACCGTCACGGTTCTTCTATGGCATACATTCTGTTATATGTGAATGATATTATATTGACTGCTTCCTCTGACAAACTGCGCAAGTTTATCATATATATTCTTAGCTCTGAATTTGCTATGAAGGACTTGGGGCCGTTGAGTTATTTTTTGGGTATTGCTGTCACTCGTCATGCAGGTGGTCTATTTCTATCTCAGAGGAAGTATGAAGCATAGATTATTGAACGGGCTGACATGTCATCCTGTAAGTCATCTCCTACTCTAGTTGACACTAAACCGAAGCTGAGTGCCACTTCTAGCACACCATACGAGGATCCCTCCCACTATCATAGTCTTGCGTGGGCTCTTCAATATATCACGTTTACGAGGCTCGATATTACTTATGCAGTGCAACATGTATGTTATTCATGCATGATGCGAGGGAAGAACACATGCACGCTCTCAAACGCATTGTGCGTTACATTCAGGGCACTCTTGATTACGGTTTACACTTATATCTATCATCAGTATCCACTCTCATGTCTTATACCGATGTTGATTGGGGTGGATGTCCAGATACCAGGCGTTCAACATCTGGTTATTGTATATTTCTTGGTGATAACTTGGTCTCTTGATCGGCTAAACGCCATGCTACTTTGTCGCGATCCAACGCGGAGGCCGAATATCGAAGGATAGCCAATGTGGTGTCTGAGTCCTGTTGGTTATGTAACCTCCTCTTAGAGCTTCATTTTCCTATTCGGAAAGCTACCTTGGTCTACTGCGATAATGTTAGTGTGATATATCTCTCGGGAAATCCTGTCCAACATCAGCGCACTAACACATATCGAGATGGATATTCACTTTGTTCGCGAAAAGGTAGCTCGTGGACAAGTACGTGTCTTGCATGTCTCCTCACGTTATCAAATTTCTGACATTTTTACTAAGGGCCTTCCCTTAGTTTTGTTTGAAGATTTTAGGAACAGTCTCTGCGTACGACAACCGCCCATTATGATTGCGGGGGTGTGATAGAATATACACCGTATATTCCTTTGATATTATTAGTGATATTATACACCTGTAATTATGGTAGTAATCTTGTGTATTAGGAAAATGTATATTTAATTTTTGTAATTATATGTTAGGTTTACTATTGTATATAAACCTATTACATTAATGAAATAATCAAGAGATTATTCTCTTTCAAATATTAATATTTTTATGCTAATTTTATGTCTACAATTACCGCATAGTACCACTATTATTGAAAATATAATTAAATATTAAAAAATATACTCTCTTTAATCGCTTAAATTTTTATATAAGATGGTCACACACTTAATTATTTTTTTTATCACTTAATGATAGAGGGTAGCCCTGATATATGAGGTCATTCGCCCGTACATCCTATCAATAATACCTATAATTAATAGTGACATGACAAATTTTATTTTGAACCTCAGCCAACCTATTGCATCTCTCACTTTCCCCAACTATTATTGAAAGGTTGCACTATTTATAACCACTCACTTGAATATTTTTATTTTTGTAAAATCAGCTGCCTACAAGTTGCTTCGTTTTTGTTACTAAAAAAAAAAGGGAAAAGAAAGAAAGCTCTTTGTTCATTGGCAAGAAGTAAAAAAAGAAAAAATAAGGAAAAAATAAGTGGTGAAATATGTGCGGTGTGCGTTATACAATTTCCAAGAAATCTGCTTCCCTAATTGCAGGAAATAGTGTGTCATAACAAAATTTTGACAGAATTGGCCAATTTCGGAAAGAGAAAATAACAAGAAAACCAGCCACTTGATAATCTTTTACACGAAAATATTTTGATCAATTTCAATAATAAGTTAGTTGCCACCATCAAATGACATTGAATAAGGTTGCTCCTCTTGATAGGGGATTTTGAGTTCGAGCCATGAGCGTAAAAAAATTCTTATTTTCTGAATGAGTCTTATAAAACGTGAATTCGAATATAGTCGAGCTTCAATATAAATATTGAAAATCAAGTGGAAAACCAAAAAAAATTTACTTGTCTATTTTCTTTTAGCTTCTTTTACTTAAGCTTAAAAAATAGAACATTGATTTTACTAATTCAAATCACACACAAATGCTCCTTAAAAGATTTTTAAAAAAAACTCTATAAGAAGTTATTCATTCTCAAAATTTGAACTAAGAACTTTTGATTAAATGTAAAAAAGTAATTTTACCGTCTATCATATTCCTCGATAAGTTTTCTTTTTAGTTATTTTCACTTTCTAGTTTGAATTGTTGTTCTTCTAACCAATTGATTGGTATATTCTTTTCTCTTTTATTAACTCAATAATAATACTATCTGTGGTCCAACAATAACAATATATCTACTGTAGTTTTACAAATTGGGTCTGAATAGGATGTACGCTAGAGAGACAATATTATCTCTGGTCCATTTTATTAACATTTTAAATTTAGTAAAAGAATAAGTATATCTTCTCATAATTCTTTGATCACTAATTGGAGTAAGAGTAAGTAAAAAAGAAAACTAATTAATATCTTCTTAATTTTTAAAAATAAAATAAGATCATTTGAAGAGATATGAAGAATAATTTTAGTCAAATATTTTTTATAATTAATACTAATATTAAATAACTTTTTTCACGAGTGTGAAGATACTTAAAAAAAAAATAACAACAACATATCCAGTATAATCCCACACAATGGGATCTGAGATGGTAAGATGTACGCAGATCTTACATCTATCTTTGTGGGGTAGAGATATTGTTTCTGATAGACCTCCGGCTTAAAAGAACGTAGTCAATGCAGAAATTCGAGGAAAATGACAGCAAGATAACAATAAAAAATAAATAAAGCAACACATAAGAATACTCTCATAAGAGTATGGATCTACGCGAAACCTAAATAATACTACAAAGAAAGGGAGAAGGGGAGAAGAAGAGTCTAACCCCCTCTCACACACAATGCGACAAAACTCAACTACCTATTAACATTCTATCATAACCCTCGACCTCCAAATCTTTCTATCTAGGGTCATGTCCTCAAGCAGCTGGAGTTATGTGTTACACCTCGTAAGATTAAGACGATAATTAAGAATATCATTAAGGAAGTAAGATTCGAATATTGAATATAATGAACGCTTACATATGTTAATACGGGAAATTAGTGTATAAACGGATGTTATCCCGGAATAGTTTTTCTTTAGTGCTATACACGTGACGACGAGAATTAATCCTAGTAGTTGAATTTATTCCAATGGAGTTATGGAATAGTATTGTATTATAAAATTATGACATTGAGGATACGAGGCTTATGAAATTCTCGGGAATCAAAAGAGGTGGGTTTAAGATTTATTAATTGAAGAACTTGGGGGCCAAAGTGTAAAAAGGAAAAATCATATTTTTTATATACCTACACTCACCTCTTCATCTTCATTCTAAACTTGACCTAAAACCTCACCTCTCTTCTCCAAACCCACCTCCCCTTGCTGGCCGAAAATCACCCCAACCCCATACCCAATTTAAGATTTTTATCTTCTCTTTCTAGACTACATTTTTCACCAAAAATTAGAAGCAAAACAATACCAAAAACAGTGGCAAAAACAACCACTGCTGGTCGAAACTGTAGCCCAGAAATTTTGAATTTTTGGGATGAAATTTTGGAAGAAAACGTGTAGGGATGATGGCTTAACATTGTAGAACACTTGCATGTCAATTGGAGTTGAAGAAGTGAACAAAAAAGGGAAAGAAATACGAAAACAGTGGGGATTTTCGGACAAACTGTGGGCAGAAAATTGCGGACTGTTTTGGAACGAATTTAAGGTATAAAATTCTTCTTTCTATGATATAATTGGAATGCATGTTGTTAGAATTAAGATAATGAATTTGTGTTAAGGAGAAATTGGAATTTAAGCGTTGCATGTGACAATTTTGGGCTAGTTGCCAATTTGGGACAGATTTTGGTGTTATTGGATTCGTTGGTTATTGTTGTTATTATTGTCACTAATTGCATGATGAAATTGAAAGGAAACATTGATATTTAGTTGGAATTATTTCTATGGAAGTATTGAAATACGAAATTGGATTTTAGGAGTTAAGATAAGAGTTATGGAATTATGACATGTTGTGGCCAAGAACTTGCATGAAATTGTTGGACATGTTGTGATGTATATGGACTGTTTTAGGGACTGTTTTAGGGACTGTTTTGTGGTGTTATAATGCTGAAAATTTAGTTACCATTATGCATGTTTAAGTGTGGTAATTGCTAAGGTAAGTCCTAAAGGAATAAGGGTGTAGAAAGGCTTCACATTCTACCATCGTTGTTGTTGGAACATGGACTGTTTAGTGGGCCGGGTTATGTTCGTGCACAGCCTTGCATTACTTCATCAAGACCCTCACTAGAGGGCCGGATTACGTAAGATGGATCCATAGATGAGATATGACTTTACCGAGTCCCAGCATGGGCCGAGTTACGATATAACTTTACCGAGTCCCAGCATGGGCCGGGTTATGATATGATTCCACCGAGTCCCGCACTAGTGGGCCGGGTTACGTTACAGATATATATATATATATATATATATATATATATATATATATATATATATATATATATATATATATATATATATATATATATATATAGACAGGCACTCATGTTTTCTTGACTTGACTCTCATTTTTATAAAGCAACTGACTTTTATTGTTTATGGCACAGTTGGATTTTGATCCTGATTTTTAGACTGATCTCCTGTTTTCTGTTGGCTACTTATGATCTCTTTTACAGCTTCATGTTTTACATACTCAGTACATTATTTCGTACTGACCCCCTTTCCTCGGGGGGCTACGTTTCATGCCCGTAAGTACAGGTTTTCAGTTTGGTGAACCTCAGGCTTAGGTTCCTACTTAGCAGGTTGGGAAGCTCCTTTGATTCAGAGCTTTGTCATTTTGGGTACAGAACCTTATTATTTTGACTTTTGTATATTTAGGGGCACGACGGGGCCCTGTCCCGTCATATGTCGTTATCCTTCTTGTAGAGGTCTGTAGACAGTTGTGGGTTGTACTTATGTAAGGGTCATAACTCTGTTTTGGTCAGTCATGCTATTGTACTCTGTGTTGGGGTGTCCCCGTGTATATATGACATTATCTAGTGACAGTCTTGTCGGCTTGCCTGTTGTATTGTGTTGGCTAGTTGTGACTCCTCAGGAGGCAGGTACATTCGGGGGTAAAGGCAGCCTTGTCGGCTTGCCTACCCTGGCATATGTTGTTATTGCAGTGTTATGTTGCCGGATTTCAGACTCATTAAGTGTTAGTTAGATTATGTGTGACAGGTTAGTGTAATGACGTCATTAGGGCGGTTAGTCGCGGCCCGTCGGGTCGGGTCGTGACACTATGCCATGTCTTGTCTAATCACCTCTCCCCAGTTCTTCTTCGACCAACCTCTACCTCTCATAACTCCTGCTATCTTCAGTCTCTCACACCGCCTAAATGACACATCCTCACACTTCCTCTTCACATGTTGAATCACCTCAGTCTCGCTTCTCTCATCTTATCCGACACGGAGGCCGTTCCGACCTTGTCCCATATAACTGCATTTCTAATCATGTCTCTTCTAGTATGACCACACATTCATCTGAGCATCCTCATCTTCGCTACCTTCATCTTCTGAACGTGGGCGTTCTTGACTGGCCAATATTCTGCCCCATACAACAACGCTAGTCTAACCACCACTTTGTAGAACTTACCTTTCAGCCTAGTCGACAACTTCTTATCACAAAGCACCCCGGAGGCGAGCCTCCATTTCATCTACCGTGCTTCAATACGGTGTGCAACGTCATCATCAATCTCCCATCTCCTTGTATTATGGACCCAAGATACTTGAAGCTTCTTCTTTTGGGTATAGCTTGTGCCTCAATCTTGCATCATGTCACTGAACTTACAATCCATATACTCCGTCTATTTTAATTTGTTTGTCTTATTTTTTCCGGTTGTTTCACAAATATTTTTGTAATTTGGTAATTTATTATTTTAATAACTACAACAACAACAACAATATACCCGGTGAAAGATATTTTGGTAATTTATTATTTTAATATCTATATGATATGTTTAAGATCACAAGATTAAAAGATATATTGGTACATTATATACATATATTTAGTTAACAATAACATGATTCAATTTTTTTATTTTTTATATTCAGTTAAATTAAAATAAATAAATTAAAAGCGATGGAGTAATTCAAAACAAAAGGCAAGCAACAGGATAGCAGTTAAATTCTCAAAAGTATCTCAGCGCAGATCTCTAGTACCAGCGGCCCACACGCTGATACAATTTTCCGGCTTTTGAGCATGTCGAGTATGCAATTATTGTATTTGACCCAAAAAGATCTTTGTTTCTTCGCCCCTTTATTTTTTTTATATTAAAAAGAAGAGTGATCTTTTTGTGATTATCCAAATGAAATAATATAGTGAAACTTATATAAATAACTACAGTTTAATTATTATTTTTTAGGCATGATTATATTTTAGATAATTACATTTTGTAGCTACATTAAATAATAACAACCGCAATAACATACTCAGTGTAATCTCATCAGTGGGGTCTGAGAGGGTATGATGTACGCAGACCTTATCTCTGTCTTGGGAGGTAGAGAGGTTGTTTCCGATAGACCCCCGGTTAAGAATAAACAATACAACAATAACAATAAAGAAGTAGAACAACAACAAAGCAAGTTAAATAAGAGAGGAACAAAGATTCGATCTGTCTTTCATTCCTGGATCCAGATCCGTTTTTCTTACTAGATCCAGATCCAGATCCGTTTTTCATACCTGGATCCAAATCCACCAGGTCCATAAAAATCAGATCCAAATCCGTATCCATCGGATCCACTGATCGGATTTGGATCCACATGTAAAAATATTTGCCTTGCTAAGAATGTAACCTTGCTAAATTTTTTTTTTTGAACTGACAAATGATTTTTACTTAGCTAACAGTTTAATGTGTTTCAATTTGAAATGTTCATATGAGATATTTTGTTCGTTGTCTCGTTTTGATTGTGAGCTATTAGTTGAAAATGTTGGACAGTGACAATAGTTGTGGAAAATGATGACTAGTATTTTCACAATTCAGAAGTTGCATGTGCTTGGAATCTTCGCAAATGAAGTGAATATAATTTTAACTACTTGTCTATGAAGATGTTAGTCATTCACTAATATAACATTGATTTTATTATCGAAGTTACCTCTTTATTTTTTAGTTTTTGAGTTAACGCGGGGATAAATTGCACTTATTTTGAGAATTAAACTTGCAAGGATGTGCTTAGCAATTTTAAGAAAATACTTATAAAATTACATTCTATGTTATGAATATATTTAATAAAAAATGGATCCACAGATCGGATCTGGACCTGATACGGATCTCAAATACAAGATCCAGATCTGATCCGTCAGAAACGGATCCGGGTCCGATCCGGATCCGTCGGGTCTAAATTTTAAAGATCCATATCCTATAAAACGGATTTGGATCCACCGGGTCCAGGATCCATTGCCATCTTTAGTAAAGTGTATTCAAAATTCGTTTTCGTTGTATTCAAGTCAGATTTCGCTATATTCAAATCAGATTTCGTTGTATTCAAGTCATATGTATTTAACACAATTGTATTCTAGCAGATGTATTCAACTCAACTATATTCATTTGTAGCTGCTTTTACACTGTATTCAATTTATTATATTTAAAATCGATTGTATTCAAAAACTATAAATGCAACAAAAAAATATAGGAAATATTCAGATGTATTCAAATTTTATTTATAAAAATTAACGAATACACTGAAACACTGAATACAAGAAATAAAATACACTCCAAAACACTGAATTTCACACTAAAAATAAGGAATACACTCAAATACTAAATACAAGAAATAAAATACACCCTCACACACTAGATTTTACACTAAAATTTTACGATTACACCCAAAAATTGAATACAATAAATAAAATACACACCAATCTGAGATACAAAAAAATAAAATACACTCCAATTTAAAATAAAAAACATCGTTGAACTCCGGTGAAGCTCAAATCTGAGTCAACACGCCGAAAAACAACATTGAAATTCAGCATCGGCCAGATCTGGAGGGAGGCGAGGCGAGGCGAGGCGATGATGACCAGATCTGAATCGGATGGAGGAGAACTACGAAGCTCCAGTTCTGAACCGGAAAGAGGAGAATGACGAAGCTCCAGATCTGAATCGGACGAAGAAGAATGAAGAAGCTCAGAACGGAGGAGAACGACGAGATCTGGAAGGTGCCGACGGTCGTTTCAGTTGTTACCGGCGAGGAGCGGCGGTCATTTCAGTTGTTACCGGCGAGGAGCGGCGGTCGTTTCCATTGTTACCGGCGAGGAACGACGAAGTCCACCGCCACCATCTAGATACGGAGAGAAAGCGGAGCTCTGATTGCTTGTCGAATGAGAGATCTGGAAGTCGTGTGAAGGAGAGGGATATGAGAGAGGTGTTGTATTCGTGGTTAGTCGCCGGAGCTCCGGCAGCCGGGCGGCGGCGGAGAGAGAGAGAGGGAGGGGTGAGGGAGAAGAGAGGAGTGAGGAGTGAGGCATGAATACAAGCCATAAACCTAATGTATTTAGTATAGCTATGGATGATAATTTACAAAACTATAGTAACTACTAAATATAATAAAATTAAAATATAATTATTATTAATAATTACTTCTTAGAGTTAGCTATGTCAAGTAATTATTCCAATAATATATGTATCCCTTTGCAAAGTTTGTTCTTTAAAAGATTATACTGCATATAGTTATGTGTATTGTATACTTCTTGGAATATATAATTTACATTTTGTAATAGTAAGAACAGCTAAATTGTATAATTATATACTAGGGTCATTGGGTTTGTTGCTTAGAGTTATGCAGGAGTGTTTTCAGAGGCATTTTCGGGGCGAGCTCCGGGGTGGGGCATACCGAAAATGCTCTGGAGCGCAAATTCATAGGGCGTACGCTCTATAATTTGGGGTGTAAGTCACGGACAAGAAAGCATAAGCCCCGAGCGAAAAAGCGTAAGTCCCATACGTAAAAGTGTATGCCACATGCATAAAATCGTATGTCCTAGGCGTTAAATCTAATTTTTTTAAAATTAAAAATATTTTTGCTATAGATTATAATTTTATTATTGATGTACTGATATTTATACTTTATGCTATCATATTTTCATGTTGTGGTGATTTTTTCCAAAATATATAAGTAATACTGTCATAAATAATTATTTTAGATATTTATGTCTTAAATTGGTAGGATATAGATTTCATTCCACTATGTTGCTGAAGTAATTTTTTTCATTTTTTTTCCGTTGCCATTACACTTTCATCCTTCTCCTTCTTTCAAACATATAAATAAAAATCAGTGTGAATATTAGTTGAGGTGGAAAGAACTAATAGATGTGGAGATTAATGACGAAGTGGATGAAGATTTTATTTTAAAGATAATCTAGGCTATTACGAGGTATCATTTGTTGTGTTGTTACCTTTCTCATATTATATTTTTTTATATTATTGGTGATTTATTTGCAGAATTTTTATGAAAAAATTACTTTTGCTTATTTTTTAGTAGTAAAATTATAAAATTGAAGATACATGAAACATACGCTCCGTAGATCTATGGGGCTTATGCCCCGTATATCGAGGCTTACACCTCCCCCCATGCTGCGTAAAACGCATGGACTCACGCCCCCGCCTCTTAAAACAGTGAATTGCAAATATTATTAATGCATAAATAAGTTACGCAGAGTGTATTTATGCAGGTTTAGTTATTCATGGAGTATTAATTATTTCATCTTCTATTTTGCATAATATAATGCATATATTCTCTTATAACGTATACATGTATTAACTATTCGGAATTGTAAACTGATAACAGAATACTTTACTGAAGTTTATACATAACAATTAAATTGTTATCAGATATGGTACTGTTTTAATACATAAATAATTCACTTGTTAACCAGCAACCAAATGCCCCTTAAAACATATATACCATATGAATGTAAACCCTATTGGAGTACTTCATACCACTTCTATCCCAATTTATTTATTAGGTTGGATTTTAAGAGTCAATTTTTTTTAAATTTTGATCGTCAAATAAGATATAAAATTTACATATTTGGAAACTATATAAAATATATTTTAAGTTACAATAATTAGCAATTCAAAAAATATATATATATAAATACAGTAAAAAATTGTTTAACTCGCAAAATATTGTAAGTTACATGGAGTAGTATTTTCCCTTAACAGATGAATATAATATATTTTAAAATAATTTGCTTTATTTTTTCTCAAGCATCCTCTCTCCTTCTCTCTCTAAGAACGTGAACGTTAAAGGTAACCTACGTCACTTGATTCTGGCCAGCGAGACCCTCTCTCCGGCGATCAGGTAAGGGGCCTACAGTCTCCCTCTCTCTCCATATATCTCTCATCCTTTCTTCCTTTCTTCCACTTTTTCTTTCTCTCTCGATCTCTGTTTCTACTATATTTTTTAGCGGCCTCTTTTCCAGCGAAGTACACCAGCGATTTCGTCTAGCCGAATTATTTCTGACGAAGGCAAGGCTTCATATCGGAAACCTACTGGACTGGGATATCTACTCTCGCCCACTACTCCTCACCAGCAGCCACCATAACGGCCACCACTGCATCGCCGGTAGCTTATTTCAGCGGTTCTCAGGTGACCTTTCTCCCTATATCTCTTCCCTTTTTCTCTTTTTGTTTTCCTTTTATTTGCTATTGTAGGTACCAGCAGATATATATCCAAAGCATCAACTGGCGAAACATGACCGTCGAGACCGAATTTGTCACGATGCGCATCTGGGCTCTATCTCTCTGGTCTTTCGTCTAACATCTGGGTTCTATCTCTCTGGTCTTCTTTCTTGCTGCTAATTTATCTCTTCTTGGCTATTGAATTCATTTCATAATATATTGATTCCCTCCCTTAGTATATTACGTTCTTGCATTTACTCTTCTTGCCTTTAGTTATATCATTCTTGGCGTTCCTGATTTAGGTGTAAACCTTTGATTAGTCTATTAGTTTATATCCACTTTAATGACTTTGGTGACTGAAGGTAGATTAGGGTAATGTTCTCGATCGGGGATGGGGGCGAGGGTTAGGAGAGGTAAGTGGGGGTAAGGGAGATGTTAGGCTGAGAATAGGGTCTTGGAACATTGGGACTTTAACGGGGAAGTCCATAAAACTAGTTAAGATTCTTAAGAAGGGGAGGATTAATATAGCATGTGTCCAGGAGACCAAATGGGTAGGACCTAAGTCTAAGGATGTAGACGGGTATAAGTTATGGTTCTCGGGTAGGTCGAGGTATAGGAATGGAGTAGGTATTTTGGTAGATGGCGAGCTAAGGGATCAGGTGGTAGAGGTTATGAGGGTCAATAACAGGATGATGGCGATTAAGTTGGTAGTTGAAGGGTTCACTATGAACATTATTAGTGCTTACGCGCCGCAGGTAGGCCTGGACGAGGAGGAGAAAAGACGCTTTTGGAAGGATTTGAATGAGGTGGTGGGAGGTATACCACCCATTGAGAATTTATTTGTATAAGAGGATTTCAATGGACATATCGGGTCACTTTCGGGGGTTATGATGACATGCATGGGGGATTTGGCCTCGGGGACAAGAACGGAGAAGGTGTCTCACTTTTGGAGTTAGTTAAGGCTTTTGGGATGGTGATAGCCAATTCGAGGTTTATGAAGAAGGAGGAGCGTTTGGTGACTTTCCGTATTTCGGTGACTAAGACTTACATAGACTTTTTCTCCTTAGGAAGGTTGACAACGGTATTTGTAAAGACTGCAAGGTTATTTTGAGTGAGTATCTTGCAACCCGACATAAGATTTTGGTGATGGATTTGGAGATCGAGATGGAGAAGAAGATGAGGGTTGCGGATGACAGGCTAAGAATCAAATGGGGGAGTTTGACTATGGCTAGTTTAAAAGAGATGGTGGAGAAGTTGATGGCCATGGGGGCTTAGAGTAGTAGTGGGGATGCGACCGGTATGTGGGACGGGACGGCTAGTTGAATTCGGAAGGTAGCTAGAGAAGTGCTAGGGGTCTCGCAGGATAGCCGTGGTGGGCATCGAGGGGACTGGTGGTGGAAAGGCAAAGCTCAAGAGAATGTGGAAGCAAGAAAGTGGCGTATGCGAAATTAGTAGAAAGCAAGGATGGGGTGTAAAAGTGGACAAATATGAAATTATATAAGATGGCGAGGAATGAGGCAAAGCTAGCGGTTAGGGCAGTTTTGAACGCATGTATATGGAATTACAGGAAAATGGCGGGGATAAAAAGTTGTAAAGACTAGCAAATGCGATGGAGAGGAGGACCCGTGACTTAAATCACATGAGGTGCATTAAGGATGAGGACGACAAAGTACTGGTGTAGGACGCGCATATTAGACGGAGGTAGCAGTCTTACTTCCATAAACTCTTAAGCGAAGAAGGAGATAAATACATTGTGCTAGAAGATCTGGACCAATCCGGAAGGTACCAGAATTTTGGATATTGTATAAGTATTAAGGTTGATGAGGTTAATAGTGTTGTTCGCAGGATGCGCAGGGGATGAGCAACCGGGCCTGATGAGATCTCAGTTGAATTTTGGAAGAGCGCAGGCAGGGCAGGTTTAGAGTGGCTGGCTGAGTTGTTTAATGTCATTTTTAAGACGGCAAGAATGCCTGAAGAATGGAGGTGGAGTACAATGATTCTTTTGTACAAGAACAAAAGTAACATCTAGAGTTGCAACAACTATAGGGGGTATCAAGATGCTAAGCCACACTATGATAGTTTGGAAAGGGTCGTGGAGATGAGGGTTAGAAGAGGTGTATCTATTTCCGAGAACCTATTTGGATTCATGCGGAGGCATTTGACTACAAAATCCATTCATTGTATTAGGAGGTTGGTGGAGCAGTATAGGGAGGGGAAGGGAGACTTACATATGGTTTTCATCGACCTCGAGAAGGCATAAGATAAAGTCCCTAGGAAGGTTCTATGGAGATGTTTTGAGGTTAGAGGTGTACCTTTGGCGTACACTAGGGAGATCAAGGATATGTATGATGGAGCCAAGACCAGGGTATGAACAGTAGGAGAAGACTCGGAGTACTTTACAGTGATAATGGGGTTGCACCAAGGATCAGCTCTTAGCCCATTCTTATTTGCCTTGGTGATGGATGGACCGACGCGACAAATTAAAGGGGAGGTTCCATGGTGTATGTTATTCGCAGATAACACAGTCCTGATTGATGAGACTCGCAGCGGAGTGAACGCTAAGCTGGAGGTTTGGAGATAGACTCTGAATTCTAAAGGGTTCAGGCTGAGTAGGACCAAGACAGAATACTTGGAGTGCAAGTTCAGTAACAGGAACGACCATGAGACATGCGTGGAGGTGAGGCTTGGCACTCAGGTCATTCCAAAGAAAGGAAGCTTCAAGTACCTCGGGTCTATTATCCAAGAGAATTCAGAGATTGATGACGATGTCACACATCGTATTGGGGCAGGGTGGATGAAATGGAGGCTCGTATATGAATTCTTGTGCGATAAAAATATTCCACCAAAACTTAAAGGTAAGTTCTATATGGTGGTGGTTAGACCGATTATGTTGTATGGGTAGGAGTGTTGGCTAGTCAAGACTTCGCACATCCAAAAGATGAAAGTTGCAGAGATGAGGATGGTGAGATGGATATGTGGGCATACAATGAGGGATATGATTAGAAATGATAATATCCGGAACAGAGTGGGAGTGGCCTTGGTGGAGGATAAGACGCGGGAAACGAGGTTGAGATGGTTTGGGCATGTGCAGAGGAGAGACACAAATGCCCCAGTGTGGAGGTGTGAGAGGTTGGCTATGGACGGGTTCATGAGGGGTAGAGGTGGGCCGAAGAAGTATTGGGAGAGGTGATTAGACGGGATATGGCGCATGTGCAACTTACTGAGGACATGACCTTAGATAGGGGGTTATGGAGGACACATATTAGGATAGAAGGGTAGTAGGTAGTTGAGCGTAGTCCTACTTACACTTACATAATGGTAGTTTTAGTGTTATTATTGTAGCCATGCTTAGTCTATCATACTAGTAGGCGCCGTATTTCTTTATACTCCTCTGTCATTTGATTTCGGCTGATGTAGGTTCTTTCGTGTACTTTGTTTATATTATTTGTCTGCGTTAGTTACTGCTTTTTTTTAAAAATGTTTTATCATGGCTTATTCGCTTTTGTTACCATCATTTTCATACTTCTTTAAATTTTTTGTCCGGATCTGACCGTTTCTCTTGCTTTGCTTGTGCTTATGCTTTGTCTTGAACCGATAGTCTTTCGGAAATAACCTCTACCTACCAAGGTAGAGTTAAAGTCTGTGTACACTCTACCCTCCCCAGATCCCACGTTGTGGTACTTCACTGAGTATTCTGTTGTTGTTGGATACCCCATGTATATATCCCTTTTTTAAACAACAATCTTCATTCAACTTGGTACAAAGAATGTTACATTGGGAATGTACAGAGGACAGGTAGGTCAGTTTATAAAGAGGACAGTTGAATCTGGTCACACTATTTTTCTTTTGTGCTGCATAATATAGTAAAATTTTAGGTTTTAGAAAACGATTATGGTACTAAGTACAAGGTATTTATTCGGTTCATAATAACTGATTTTTATAATTAATAATACCATTAAATAACTTTTTTCACAAGTGTGAAGAAACTTTAAAAATAAATAACATAGAATCCACCATAGACACACTACTTTTCCAATATGAGGCAAAACTCTGATTTTCTCCATCCTATATAAAAGAATAATTTGGTGTGTCAATCCACCATAGACACACTACTTTTCCAATATGGGGCAAAGCTTTGATTGTCTCCTTTCTAAATAAAATAATTAGCAAAAAAGAATGGGATATACTCCCTCTGTCCCAAAATACTTGTCATGTTTCTCTTTTTAAAAGTCAATTCTATTAAATTTCAAAGATAATACGATTAAATTTATTTAATATTTTAAAATTACAATTTAGTTATTCGAAAACTATACAAAAAGTACTATAAGTTGCAACTTTTCTCACATTAATATTATTAATAAATATAATGTAAAATATTGATCAAAGTTCATGTAGTTTGACTCTTGAAAAATATAATGTTACAAGTATTTTGGATGAGAGGGAGTAAATATCTATAGGTGAAACTGTCTGTTTTATGTCAAGCTTATCAATGAGGACGACATCTAACATTACCCTCTTAGAGTTATTATAGAGATATTAAGGTCCCGTTTGACCATAGATTTTGGAAGCATATTGTTTTGCAATAAAGAAGGGAAGCCTTGGAGTAACTGGTAAAGTTGCTGCCATGTGATCAGGAGGTCATGAGTTCAAGCCGTGGAGACATCCTCTGACAGAAATGCAAGGTAAGGTTGCGTACACCAGACCCTTATAGTCCGGCCCTTCCCCGGACCCCGCGCATAGCAGGATCTTAGTGCATCAGGCTGCCCTTTATTGTTTTGCTATAAAATTTTGATAAATTTTTAAAATAAATCTTCAAATCCCAAATTCGGGCTCAAACCTATTTTTGGGCCAAGATCTATATTTTAGCCTTTTAAAAACTATCCCAAACTTTTGTATTTTATAAAAAAGCCCCATCTATTTATGATCCAATTAAATCTATCTACCATGTTCCTCCATTAAAGTCGTATCTATCATATTTTCACAATTAAAGCAGCCTATTCTATAAAGTGAACGAGCTAAGCTGTGTTCAAACAGTAGAAGAAGAAATCCTAGGAAAAATTGTTCTGCCAACTGTAGAAACCCGTTGCGAAGATAAAAGTAGATCTTTGTGATAGAATATATGGAAATATATTCTTTTGGTATAATTAGTGATTTTGTATATCTGTAATTATTGTAGCAATATTTTATATTAGTTAGGTACTATTGTATATCATGTATATAAACTTTTTACATTAATGAAAATAATCATGGGATTATTCTCTTTCATGGTATCAACAGTCTAGGGATAACTTTTTCCTTCTCTACATAAACTTCTGCCGCCCTACACTCTTACTCGGCCGTCCCCTTCCCTTCAATTTTTTTCCGAAACCCTAATTCTCCTCTTGTTCCTCAATCATGTCTAACACAAAAATACCTTTCATCCTGCCATTGCAGTCTCCAACATCCCTATTGTTCTTAAAATGGAGAACGTCCAGTACACGACATGGGCAAAGCTTTTTAAAAATCACGCAAGATCTCATAGAATCCTTCATCACATCGTTAAAACCAAAAAAGACAATGAGAAGGTGCCTTCCACAAATGATGAAATAGAGTTGTGGGCAACTCTTGATGATACGGTGCTCCAATGAATTTATTCCACCATCTCTACGGACCTAATACAGACAATTATCGAACCCTACGTCGCGACAATGGAAGCTTGGAATATGTTGCGTGATATATTCCAAGATAACAGAAATTCTCATGTCGTGACCCTTGAGAAAGAATTCTCCCACATAAACATGGAGGATTTTCTGAATGCCTCAGCCTATTGTCAAAGGCTCAAGGAGTTATTGGATCAACTCAAGAACGATGGCGCGCCTGTCACGAATGATCATCTCATTCTTCAGATGGTTGCAGGCCTCTCCGAGCCATATAATGGAATTGGAACTCTTCTTCGCCAAAGCAATACTCTCCCACCATTCTACCAAGCACGTTCCATGCTCACCTTAGAGGAAGCAGGATTGGCTAAAAAGGCGGATAATGGAGCCAATTCTACCATGATGGTGGCCACGTCCCGCGAAATCGATGACTCAATCATTCTCTGAAAATTATGGTTAAAACCGTAACAACGGTGGTGTCAAAAAAGGTCAAAACTGTGGAAATAATCATAGTGGCGAATGTGGTGGTGGAAAAGGTGGTGGCCGCGATGACAACGGTAGCGGCTGTATCGGACGTGGAGGCGGCAGTGGAAGTAAGCAGGGGGCCGGGCCACAACACTCCTGACAACAGGCTTGGGCCTTGGGGCAGTAGCCATGGAGCCGTGCCTGCGTTGGGCTAGTGGACAGTAGCCCATGCCGCCCTGCCCATACCCATCTCAAAACTGGACCAGGCCCAGTAGCGGTCAGCAGCAACCAACCTAGAATGGGCCTTAAAAGTACACGGCCTGACAGCAGCCTGGCTTGCTTGGGCCTCGACCACAGTAGGCCTTCGCGGCTGAGGACCCAACAACAGCCCCAATCCACACGGATATCGAGGAGACGATGCATACACTTGGGCTAAATCCTCTGAATGCAAATTGGTACATGGACACCGGTACTACTTCTCACATGACGTCTGCACCAGGTAATCTCTCATCTTATTTCAATTTGAGCAAAAATCGTGGCATAATTGTTGGTAATGGTAATTCAATTTTAATTCATAGTTATGGTCACACAAATTTATCTCCCCCGAACCCACCTCCAGTCTTGAAAAATATCCTTCATACTCGTCACTTAATTAAAAATTTGGTGTCTGTTAGAAAATTTACAACTGATAATTGGGTTTCTGTTGACTTTGACCCTTTTGGATTTTCTACGATGGATTTCTCGACGAGGTTACCTCTAATGAGATGTGATAGTCGGGGCGAGGTCTATCCCATCACCACCACCACCACTAAACAAGCCACACCGTCAACATTTGCCACATTAGCACATTCCTTATGACATGCGCGTTTGGGTCATCCGGGAGCATCCATTCTTTGCGCCCTTCAAAATAATAAATTTATTGCGTGTAATAGTACTCATGGTGCTAATGTTTGTCATTCATGTCCGCTCAGAAACATGTTAAATTGCCATTTTGCCTCTAATTCTAGTACTTTGTTGTCATTTGATATTATTCATAGTAATTTGTGGACATCTCCCGTTTTGAGCTCTTTGGTCCACCGGTATTATGTATTATTTTGGGATGATTATTCTAATATTTTGTGGACATTTCCGTTATCTAAAACGTCTCAAGTTTATTCCATATTCCTATCATTTAGAGCATCCGTATTCAATTTGAATGGAAAATTAAGAACATTCAATGTGATAGTGGAAGAGAATTTGATAATTGCCCATTTAGATAATTTTGTAAGGTTAATGGTATATCTTTTCGATTTTCTTGTCCACATACATCCTCACAAAATGGGAAAGCCGAGAGAAAAATACACACCATTAATAATATTATTCGTACATTACTAGCTCATGCTTCATTACCACCTTTATTTTGGCATCATGCATTACAAATGGCTACTTACCTTCTTAACATACTCCCTAGCAAAGGATTAGCATACCAATCTCCACTCAAAATTCTTTATCACAAAGATCCTTCGTATTCTCATCATATGGTGTTTTGGTGTTTATGCTATCCTCTCTTTTCCTCCACTATAATAAACAAACTTCAAACCCGCTCTACCGCGTGTGTTTATGAGTTATCCGTCTAATCATCGTGGTTACAAATGTTATGATTTATCCTCTAATAAAATCATAATTAGTCTCCATCTCATTTTTTATGAAACCCGATTTCCGTTTGCTAAGTTGCATAATTATGTACCCAATTTTTATAATTTTGTAGATGATGGGCTCTCACCGTATGTGGTCCACCATTTGGTCCGGCCCACACCTCGGGATTTGGACCATCAGACACCGACAAGCCCACTGCCTGCTAGCCCAATCACCTCCCATCATCAAAATCTTCCAGCAGGCAGTGGGCCTGCTGGCCCAAATTCCTTCCTTCCTCCAAATCTACCAGCAGACCCACTGCCTACTGGCCCAGTTCATACCATCCATGAGTCACTGCTAGTAGGCCCACCGCCATCGCCCAAATTGACCATCCCAATTTTCGGCCAAGAAGCCCCTCTTGGCCCAACCGATCCGGCCATCGCGATCACCGACCCACTGTGCTCCCGACTCGAATCCAGTCAAATACCGGATCTTCTGTATTGGGCCAACCCACATTGTCTACTCCTATCCAGCCCATTACCACTCCGGTACAGAGGCCCGTTACTCGTATCCAACGGGCCATTTTTAAACCAAAGCGCCAGTTTAATCTCAACTCTAATGGCACTAAATCCCCCTACCACGTAATCTCGTGTCTGCCCTTCGTGTCCCGAATTGGAAAATGGCCATGGATGACGAATATAATGCTCTTATTGAAAATAAGACATGGGAGTTGGTGCCCCGTCCACCCGGTGTTAATGTGATTCGTTCTATGTGGATTTTTGCTCATAAGGAAAAATCTAATGGTTCTTTTGAGAGGCTTAAGGCCCGTTTTGTAAGTGATGGCAAAACTCAACAGGTTGACGTGGATTGTGGAGAGACATTTAGTTCGGTGGTCAAATCGATAACTATTCGCACTATTCTCAGTCTAGTACTCTCAAAATTATGGCCCATTCACCAGTTGGACGTGAAAATGTGTTTTACATGACGAACTCAAGGAAATGGTATACATGCATCAACCCTTGGATTTCAGGGACCCCACTCATCCTAATCATGTATGCTTGCTGAAGAAGTCCTTATATGGGCTAAAACAGACTCATCGGGACTAGTACAAAATATTTGCAGATTATGTGTCTACTCTTGGGTTTTCGCATAACATGTATGATCATTCCCTGTTCATCTATTGCCACAGTACTTCTTTGGAATACATTTTGTTATATCTAGATGATATTATATTGACTGCTTCATTTGACAAACTGCGCAAGTCTATCATATCTTTGCTCAGCTCAGAATCTGCTATGAAAGACTTGGGGCCACTGAGCTATTTTTTTGGTATAACTGTCACTCGTCATGCAGGTGGTCTCTTTCTATCCCAGAGGAAGTATGCAGTAGAGATTATTGAACGGGTTGGCATGTCATCATTTAAGTCATTTCTTACTCTGGTTGACACTAAACCGAAGTTGAGTGCTACTTCTAGCTCACCTTATGAGGATCCCTCGCACTATCATAGTCTTCCAGGGGCTCTTCATTATCTTACATTTACGAGACCCGATATTACTTATGCAGTGCAGCAGGTGTGTTTATTTATGCATGATCTGAGGTAAGAACACATGCACGCTCTCAAACACATTGTGAATTACATTCAGGCACTCTTGATTATGGTTTACACTTATATCCATCCCCGGCATCTACTCTCATGTCTTATACAGATGCGGATTGGGGTGGATGTCCAGATACCAGACGTTCGACATCTGGTTATTTTATGTTTCTTGGTGATAACTTGGTCTCTTGGTCGGCTAAACGCCAGACCACTTTGTCGCGTTTCAGCGTGGAGGCCGAATATCGAGGGGTAGCCAATGTGGTGTCTGGATCCTGTTGGTTTCGTAACCTCCTCTTAGAGCTTCATTTTCCTATTCAGAAAGCTACATTGGTTTACTGTGATAATGTTAGTGCGATATATCTCTCGGGGAATCCTGTACAACATCAACGCACTAAACATATCGAGATGGATATTCACTTTGTTCACGAAAAGGTAGCTCGTGGACAAGCATGTGTCTTGCATGTCCCCTCACGTTATCAAATTGCTGTCATGTTTACTAAGGGCCTTCCCTTAGTTCTTTTTTAAGATTTTAGGGACAGTTTCAGCGTACGACGACCGCCCGTTACGACTTGCGGGGGTGTGATAGAATATATGGAAATATATTCTTTTAGTATAATTAGTGATTTTTGTATATCGCAATTATTGTAGTAATATTTTATATTAGTTAGGTAAATATTTAATTTTCTTAATTATAGCCTAGAATTACTATTGTATATCATGTATATAAACACTTACATTAATAAAAATAATCAATGGATTATTCTCTTTCACTTTGTATTGTAATTTGAATTGTAGTAGCTAGTAAGTGTGTTATTAGCCGTCGTTATTAAAATATCATGTTATGCATAATTTGGAATTAGCAAGTATGTTCTGTATGATTGGATACTTTTGATAATTTTTAAAATTTATGAATATAAGTAATATTTAATGTTTTTCAAAATAAAAAAATGAAATACGTTTTGAAAAATTATGACCAGTACAAAACATATAGTATTGGTTTTCCCGTATCATTGAAATATCAATGTTTTAGTAGTGAAATAATATTATGACCTCTTTCACTTCTCGACAAAAATAATGAGGAATCATGTGATACCATCATGTCATTCGACATTATCTTTTGCACTAATTTAGAGTATTGCTTCTTGAGAATAAATTGAATTCCATAAGTTCCTCTGTTCTGTAAATTCAAGGTTTAAGCTTTTAGCAGCTTTATAGTTTTTCTAGTTAGCACGTCCCAATTCCCAAATGTATCGTCGGTCTCTTTTAGTCCTGTTCTCTTTTTTTCCCTTTGGTATGAAAGTGGCAGTGTTTGATTCGTGGCTTTAGAAAATGAAACTAAATATTAGCGAATATTCTTCGAATATTTCCTGTATATTTTGTAATTATGATAAATGTATATTTAAGGTAACTTAGAATTCTAATTATATTATGAATCAACCTTTGTAAGGTAAGTTATGATTCATACCATATTATGAATCAATATTTGTACAACTATATATATTGTGAATAATGAAAGGAATCCCCAAGGGAAATTATTCCATCTTTCATGGTATCAAGAGCCTAAAACCTAAATCCCTTCTCTTCCTCATTCTCGGCCGAAATCAGCATTTTTTTTTCTGATTTCACAGAAAAAAAAGAATTTTATTTTTCTGGTTTCTTCCTCCCTTTCTCGGCCAAACCAGAAAATTCCCTTCCCTCGGCAGGCGGCAACTATGTCTTCCCCCACAAATTCCGGCTCATCCACTGGCACACTTGACAATCCCTCTCAACGTTCAGTATCTTCTTTTCATCCAGCATTCGCCGTTAACAACATCAAGAATTTTATCCCTATAATTCTTGACCAAGAAGACTGCCAATATTCCATGTGGATGGAACTATTCTACATTCATGCATGTGCATACAACGTGCTCGATCATATTGACGAATCTGTTCCTCGTCCCACCGATGTTACAGACTCAATCTGGCGGCGTCTTGACGGCATCGTCAAACAATGGATCTACGGCACTATCTCCCAAGACATGTTGTGCACTATCATGAAAACATGTGCTACGGCACGTGAACTTTGGGTCCGGCTAGAACAAATCTTTCAGGACAATAAAAATACTCGGGCCGTATATGTGGAAGAGCAATTCAATAATACCCGCCTCGAGAATTTTAACAACATGTCCGAATATTGTAAGCAACTGAAAGTCATAACCGATCAACTATCCAAAGTCGGGACTTCTGTTTCAGAAATCAAGATGGTGCTTCAACTTGTTGCGGGTTTACCAAAAGGTGAATATGACACACTCGCAACAATGATTCAATAAGCCGACCCTCTCCCAAGTTTCAACAAGGCACGTTCTCAACTATTGTTGGAAGAAACTAGACGTGCTAAACAAGAGGAACACAATCAAAAGGCCTTAGCCGTTGACGGGATGACAACACCTGCTGCCTGCAGCAGGTCCAGCAGTAGCAGCATGCTAGTGGCGGAGGTCGTGGCGGCAGAGGTCGCAACAACAAAAGCAAGGGCCGCGGAAAGGGCCAACGCAACCAGCAGCAGCGGCCAGAATCGAACCAAAGAATGCCAGGGCACAACCAGCAGTGAGCGTGCCCAACTAGCGAAATGGGCCTCGCCGCATGCCCGCACTGCATGCAGGGCCCGGGCCCGGCGATGCGTGGTCGACTAGCCTCTTGCCCTGCCTCACCCACCAGGCAAAGCAACCAAAGAAGAAGAAGAGCCCACTTGGTCGCAGCCCAGAAGAAGAAGACAAAGAAGATAGCCCCGATCGCTTGGGCAGGCCTACACCACCGTGAACCTTCAACAACCCAATGACAATTGGTACATGGACACCGAAGCCACATCTCACCTCACCCGATCGTCAGGTAACCTATCTCAACTACGTCGGTTAAAGTGTCCTCAATTTATTACTGTCGGCAATGGTCATCGCATTCCAATTGAAGGTTACGGTAACACACACACCAAACATCCACACCCACCTTTCTCCCTAAATCCTATACACACCTAACATCATTAAAAACTTAATCTCTGTTAGAAAATTCACTAGCAATAATTACGTATGCAGCCGAATTTGACCCTTTTGGTTTTTCTGTGAAGGAACTCAATACGGGGAAAATTCTTACACGCTGCAATATTGTGGGAGACCTCTACCCATTCACTCAATCTTCCGCTGTCAGACAGCAAACACCTCTATCCCTTGCGGCGATCTCTCCCTCAACTTGACACAACAGACTCGGACACCCCGGAGACCCAGTTTTTACTTTTCTTAGGACTTCTAAGCGTATTCAATGTAATAATGGGAAAATTGCCCAACACTATTTTTCTTGTCCACTAGGCAAACATACTCGTCTTCCCTTTATGTCATCAAACAGTAACAGTGTTACTTTTTCTCCCTTTGATATTGTTCATGCTGATTTGTGGACATCTCAGATTGCTAGCTCTTTGGGTCATAAATTCTATCTAGTATTCTTGGATGATTTTTTACATTTTGTCTGGATTTACCCACTGAAATTCAAATCTGAAGTTTTTGCAAAATTCCTCGTGTTTCAAAAATTCATTAAGACACAATTTGAAAAACCTATTAAATCATTCCAATGTGATAATGGACGTGAATTTAATAACTCGGCATTTCACAATTTCTGTTCTAAACAAGGCATGGTTTTCCGTTTTTCTTGTCCCTATACTTCTTCCCAAAACGGAAAGGCTGAAAGAATTATACGTACCATCAATAACATGGTCCGCACACTTTTGTTTCATGCCTGCCTACCACCGCCTTTTTGGGTCTATGCTGTCAAAATGGTAGAATCCCTTCTAAATATTTTACCAATTCCAAAACAAAACCCCTACAGAAATCTTATACCGTAGGCAGCCATCATATGATCACCTACGTATTTTTGGATGCTTATGCTACCCCAACATAGCCTCCACTACACCCCACAAACTTGCCCCTCGCACTCTTCCATGTGTCTTCCTTGGTCTATCTCCTAATTATCGGGGCTACTTGTGCTATGACATTGCTACTCGTAAAATCATTGTCTCCCGTCACGTCACCTTTGACGAGACAACCTTTCCTTTTTCAAATCTCCAGAAATTTCAGACCACCGATTACATCTTTCTCGATGAACCAAGTTTGTCCCCGGTCATCCAAAATCTATACCAACAGCAGCCCATTATTCCGACAGTCTCGCCACTGTCCGGCACCACCCTACCAGCTCCCTGCTCACCCCTACAGCCCCCAGTCGAGTCACCTGCACCACCAGCGACACTGCTGCCCTGCACTCCAGCAACCAGTCCCGCAGGTCTGCAGGTTTCCAGGCCAACCAGCAGCACAGAAAATAGCCCATCTGAACTGCTGCCCACTGGTCCAGAACCAGTGGACCAGCAATTTCACAGCCCCGATCCACCACCACTGTCCTCACATCGCATGGAGACTCGTGCACAACATAGGATCTTCAAACCCAAGGTTTAATTCAATCTCTCCACACAAACCTTATCACCCATTCCAAAAAATCCAAACTAGCAAAACTGGACCCAAATTGGAATGCGGCCATGTGCGAGGAATTTAACGCTTTAACCAAACAGAACACTTGGGATTTGGTACCTAGACCAGCTGGTGTGAATGTTATCCGGTGTATGTGGCTATTTCGTCACAAGTTCAGAGACAGTGGTGACTTAGAGAGGTATAAGGCAAGACTAGTTGCCAATGACACTAATCAGCAGGAGGGTATTGATTGTGGTGAGACATTGATCCGGTTGTTAAACCGCCACTATTCGGATCGTTCTCGGTATTGCTATGGGCATGCATTGGCCGATTCATCGACTTGATGTCAAGAACGCGTTTCTTCATGGGAATTTGAAAGAGGCGTACATGTATCGACCTCACGGCTTTGTTCAACCGCAGCTCAGCCATGTGTGTCGTCTTAGGAAGTCATTGTATGGATTGAAATAGGCACCCCGCGCTTGGTATGATCGGTTCGACAGGTATCTTCTGCAGATTTATTTTGTATGTAGCAGGTGTGATACATCTCTCTTCACTTTTCACCGAGGTAGCAGCACTGCATATTTGCTATTATATGTCGATGACATTGTTCTTACTGCTTCATCTGACGGGTTGAAGAATGAAATCATTGCTCTACTCAAAATTGAATTTGCTATGACTGACTTGGGCAAGCTAAGTTATTTTTTAGGTATATCGGTGACAAGATCTGCAGCCACTATGTTCCCATGTCAGCATAAGTATGCAGAAGAGATAGTGTACAGGGCCAAGATAGCAAATTGTAAAATCATGCCAACTTCAGTGGACTCAAAATCCAAGCTTTGTGCCAATGACGGTGCGCCAGTTTCTGATCCTACTCTATATCGGAGTCTAGAAGGTGCTCTTCAGTATCTTACATTTACTAGGCCTGATATTGCATATGCCGTTCAGCAGGTGTGTCTGTTCATGCACGACCCCCGAGAGTCCTATTTTGCCGCCCTCAAACATATTATCAGATACGTTAAGGGCACACTAGACTTCGGATTATATCTATACCCCTCTGCCCCAACCAAGCTACTTGCCTACACGGATGCAGATTGGGCAGGATGCCCCGACACATGTTGCTCCACCTCAGGGTACTGTGTATTTCTTGGGGATAATCTTATCTCATGGTCCGCCAAGCGGCAGGCAACACTTTCTCGTTCGAGTGCTGAAGCAGAATATCGCGGTGTTGCTAACGTAGTTGCTGAGATATGTTGGCTCTGAAATCTTCTTTTGGAACTCCAGTGTCCACTCCGCAAGGCATCTATAGTCTATTGTGACAACATATCTGGCATCTATATGTCTCATAATCCAGTCCAACATCAGCGGATTAAACATATTGAGATGGATATCCACTTTGTGCGAGAGAAGGTTGCCCGTGGCCAGGTCAAAATATTACACGTGCCTTCCTCTTATCAGTATGCAGACATCTTCACAAAGGGACTACCATGACAACTCTTCACCGACTTCCGATACAGCCTTAGCATTCTGCCTCCTTCCGCTCCGTCTGAGGGGGAGTATTAGCGAATATTCTCCGAATATTCCCTGTATATTTTGTAATTATGATAGATGTATATTTAAGGTAACTTATGATTCTAATTATATTAGGAATCAACCTTTGTAAGGTAAGTTAGGTTTCGTACCATATTAGGAATCAACCTTTGTACAACTATATATATTGTGAATAATGAAAGGAATCCCCAAGGGAAATTATTTCATCTTTCAATAAGAACTACACAATCATTGGAATATAAACAAAAATACATTATATTGTCAACTAACTCACAACAACTTTACAAGGCCATGAAACAATGAAATTTTATGACTTTTTTATGATTTTCATTTTCTGGGGACAAAGTTTGTGGCGTAAGACCAAGCGTTGTTGTTAACGGGGTCTGCAAGGTGGTCAGCAAGGTTCTCCAAAGGACCTTTTCCGGTAACAATGGCTTGAACGAAGAATCCGAACATAGAGAACATAGCAAGTCTGTCGTTCTTAATCTCCTTAACCTTGAGCTCAGCAAATGCCTCCGGGTCTTCAGCAAGGCCCAGTGGGTCAAATCTACCACCAGGGTAGAGTGGGTCGACAACCTCATCAAGAGGTCCACCAGCAACACGGTAACCCTCAACGGCTCCCATCAAGACAACTTGGCAAGCCCAGATGGCCAAGATGCTTTGGGCGTGGACCAAGCTTGGGTTGCCCAAGTAGTCAAGTCCACCCTCGCTGAAGATCTGGGATCCAGCCTTGAACCACACAGCCTCACCAAACTTGAGACCGTTACGGGCCAAGAGCTCGGGGAAGACACATCCAAGAGCACCAAGCATAGTCCATCTGCAGTGGATCACCTCGAGTTCACGGTTCTTAGCAAAGGTTTACGGAGTCTGGGAAAGTCGGCGGTGTCCCATCCGTAGTCGCCTGGGAATTGACCGGTCAAGTAGCTCGGGGACTCACCGGAGAATGGGCCCAAGTACTTAACACGGTCAGGGCCATACCATGGGCTGCTAGATGCGGCATGCTTGGCAACGGTCTTTCTCATAGAGATCCTTCCATTTCCAGTGATTTCTGAGGCAGATGGTGAGAGTTTCACTGCCTGTCCAGCAAAAGAAGGGGAAGAAAGAGCCATTGTAGAAGCAACCATGGGTTATCAAGAGAAAAGTAAGTGTTTGATGTTTTGACTATTGAAGTTGTCTGTGATGAGATGAAGTTACAATGGGTTCACTCTATATAGGACATAAGAGGGAAAGAGTCCTTATCTAGTGATATCTATATCTTTGATCTCATTGGATATCAAGATCCCATGTGTAGCAATTAATGCATTGGCAATCTCTTTGTGAAGGGGAAAGTCTCGAAGGCGAAACCCCCCATCTGTACCAGAGGCCCCTTGGCCAGGTGGGATGTAAATCGAGGGATATGCGCGAGTGGCAGCCCTGCAAGGGAGAGGACCAACGGGACACGAACCCAGCAACAACCCTTGCAATATTTCAGCAAAGACTGTCACCACACGGATTCGAACCCGCGACGTCGGAGTGGTTGTACCCCAATCACCTTGCCACTTACCAACTCGCTTGTGCCCGGGGGCAATGCATTGGCAATCTCTAATCCATCAATTTTCAAAGATGTTTACTAAAAGGACCCATCCAATATTGTCCTGTCATATGTGGCTACAAAGCTTGAACTCTATTCTGTGATTTGTTGAGTTTACAAAACGATATCTCTTATCATTATCCATTGGGAATTTCTCCAGATTTTATCTACCAGCACTATAGTTCATTCAATGTAGAACTATGGTTTAACCTTGCACTAAATAAATAGACGAAAAGCTGAAATTTATTATACTTGATTTATACATTGTGGGAAATTAAAATTGCATGCTTATGATTGGAATGCAATGCGATTGAAACTTTATTTTACTAGACCTTAACAAAGTTGTTTATGTTAGCCACGCAGGTTATCTTATTTTATGCTTTCCCTGCCCCGTACTACTCAACATTTTTAAGCAAGAGTCACTGGCATAGTTATTTAAGTTTCTTTTCACATAAAAGTGAAGATACTGGCTTTTGGGTTTTACAAATCCAAGATTTACAAGTGCAGGTAATGCAAGAATATCAATGCTTGGATTGATATTAATCTCATGGTCATGAAGAGTATAGTGTTGTATATAAGTTGCACTGTCAATTTCATGTTTAGAGATTTAACGACAGCTTAGTATGTGCATTCACTAGTAGAAATAAAGGTTTTCTACACCGATATTCAGTGAACATTTTGTGCTATAAAACATGATTTTCCACCTCATTCCCACCGAACCAGCTCACTGGAAACACGCATGGTGGGAAACAAGCTCCCATTAAAACGTTGAGAAACTTTTTAATTTTTTCGTATGAAAACACTACTATTTAGGTATTCCCCACATTTTTAGTAGGAAAATAAAGATTTTATAGCCGTGATTTAACTAGTGAATGAGCAATGCTGAGACTTGGAAAGAACTATTCAGAAGGACATGAGCATAGACTTTAATTGGGATTTCATCAATCATCAGCATCACAATATGAATTAAGAACTTTACGAGAAGGCTGGTTAAGAGCAAGAACATTTGTTAATGGATTTAAATTGTATACACTGAACCTATGAATAGATGTTTTCACTGTCAGTAAATTTTAACTTGTGATAGCAGTTTCCTAACGTTTTTATCAAATTAGCAATTTTTACAAAATATTTATCAAAGAGATTTACACGTAATAATTATCTAATAAGTGATCTAATTCTATCAATGTATATAACTTGAACTCTTTGCTAACAAGTGTCAAAGTAATCTAATCCTATCAATGTATATAACTTGAACTCTTTGCTAATAAGTGTCATGTGTCTTTTGTAGAGTGGCAAATGGGCGGGTTGGATTGAATATGGACGGATCAAAATGAGTTGAGTTAATAAATGAGCAGGTTATTGACCCGTCCAAATGTTATTTGGGTTGCAATGGATTGGGTGGAAATGGGCTAAAAAGTGGGTCAAAACTCAACCCGCCCAATTCTTATTAAGCTTTAATTGTCTTATTTGTTTGTTTTATAATTTTTAGTACCTAATAATTTTTTTTTTTTTTATTGTGCCTATATATAATATATCAAATAAAAAATATTTTTTTAAACATATTTTGATAGATTTCTCATGGATCAATTTGGCCTAGATATCAACCCAAATTTTGATGGGTTGAACTAACAAATGGGCGGGTCAATAATCCGCCCAAGCTTAAATGGATTGGGCGAATTATCATTTCATGGATTAAGTTTGCCACCCCGAATCTTCGGCTTACGCTAGTCATTATTATGCGCCATATTTGGAAGGATATCTGCATCTGTTAAATTAGCCCAGCAGAGATGCATCTGCTCTAAAGATAGTACTAAATATAAGGAAGAAGGACTATACAAGAAGTATATAATTTATTCCAAGATGCTAATTAAATTAAGCACACAAATTATAATTACCTGGAAACTTATATGTCACTTGCTACGTTCAGACTACAAAATAGGGGTGGGCATATATCGGTTTATATCGGTTTTGTATTCGAAAAATATGAACTGAATAAAAATCATTAAAAAAAAAAAACCGAATACAACTTTTTAAAAAAAAAAACGATATGTTCGGTTTATATCGCCGAACGTATCGAATTATATCGGTTTTTTCTAGTGTAGCGGTTCGGGGAATATTATTTTTTTTAATTGAATTTTCAAAACTGAAATTGACATTCACACCTACACTATCATGAAATTTCGACGTTGAAATCTATTGTGTATCGTGAGATTTTTACTAAAGAAAAAGGAAAATTAGAAATCGATTTGGGGGAAAACACAAATTGATTGGGAAAACTGACGTATTTCTAAAAATTGGTTGCGCCAACCCGCCGATAGACCAGCCCCGTCTCGAAAAAATACGCAAAATAAAAAAAAATCGGGTAAAACGAACATCCGAGCGCAGAGTTATGACCATTTAAAGTTTTACCAATTTACAACTACTTTCTCTCCCTACATTTTATGCCAATACTTCCGTGATATGTTAATCAAGTTCATGCAGCATGCGACTTCCATAAAAGCTTCATAGATTGATTTCAATGGCTATGATTCAAGAGATAGTAGTAACCTAAAATAAAAAATAAAAAAAATTATATATTTAATTCGGTTTTTCGGTTCGGTTCGTATCCAAAATAAAAAAAAAAGAACCGAATCACTAAATTCTGATTTGGTTCGGTTTTTCAAAAAAAAACCGAGAAAAAACCGAACCGAATTTCGGTTCGGTTCAGTTTTTTCGGTTCTCCGGGTTTTTTGCCCACCCTTAATGACCAAACACATTTTCAAAACTTAAATAACTTCACCCAAATGAAGTTTTTCAAAATATTTTAGGAAATTTATGGTCAAATACTAGCTTAGTATTTGTTAGAAGCAAATATTATCATTATACACATTTAGTGGGAGGCAAACAAATGTGTATTTTTTACAAATATAGACAAGAAGAAAATTTAATAATATGAGAAGATACGCTCAAAGAAATTTATCTAAGAAATTTTAGATTTCCAGTATACCAAACGCAATTACTCACCGATTCGTCTTCTATCATTTTGCCTTATATTCTCACCGATGTCTCCAATAAAGACGAGGAAATGTGAGTTTTTCAACCTATATTTTCAAAAGAGAATAGAAGTTATAGTCTGTCAAGTGTCAATGCAAGTAACTTTTACACTACCACTGTAATTTAACCTCACATTTATTATAAACATGTTACATGCAATTCGTTTCTAAGTAATTTGAGGTGTTTTCTTTTTGGGCTCTACCAAACTTGAACCTGAATTTAGGGGCCGTTTGGTTGCTGATTTGTAAGTGAGTTATGCATGTATTAAATCCTTCATATATGCAGTAATAATTAATACCACGTTTGGTAGCAGACTAGGAAGTAAGTTATTCAGGTATAAAATTAATAGGATGGTTGGTTTGCAATTTGAAAACATGCATAACTAATACATGTATAAGTTATGATAGAATCTATTATTATTTTATGCAAGATAGAAGGTGGAATAACTAATACATGAATAACTAAATTCTGCATAAAATAAACTACATATATTCTCTCATTACTAATCCTATATTAGTAATACATGCATAACTCTAACCATCTACCAAATGACCCCTTAAGGTATATGCAGTGATAGTATAATTGTTTTTTAATACTAAAAACTTGTAGCAGGTAGTTACCATCTTTTCTTATGGAAATGTTAGGAAAATAAGTGTATTTCTTCCTATTTTCTAGTGTTAAGCAAAATATATTGTACAAAAAACATATGTATATAAAATAAGCAAACACCATGGGAGATGGGTGGGAT
>CM056493.1:51295934-51358309 GCA_029783415.1 Anisodus acutangulus | reverse complement strand
GGGTGAGGGGGGAGAAGACATTCAATGTGGAATGCCACTATCAGACTTGTTTTCCTTACTTCTATTAAGAAGTCATTTTTCTTATTGTTTTCTAGAGAAAATGTTTTTCCAAAATTTTGACCAACAAAACATGGGAAAATTGAAAAAGAAATTCTGGAAAATGTTTTCCTCCCTAGTAAACACTCCCTTACGATAGACGGTTACTTGTAATTGGTTTTCTAAGTTATCTGATAATAGTTTAAGAAATTTTACATTGTCATAAGTATGAAAATTGAACTCTTTTTTTCTTTCTAAATTACCTCTTTGTTTTGATAATTTTCGAAAGCTGTTTTTTTCTTTTGTTTCCTCAAAATTTTAGTGCTCCTCAGGCTTTGAAGTGCTTGGGATTTATGATTTATCACTCATCTATAGTTGTCTCAATAACTCATGTGCTACTTCGTTCTGTTTCATACACGCGAACAATGGTTCATTTAGCTAAATATGAAATAATGTCTGTTTTTTGTTGAATAGAGCAAGCAATGTTGCTCTCCTAGTGGCTTGCTACACCTTGGGTTATTCTCACGATAGTGTACCTGATTAGTAACAGAATCAGAATTGCAATGGGAAAATTTTTGTACAAGACTCCTCTTTGTACACTTAATAATCTAAACTATAAGTCAAATGTGTGGTTTGCGAGCTATTGCACGGGAGTTGAGTTTACCCTGTGCGCACCCAAAAGGATAGCGGCTATGGGTTTCCATGTCATAAAAAAAAATTGGATGCTTTTGCATATATAAGTAATTAACAGGAGTAAAGATACTGTATGGTCCATTAATATATCAATACATGTATGTATATAGACACACACCCCACACACCCACGAGAAATCCACCAATCCACATGTGATGTGTGAACAATGACAGTTGTGTACCATAGTCTGTAGCTAGATACGGATAAGGGGTCATGGAATACATATGATGAGCTACAACAATGGTTAAAGAGCCTAACATAGCTAAGTTAAGAGATAATTGAGCATGTCATGACGTTGTTAGGCTCTCATATAGGCCTTTATGGACCTGACCTGTAAGTATATGTGTGTGCGCATATGTATTATCTCCATTATAAATCATTACCATTCGTACATGTCATCTCTGGATTATTCTGTGATTATACTACTATAGGCAGTAATGAAGTTCGTGAGTACAGTGGCCTTTTAATATATAGCCTTCAGTGAATACCTGTATGTATACGCGCGCACACATATTACATACGTACATACATTATATATATATATATATATATATATATATATATATATATATATATATATATATTATCTCAATTATAAATCCTTACTATTGGTACATGTCATCTCTGGGATGATACTACTGTAGGCTGTAATGAAGTTTGGTGTTAGGATTTGAGTCTCAAATCATACCTAATCAGAAAACAATAAATAAAAGAAGAATACATAACACACAGATTTATAGTGGTTCACTCTCAATCCGAGAGTTACGTCCACTTTGCCGCTGCAGATTTTACTATAATCAAATAGGGAGTTTGAGTTTACAATTTTCTCTTTCTCTCTTGCTCGACCTCAAAGAAAAAAAACGGCACCCTAGTCTATATATAGCGAAAAACCAGGGAGAACATAATACAAGCCCGAGTAACGTCTAATATTAACTTGTTGTGTTTATTCAACCTTTTCTTACTTAATACCAGCATACTTGTATTTTGAGTGTCACATCAAAAGTTTGGTGTACGAATTTTTGTCTCCTATAGCACATATATGGCTTCGTTCCGAATCGAATACCATACATTTTCTATTAGCTATAGCGTGAAGATTCTTAACTACTCAATTTGTTAAAGTACCATTAAGTTTTTTACTTTTTTCATTGCAGGAAGTTCAGCTCCTTGTGCCATTTTTCCTAATTGTTTTGTTTTTTCAAAAAGAAAAGGAAAATAGAGTACATACAAACTCAACTTATTGAATAAATGGGGTATGTTTAAAATTAAATGGGTGCCTTATTTCTGCAGGTTGCCTGGGAAGGTCAACTGCATGCTCCTGAAAGCAATGCACTTGTAAAGAATTCTACGGATCAAATGGTATTCAAAGGAAGTAATCCAACTGAATCTGATCGGTTTTCCAAAAAGATTAAACTTGTGATGACACCCCTGATAGGAATCATGTCAAGTAATTGTGATGTATCTGTCCATGTATCCTGCCTGAATACATGGTGTTATATTCTGTATAAGCTCGACCATTTAGCCAGCTCCCATTCGGTGGTTAAGACAGTTTGGGAGCCCATCTTGGAAGTCATCATCAAGATTGGACCAGTCAATAAAAATATCTGGTCATGGAGTTTCTGCATTGAGCTGCTCGATAATTTCATTTCAGCAGGAAACAAAGATGTAAATAGTAAGTTAACTGATCAGAAAGCTGATCGGTTATCTAAAAGTTCCATAGTGAAACTTCCAGAATGTGCAAAATGCTCATGGAAGTACTATCCAATTAAATGGTCACCTTTGGATCTTGGGAACTTGGAGTTTTTCCTAAACACAATTCATGGTCTGATCATGCACGGGTCAAATATTACTCTTTCCCATGAAGTCAGGACAGTGACGTACGGTGCTGCCTCAAGTTTGTTTCAATCTCTTCTGAGATCTGCTAAACATTTCTTGAAATCTGACCTTATAACTTATGATGAGGTTATCTTAACTTTGAATATGACGTTAAAGTTTTTGAAGAGTGTATATGAGAATATGCATTCAAGGAATGGTGGTATAGATGATTTGCAATCTCTTTTACTTCAGCTTTTGGAGGCTTTTGTTGAAGAATTAAAGCCATCAACATTGCAATCCCCTCTCTACAAGGTGGCACTAGACTTAAAAAATGTTGAGACGTCTCTATAGATTTAAAAGTGCAAAGATAACAGATATCTGCTCAATGAATTATATGGAGAAGGTCTCACCAGTTGCATATATTACTTTGCTCTATTTGTTGGGTATTTTTGCTCTATGGTACTTTATAAAGCAGTACGGGAAGTATATAACTATTACAAGTATTCGAAAGGATAAACAAAGATTCAATAATTCAACTAGTAATCTGAAAATTACAAGAGATCCACAAAACTGAAATTACAATTTTGTTGAAGACGGAAAAAAGGAAACTGTTTTTGCTGAGTCGAGTGTGACACTCTGTCCTTAAGACAATATTGCCCCGTATGTATCCTTTATACGTCCTGGACAATTTGTCTCCCAAGATAAAACAGCAATGGAACACTTGAGCAAAGGAAACTCAAGAGCTACCGTGAAAAATATTGAGTAACGAAATGATGCTTGGAAATTGTAGGAAGAAGAAAACTTTCTGCTTGTGTAAGCTTCTGAATTTTCGTGTATATTATATGTGTGTTCTTAGTGCTCAACAATGGTGTAAGGGGGTGTTTATATAGGTGATGGAGGGGCTGAAAACTGCCTCCATAATAGCCAAATAATGGTCATTATGGAGGTAGTAAAGTCACCAACATAAATGGTGAAAGACCAACGGATTTGGCCATTATATGAGGAGTAATTCAGCCAAAATAAATGGCTGAATTGAGTGCTTGGCGTTTCTGCTTTGACTGTCCAAATTCTGACGTTCTGGAAACTTCAGGGACCAAACTATACATCTTGAAACTTCAGGAACCAAACTGTACATCTGAAAGAATTCTGATCCGAACTGTACATCTGGAACTTCTGGGATCAAACTGTACTTCTGGCAAAGTTCTCTGGCCCAAAAAGATAATATCAGAAGGCCCACAGCGCACGACCCGTGACCCGTGACCCGTGACCCGTGACCCGTGACCCGTGACCCGTGACCCGTGACCCGTGACCCGAGAACCCGGAACTCAGAACCGGACCGGACGGGCGGGCGGCGGCGGCGCGCGTGTGGTCTTTCCTTGAACCGAAGCACATCTAGGTCCTCCCTCCTTTAAACACATGGGATACCCCTTGGGGTCCCAAACCCCAAACTAATTTCGAGTCTTATATACACAACAATTCTTTCTTCCTCTACCGATGAGGGAGAATTGAACACAATACCACACTTTCCATGCTTCAAACACCTTACTTCGTGGACCAATATCTCTTTCATTTCTCAATGAAATTTGACGATTCTTGGCCCTACGGTTATCTACGTACTTAGTAGATCATGCATGTTTGAAGAACCGGATTTTCCAACATACGCAACACTAGTGTTTAAGCCGTTAAAGTTGATCGGTCGCAACTCCCGCCAAAGGCTAATTTCCAACAATCCCCTCTTGAAAGAGATTTTGGCGCACTCACATGGTGTCTTTTCATTTCCAGCAATATTTCAGCGGACCGATGTTGCATAAGGAGAGGTAGCCTCAGCTTTGAACCTTCCATAGTTGAATACCATCGGACTTACTTACTGCGCGGTGAACGTGATGTCTTGAACCGTCAGTGTTTAGTGTAAGCCAAGACAATGATACCAACACAACAAATTCCCTTACTCTTTTCTTCGTAATGTTTTGTCCGTTTTGGCCATGGACAACGTCTTGGATTCTTAAGTGCGTTCATTTTGAGGCGGCCCGTCCTCGCACTTAAATAGGTGGTCTCCTACAAGGTATCCTGCTATACCCCATTTCACAAGTGTTAGGAACCATTAAAAGTTTCCCAAAAACCTAACCTCAACTGTTTGAGGAGCATTACAGGTTTTGAAAACTTAACCTTTACCCACACTGCAGATAGCACTTAAAGTCTATCGCGGGAACGGCTTTGGATTTGGTGTTTCTTTTCAGAAATCACTATCCGAAGTGCTCATACTTCCACTGAAGCGATCAACTGAACCTTTACAGCTTAGTTTTCCCATTGAACCAAATTACTGGGATCTCCAGTTAGTAAGGTTGGGTTACCACTGTATTGGTCCGTATATTTTGGGTTTTAAGCCCATTCCCCTAGACAGGCAGAATACTTGATCTCCGGGTAGTCCCTTAGTTAGTAAACAAGGAAGTGACATCCGAGATGATCAACTGCCATACGGTCTTATGTCTCCTGACAAATCCTGACAGATATGTCCAGATGCCGTCATCCGTGTCCTTCCTAAAGCCGACCGGCTAGCCACAGTTTATAACTGCTGAAAGCACGGGTTTCTCCCAATAAGGGACGTCCTCTAAGGAGTCGTGAAGTTACTCAACTTCTTTCACGCTTTGTATAAAGCGATAAACTCTGATTCCATCATGAATCGGCCGATGCAAGTTTGCTTAGAGGATTTTCCAAGACCCACCATACACATTTACTTGTGGCTTTGGTGTTCTCCAGATCTGATGTCCGGTTTGTATCACTGTGTTCTCCCAGAACCGCTGGACATCCAGAATACTATAACCCGAAGATAAGCGAATAATTCAGATATCGTCATATCCGACTTAACGCCTTCTATTGATCATGTATTAAGATCATCAGTGAAACTTAGTTTAACTGATCTGTTTGTAGGACGATACCAGGTCGGTTGTAGTGTGTACAATACATTGAACTACATGTGATCTGTGCGTATCGCTCCTTGTCTATGGGTGCATCATGATTCCAATCAGTTCTATGATTCATATCCATTGATGGCTTCAACGAGACTGTCAACTATCGACCAGTCCGTTAGATGTCTTTAGAAATCCAATTCCTAAGATGTCATCTGTGATATCCATATCTTTCATATCGAGACTTTGTTTCAATATGACTTTTACTTTCAGACTGTTGATTCTCCAACTGTTGGCTTTCTAACTTCAGAGTCAATGTTTCTGTGGTCAGATTCATTGTTTCTGTTTTATCTGAAACTTTCAGGACCAAAATGTAGACATTTCAGGGACCAAGATGAAAGTTCAGGAAAAAGCCCAACAGTCCAGAAAACCAACTCTGATTCTCTTCTTCCAACTCTCCGGTTGGGAAGGCTGTTTTAACATTCATGCCACGCAAGACTGCAATGGCCCATGATGTTAAGCTACTCCCAGGGGAGCACATGTACAAGTAGCCGAGGCTTTGAACTCGTCAGTAGATCCATCTACTTTGTACTCACTTTTGAGTATCATTTTTCACAACCCAAAGGTTCTTTTCCCGGAGGAAGATCAACCATTACGCAAGTATGGTTCTATATGATGGAATATATTTCTCTCTTTAGCTTCTTTCCAAAGCAGCACTTTTGGAGATAACAATTATTTGTTAATTGTTCATGGTTCGTTCTTAACCATACAAGCTTGAAGGACTGGAACAAGTCTTTGTCCCCTCTTTGCTCCGTCTTGGTTCAACATCTAGAATCCCTGAGTTCTGCAGATCTGAAATATTAAGTTCCGGATAGCCAGCAACTTTCGAGTCCTGTAGATACGGAGCGTCTAGTTCCGGACAGTCAGGCCCTCGCGGGTTCTTGTTAACCTTGAGCAATTACTCCTTTTTCCTTTTCAAGGAAAGTTATCTTATAAGAATTCAACATTCTTTGATGCCAAGAGGCGATAAGCACTGCTGTTATTTGCAGATCTAGTGGATATGCAATCTACAGCTTTAGGTACGAAACCACCTCACATCACAACATTTGTATGTGAGATCATTTCCATGTCTCACACGGAGAGTTATCCTTATCCTTATGCGGAGTTCTGTTGAGAATCGCATTAGCGGTAAGGATCGCCTTGCCCCACATAATTTAAGCGTACGGGTTTGCGCTTGGCTAACACCGTTAGACTAAGGTGAGTAATGAACAGTCGTTTAATGAACGCTGCTTCACATTCTCCCCCTCTATCGCTATGAATTTCGCAATCCATAGGCTTAGTTGATTTTCAACTTCTGCTTTGTAGCGCTTATCCGCTTCAACAACTTCATCTTTGCTTTTTAACAAACAAAGGATTCCATACGTTGTACCATCATAAATGAAGATCACAACGTACTTGTCTCCCCCCTCTATTTTGTATAAACTTCAAATCACCCAAGTAGGTGTGACTAAGTTCTAGAGGAGCGGTGCTTCTTTCGCTATTCCCTTGACGGAATTTGGAAAGGTGATTTTGCCTCTTCGCCTACCTCACATTCATTTTGAGGGTTTATGTCGAAAGGAGGCAACAATCTCAACATCGTTAGCTTTTGAATGACTTACTATTTAACGTGTTTTAATCTATGATGGCATAGATGCACGGATTGCAAATATATCATTCATTTGGCTATAGACATATTTTACCATTCTTAGTTATTACAGACCTGTTGGACTAGTCTCAAACCAACTTGACCAACAACGTCCCTTAAACCAAGTTAGGAACATGTATCACCTCTTTTTAGAGTGATCCATTCCTTGAAGTCCTATTGAGGACAACCTCTCCAGCCCCTTTGATTTTAGAGGTGGCGTTGCTTCACATGAACAACCTCTTGCCCGTGGTTAGGGCGTAACCGGATCATATGTGATCTCGATACTCTGGCCCACTTCAGTTGCTTTGGCAGACTGAGTGTCCAATTTCTTTACTGCCTTTCTTTAGGCCTTCAGATCATTAAGACCTGGAAACTCTGGCCCACCACACTAGGTGTCCATTACTTTTCCTATGAAATGAATTCTGGCCCCACTCCAGTCACCCGGAGGCTTTGTATGACTGAGTGTCCAATATCATCATATCAAAGGAATTTTGGCCCACTCCAGTCGCCCGGAGGCTTTGTATGACTGAGTGTCCAATATCATCCTATGAAGGATCTTCTGCCAAATAGTATGACAGGTTCTACGTCTTTAACTTTTAGACTCCTTCCGTTAAGATTGGTGCCCAGATAATTCTTGGCGCTTACTTAAGAGTGGTAATAGTTTTCGCACAGTTAGTGGATCTTTCTCCATCGTATGTGAGAACATACTTTACATACTTTAACAATTACACTTAAAAGAACGGATCTTTTTAAGTCGTTTACAATCCAATCTTTAAACGGGAAAGAAGATAAGATTAAACTTCTGATTTTAAAGCGTAAGGAATATAAATTATTTTCATATTCCTCCTTACTTTAATCCATTTTTAATCAGACATCATTTAATCTTTATTCTTGACAAGTAAGAAAAACTACTTATCCCAATTTCGGATTCTGGCTCACTTCAATCACTTCATCAAACTGAGTGTCCAGTTCCTTCTTACCATTATTCGGATCTTTTGTCTAGGATAGATACAGGCCTTCTGCTGCAAGATAGAAGTACATCTTCAGTCTTCTCCTCTTGTCCCAGTTGACATCCTCAGGCTCTCGTGAGTGCTTGTTCCAACCAGTCTTGGTAGCGGTGACACCATGAACACGTTCATCATCATCACTCTCTTCTACCAGAAAACCATTGCCATATCCAGATTTGGTCACGCAACTTTTGACCGACATCTTTCGAACACTAATAGTAATACTATACACATATTGTCTTAAGTTGTTGGGTATTTTTGCTCTATGATACTTTATAAAGCAGTACGGGAAGTATATAACTATTACAAGTATTCGGAAGGATAAACAAAGATTCAATAATTCAACTAGTAATCTGAAAATTACAAGAGATCCACAAAACTGAAATTACAATTTTGTTGAAGACGGAAAAATGGAAACTGTTTTTGCTGAGTCGAGTGTGACACTCTGTCCTTAAGACAATATTGCCCCGTATGTATCCTTTATACGTCCTGGACAATTTGTCTCCCAAGATAAAACAGCAATGGAACACTTGAGCAAAGGAAACTCAAGAGCTACCGTGAAGAATATTGAGTAACGAAATGATGCTTGGAAGTTGTAGGAAGAAGAAAACTTTCTGCTTGTGTAAGCTTCTGAATTTTCGTGTATATTATATGTGTGTTCTTAGTGCTCAACAATGGTGTAAGGGGGTGTTTATATAGGTGATGGAGGGGCTGAAAACTGCCTCCATAATAGCCAAATAATGGCCATTATGGAGGTAGTAAAGTCACCAAAGACCAACGGATTTGGCCATTATAGGAGGAGTAATTGAGCCAAAATAAATGGCTGAATTGAGTGCTTGGCGTTTCTGCTTTGACTGTCCAAATTCTGACGTTCTGGAAACTCCAGGAACCAGGAACCAGGAACCAGGAACCCGGAACCGGACCGGACGGGCGGCGGCGCGCGTGTGGTCTTTCCTTGAACCGAAGCACATCTAGGTCCTCCCTCCTTTAAACACATGGGATACCCCTTGGGGTCCCAAACCCCAAACCAATTTCGAGTCTTATATACACAACAATTCTTTCTTCCTCTACCGATGAGGGAGAATTGAACACAATACCACACTTTCCATGCTTCAAACACCTTACTTCGTGGACCAATATCTCTTTCATTTCTCAATGAAATTTGACGATTCTTGGCCCTACGGTTATCTACGTACTTAGTAGATCATGCATGTGTGAAGAACCGGATTCTCCAACATACGCAACACTAGTGTTTAAGCCGTTAAAGTTGGTCGGTCGCAACTCCCGCCAAAGGCTAATTTCCAACACTATTTCCATGCAGTGACTAAATCAACATTGAAAGCACCTGATTTTGACATAGTCGAAGGAATAAACAGATATGTCAAGTTTTTGTTATCTTCATACGAACCTTTGGAAATTCTCCATCTTTTTGTTAGTTTACTATACACAGAAGATGCCTATGCCTTGTTGCTTTGAGATCTGGATAGCTCTGGCAAATTGTCTGAAAGATTACTTAGATGGTAATAGCTTTCTCTCACTTTTCAAGATGCCTATAACAATACATTTCCTGTGCTATCCATTTGCTGCATACTGCATTTCAAGCTTCAGCGTGTTATTGAAGTATGGAAATCACTTTATGTTTCTCTTAGTGGAGAAATGGTGATCTTGTCAGTGAGCCTCAGTCAAATGTAAAGGGTCGGGAAATCAGTGTTCTTTTATTGTTTGGAGAAGCGATGATATGTGCTGTAGAACAAGCTTCTTTGACAGCAAAATTTAAAGATAAAGAGAGTGAAAGTTGGAGATCCAGCAATATCAAGAGTAGCTTGGAATTCGCTTCCTGGTGAGCACATGATATTACAATATTTCTACCTACTGAAGCAATTACCTATTTCACTCTTGAGGTGGACTGATGGTTTAAATACAAAGGAAGTAAAAGCAAAGGCCTCCTTTCAGGTAAAAAATATTGAGTTGTTCTGTTGATATTAAGTAGGATAGAACCAGCAACGTGCTGTTTAACTTTTCCACCTTTAATTATTCTGGTCTTTATTTTAAAATTGCTGCTCCATAAAATTTTAGAACTTACAAATTCCTAAAAATCTGCTTCTGCAATTGGAAGCTCTATATATACAATGATTTGATTGAAACACTGATGTCTTCAAAAATAATACTTGGGAGTTTGACAGCCTTATTTTGATTAAAACACTATTTGTCGTTTCTTCCATTACTATGGTGAAGAAAATGACCAAAGTTCTTTTTTCCTTTCATTGCATCTTTGCTTTCTTGAGTAGAAGTCAACAACATTATAACATGTCTGGGGATAAGCTGTTAATGGCGTCCTCGGCAAATTTCACTCATGTTAGTGTTGAGTATTTTTGCTCTATGGTACTTTATAAAGCAGTACGGGAAGTATATAACTATTACAAGTATGGTTCTATATGATGGAATATATTTCTCTCTTTAGCTTCTTTCCAAAGCAGCGCTTTTGGAGATAACAATTATTTGTTAATTGTCCATGGTTCGTTCTTAACCATACAAGCTAGAAGGACTGGAACAAGTCTTTGTCCCCTCTTTGCTCCGTCTTGGTTCAACATCTAGAATCTCTGAGTTCTGCAGATCTGGAATATTAAATTCCGGATAGCCAGCAACTTTCGAGTCCTGTAGATACGGAACGTCTAGTTCCGGACCGTCAGGCCCTCGCGGGTTCTTGTTAACCTTGAGCAATTACTCCTTTTTCCTTTTCAAGGAAAGTTATCTTATAAGAATTCAACATTCTTTGACGCCAAGAGGCGATAAGTACTACTGTTATTTACAGATCCGAGAGGATATGCAATCTGATCTTAGGTCGAACTTGACCTGTTTCGGTAGTCCAACTTCTACCAAGCCACCCCACATCACAACTTTTGTATGTGAGATCCTTTTCATGTCTCACACGGAGAGTTATCCTTATCCTTATGCGGAGTTCTGTTGAGAATCGCATTAGCGATAAGGATCGCCTTGCCCCACATAATTTAGGCGTACGGGTTTGCGCTTGGCTAACACCGTTAGACTGAGGTGAGTAATGAACAGTCGTTTAATGAACGCTGCTTCACATTCTCCCCCTCTATCGCTATGAATTTCGCAATCCATAGGCTTAATTGATGTTCAACTTCTGCTTTGTAGCGCTTATCCGCTTCAACAACTTCATCTTTGCTTTTTAACAAACAAAGGATTCCATACGTTGTACCATCATCAATGAAGATCACAACGTACTTGTCTCCCCCCTCTATTTTGTATAAACTTCAAATCACCCAAGTAGGTGTGACTAAGTTCTAGAGGAACGGTGCTTCTTTCGCTATTCCCTTGACGGAATTTGGAAATGTGATTTAGCCTCTTCGCCTACCTCACATTCATTTTGAGGGTTTATGTTGAAAGGAGGCAACAATCTCAACATCGTTAGCTTTTGAATGACTTACTATTTAACGTGTCTTAATCTATGATGGCATAGATGCACGGATTACAAATATATCATTCATTGGGCTATAGACATATTGTACCATTCTTAGTTATTACAGACCTGTTGGACTAGTCTCAAACCAACTTGACCAACAACGTCCCTTAAACCAAGTTAGGAACATGTATCACCTCTTTTAGAGTGATCTCATTCCCTGAAGTCCTATTGAGGACAACCTCTCCAGCCCCTTTGATTTTAGAGGTGGCGTTGCTTCACATGAACAACCTCTTGCCCGTGGTTAGGCGTAACCGGATCATATGTGATCTCGATACTGCAGCCCACTTCAGTTGCTTTGGCAGACTGAGTGTCCAATTTCTTTACTGCCTTTCTTTAGGCCTTCAGATCATTAAGACCTGGAAACTCTGGCCCACCACACTAGGTGTCCATCACTTCTCCTATGAAAGGAATTCTGGCCCCACTCCAGTCACCGGAGGCTTTGTATGACCCAGTGTCCAATATCATCATATCAAAGGAATTTTGGCCCACTCCGCGCCTCGAGGCTTTGTATGACTGAGTGTCCAATATCATCCTATGAAGGATCTTCTGCCAAATAGTATGACAGGTTCTACGCCTTTAACTTTTAGACTCCTTCCGTTAAGATTGGTGCCCAGATAATTCTTAGCGCTTACTTAAGAGTGGTAACGATTTTACGATTAGTGGATCTTTCTCCATCGTATGTGCGAACATACTTTACACGCTTTTAATAATTTACACTTAAAAGAACGGATCTTTTTAAGTCGTTTACAAACTCCAATCTTTAACCGGAAAAGAAGATGAGATTAAACTTCTGATTTGTTAAAGCGTAAGGAATAAAAATTATTTTCATATTCCTCCTTACTTTAATCCATTTTTAATCAGACATCATTTAATCTTTATTCTTGACAAGTAAGAAAAATACTCATCATCTAATCTTTATTCTTGACAAGTAAGAAAAATACTTATCCCAATTTCGGATTCTGGCTCACTTCAGTCACTTCATCAGACTGAGTGTCCAGTTCCTTCTTACCATTATTCGGATCTTTTGTGCAGGATAGATACAGACCTTCTGCTGCAAGATAGAAGTACATCTTCAGTCTTCTCCTCTTGTCCCAGTTGACATCCTCAGGCTCTCGAGAGCGCTTGTTCCCACCAGTCTTGGTAGCGGTGACACTATGAATACGTTCATCATCATCACTCTCTTCTACCAGAAAACCATTTCCATATCCCGATTTGGTCACACAACTTTTGACCGACATCTTTCGAACACTAATAGTAATACTATACAAATATTGTCTTAAGTTGTTGGGTATTTTTGCTCTATGGTACTTTATAAAGCAGTACGGGAAGTATATAACTATTACAAGTATTCGAAAGGATAAACAAAGATTCAATAGTTCAACTAGTAATCTGAAAATTACAAGATAAGCACAAAACTGAAATTACAATTTTTGTTGAAAACGAAAAAATGGAAACTGGTTTTGCTGAGTCGAGTGTGTCACTCTGTCCTTAAGACAATATTGCCCCGTATGTATCCTTTATACGTCCTGGACAATTTGTCTCCCAAGATAAAACAGCAATGGAACACTTGAGCAAAGGAAACTCAAGAGCTACCGTGAAGAATATTGAGTAACGAAATGATGCCTTGGAAGTTGTAGGAAGAAGAAAACTTTCTGCTTGTGTAAGCTTCTGAATTTTGTGTATATTATATGTGTGTTCTTAGTGCTCAACAATGGTGTAAGGGGGTGTTTATATAGGTGATGGAGGAGCTAAAAAACTGCCTCCATAATGGCCAAATAATGGCCATTATGGAGGTAGTAAAGTCACCAACATAAATGGTGAAAGACCAACGGATTTGGCCATTATAGGAGGAGTAATTCAGCCAAAATAAATGGCTGAATTGAGAGCTTGGACGTTTCTGCTTTGACCGTCGAAATTCCAACTTTCTGAAAACTTCAGGGACCAAACTGTACATCTTGAAACTTCAGGGACCAAACTGTACATCTGAAAGAATTCTGGTCCAAACTGTACTTCTGAAACTTCTGGGATCAAACTGTACTTCTGGCAAAGTTTTCTGGCCCAAAAAGATAATATCAGAAGGCCCACAGCCCACAGCCCACAGCCCGTGGACCCGTGGACCCGTGGACCCGTGGACCCGTGGACCCGTGGACCCGTGAACCCGTGAACCCGTGAACCCGAGAACCCGAGAACCCGAGAACCCGGAACCCGGAACCCGGAACCCGGAACTCGGAACTCGGAACCGGACCGGACGGGCGGGCGGCGGCGGCGCGCGTGTGGTCTTTCCTTGAACCGAAGCACATCTAGGTCCTCCCTCCTTTAAACACATGGGATACCCCTTGGGGTCCCAAACCCCAAACCAATTTCGAGTCTTATATACACAATAATTCTTTCTTCCTCTACCGATGAGGGAGAATTGAACACAATACCACACTTTCCATGCTTCAAACACCTTACTTCGTGGACCAATATCTCTTTCATTTCTCAATGAAATTTGACGATTCTTGGCCCTACGGTTATCTACGTACTTAGTAGATCATGCATGTATGAAGAATCGGATTCTCCAACATACGTAACACTAATGTTTAAGCCGTTAAAGTTGGTCGGTCGCAACTCCCACCAAAGGCAAATTTCCAACAGTTAGAACAAAAATATTGCTAGTCTTTAGAGTGATATGAAGAGCATTTGTCATGTACCATTTGCTTTGAAAAGTTTTATTTGTCGATCAATTGACTTAAGCAAGAGAATAGTTGAAGAAAGAGTAGGAGATCAGGTTTTCCTGCATTTGGTGACTTATTTGATAATTGTAAAACTGTGGAGTAAGCTTAGATAAGCTTTATTCTGCACGTACTTCAAATCTCTACATGTTTCTTATGCATCCACTGCTTCTGCAGCTTTGTGAAGCTATCTTGCGTAAAGGATGAAACTACTGTATCAACCAGCCTTACAACAAGGTAATGACTCCTAGGTTACTAGTTTCTTGGGATGATGTATAGCATCCATGTTAACTATGAGAGTTTCAGGCTGCTATCGTCACTGATTCACTTTGTTGGCTGTTTGCACCTGGGGAAGGTGTTGGATATTACAAAGGATTGCAGGAAACGGAAATTACAAGTAACTGCTTATGTAAGAATTGAAATTACAATTCAACTAGAAAACTGAAAATTACAATATAATAACAAAACTGAAATTACAATATTTGTTGAACAAGAAGACCGGAAACTGCTTTGATTTTTGCTGAGTCGAGTGTGGCACTCTGTCCTTAAGACAATATTGCCCCGTATGTATCCTTTATACGTCCCGGACAATTCGTTTCCCAAGATAAAACAGCAATTGAACAATTGAGCAAAGGAAACTCAAGAGCTACCGTGAAGAATATTGAATAATGCAATGATGCTTGGAAGTTATAGGAAGAACTGATTTTCTGGTTGTATATTTTCGTGTATATCAAGTGTGCCTCAACAATGGTGTAAGGGGTGTTTATATAGGTGAGGAAGGGACTGTTTGACTGCCTCTATAACAGCCATTATTGGCTAAATAATGACCATTATGGAGGTAGTAAAGCCACCAAATTAAAGGAGAGAAATACCAACGGATGCCATTATAGGAGGTGTAATTCAGCCAAAATAAATGGCTGAATTGAGTGCTGGACGTTTCGGAATTCTGAATTTCTGGAAACTTAGAGGACCAAACTGTACATCTTGAAACTTCAGGGACCAAACTAATACATCTGAAAGAATTCTGGTCCAAACTGTACATCTGAAACTTCTGGGATCAAACTGTACTTCTGGAAAAGTTCTCTGGCCCAAAAAGATCATATCAGAAGGCCCACGGCCCACGCCCGTGAACCCGTGAACCCGTGGACCCGTGGACCCACGGACCCGAGAACCCGGAACCGGACCGGACGGGCGGCGGCGGCGCGCGTGTGGTCTTTCCTCGAACCGAAGCACATGTAGGTCCTCCCTCCTTTAAACACATGGGATACCCCTTGGGGTCCCAAACCCCAAACCAATTTCGAGTCTTATATACACAACAATTCTTTCTTCCTCTACCGATGAGGGAGAATTGAACACAACACCACACTTTCCATGCTTCAAACACCTCACTTCGTGGACCAATATCTCTTTCATTTCTCAATGAAATTTGACGATTATTGGCCCTACGGTTATCTACGTACTTAGTAGATCATGCATGTGTGAAGAACCGAATTCTCCAACATACGTAACACTAGTATTTAAGCCATTAAAGTTGGTCGGTCGCAACTCCCGCCAAAGGCAAATTTCCAACAATCCCCTCTTGAAAGAGATTTTGGCGCACTCACATGGTGCCTTTTTCATTTCCAGCAATATTTCAGCGGACCGATGTTGCATAAGGAGAGGTAGCATCAGCTTTGAACCTTCCATAGTTGAATACCATCAGACTTACTTACTGCGCGGTGAACGTGATGTCTTGAACCGTCAGTGTTTAGTGTAAGCCAAGTCAATGGTACCAACACAACAAATTCCTTACTCTCTTCTTCGTAATGTTTTGTCCGTTTTGGCCATGGACAACGTCTTGGATTCTTAAGTGTGTTCATTTTGAGGCGGCCCATCCTCGCACTTAAATAGGTGGTCTCCTACAAGGTATCCTGCTATACCCCACTTCACAAGTGTTAGGAACCATTAAAAGTTTCCCAAGAACCTAACCTCAACTGTTGAGGATCATTACAGGTTTTGAAAACTTAACCTTTACCCATACTGCAGATAGCACTTCACGTCTATCGCGGGAACGACTTTGGATTTGTTGTTTCTTTTTAGAAATCACTATCCGAAGTGCTCATACTTCCACTGAAGCGGTCAACTAAACCTTTACAACTTCGTTTTCCCATTGAACCAAATTACTGGGATCTCCAGTTCGTAAGGTTGGGTTACCACTGTATTGGTCCTTATATTTTGGGTTTTAAGCCCATTCCCCTAGACAGGCAAGCCATCTGATCTTTGGGTAAGCCCTTTGTCAATGGGTCTGCTATATTATCCTTTGACTTAATGTAATCAATGGATATTATACCCGTGGTGATCAGTTGCCTAACGGTCTTATGCCTCCGTCGAATATGACGAGACTTGCCGTTGTACATAGCATTCCGTGCCCTTCCTAGAGCCGACTGACTGTCGCAGTGGATCATTACCGAAGGTACGGGTTTGTTCCAACACGGAACATCCTCTAAGAAGTCATGAAGCCACTCAGCTTCTTCTCCTGCTTTGTCTAAAGCGATAAACTCCGATTCCATTGTGGATCGGGCGATGCAAGTTTGCTTAGAGGATTTCCAAGACACAGCCCCACCACCAATTGTAAATACATACCCACTGGTGGACTTGGTGTTCTCTATATCAGATATCCAGTTTGCATCACTGTACCCCTCTAGTACATCTGGATATCTCAAATAGTGTAACCCGTAATGTAACGTGTATTTCAGGTATTGTAATACCCGATTCAACGCCTTCCAGTGATTATCACTCGGATTACGGGTGAACCTAGCCAACTTATTGACTGCGTAAGTAATATCAGGTCGGGTGCAGTTTGTTATATACATCAAACTACCGATCACATGTGCATATCGCTCCTGGTATACAGGTGCACCAAGATTTTTATCAAGCTTTTGATTTGTATCCATTGGTGACTTTATCGGTGAACTGTCTAACATCTCAAACTTTCTCAAAACATCCTCGATGTAGTGAGACTGAGATAAGACCAGTCCGTCAGACGTCTTAGAGATTTTAATCCCTAAGATGGCATCTACTATACCCATATCCTTCATGTCGAAGCATTGTTTCAACATGTTCTTAGTCTCTAGGATTACCCTAGGACTGCTTCCTGTGATTAACATGTCGTCTACATACATGCATATCATAACAAACGAGTCAGAGTTACCTTTCGTGTAAACACATTTATCACACTCATTAATGGCGAACCCCTTCGATAGTAGAGTACTATCAAATTTTTCGTGCCATTGCTTCGGGGCTTGTTTCAGCCCGTACAGAGATTTGATAAGTCGACAGACTTTCTTCTCTTGCCCTTGAACCACGTACCCCTCGGGTTGGTCCATATAAATTTCTTCTTCCAAATCACCATTTAGGAAGGCTGTCTTAACATCCATCTGGTGTATCTCAAGGTCACGCAAAGCTGCGATCGCAATGAATACCCGTATGGATGTCATCCGGGATACCGGAGAGTATGTGTCAAAGTAGTCAAAGCCTTCTGTCTGTCGATAGCCCTTGACTACCAACCTGGCCTTGTACTTGTCTATAGACCCATCTGCCTTGTATTTCCGTTTGAGTATCCACTTACACCCTAACGGTTTATTTCCCGGAGGAAGATCAACCAACTCCCAAGTATGGTTATGCAGAATGGAGCTTATTTCACTCTCAATAGCTTATTTCCAGAGCGGTGCTTCTGGAGTTGACAACGCCTTAGCAATTGTCCTTGGTTCATCATTAACCATATAAGCTACAAAGTCAGGACCGAAGGATTTATCCTTCCTGGCCCTTTTACTTCGCCTTAGATCCATCTCTGGAGTCTCCAAGTTCTGAGAATCTGGAACACTAGATTCCGAATGTTCAGCCACCTCGAGATTCGCTAGATCTGAACCATTCGTGATCCGGCGATCAAGGACTCCCAGTTCTTGAGAGCTTTGTGCATAACTTCGTTTGAGAGAGGTTATGTCTTTTTTCTTTCTAGGAAAGGTACTTTCAAAGAATAGTGCATTCCTTGATTCCATTATTGTACCCTGGTGGATATCTGGAATATATGACTTATGCACTAAGAAGCGATAAGCACTACTGTTATTTGCATATCCGATGAATATGCAATCTACAGTCTTAGGCCCAATCTTGACCTGTTTTGGCTTGGGTACCTCAACCTTTGCCAAACAACCCCACACCTTAAAGTATTTGTAGGTGGGTTTCTTTCCCTTTCATGATTCATATGGAGTTTTGTCCTTACCCTTATGTGGGACTCTGTTAAGAATCATATTAGCGGTAAGGACGGCTTCTCCCCACATGTTTTGGGGAAGACCGGAATTGATAAGCAAGGCATTCATCATTTCCTTTAATGTGCGGTTCTTACGTTCCACCACACCGTTTGATTGAGGTGAGTATGGAGCCGTCGTTTGATGAATAATGTCTTCTTGGGCACAGTATTCCTCAAAAGGCGCTACATATTCTCCCCCTCTACCGCTACGAATCGATTTAATCCGTAGGCTAAGTTGATTCTCAACTTCTGCTTTGTAACGTCGAAACGCTTCAAAGGCTTCATCCTTACTTTTCAACAAGTAAAGGTAACAATACCTTGTGCTATCATCTATAAATGTCACAAAGTACTTGTTCCCTCCTCTAGTTTGTGCAAACTTCAAATCACATATATCTGTGTGAATAAGTTCTAGAGGAGCGGTATTCCTTTCGACGGATCGAAAAGGAAGCTTAGTAAGTTTTGCTTCTACGCACACCTCACACTTATGTTGAGGGTTTACGTCGATAGACGGCAACAACTCCATCTTTACCAGCCTTTGAATAGACTTGTAGTTAACGTGTCATAATCTATGATGCCATAAATTAGAAGACTCAAACAAATAAGAAGAAGGCTCAACTTTATTTCCTTGACGCAATACAGACATGTCATTCACTTTGAAGAGGCCTTCACAGACGAAGCCCCTCCCAACAAATGTGACATTTTTAGTGAGTACAAACTTATTTGATTCAAACACTAGCCTAAAACCAGCATTAACCAATAAAGGTCCAGAAACTAGATTTCTTCTAATCTCTGGGACGTGCATCACTTCCTTCAGAGTGAGTTCCTTGCCGGAAGTCATCTTCAGGACCACCTTTCCAACCCCTAGCTCGTTCGAGGAAGCGTTGTTGCCCATGAAAAGCTTCTTGTCGGAGACCGGAGTGTACGTGGAGAAGGTATCTTTGTTGGAACAGATGTGTCTTGTTACACCTGTGTCCACCCACCACTGCATCGGATTCTCAACCAAGTTGGCTTCTAGCACCACGACCGAGAGATCCTCAATCATATCATCCAGGAGCGTGTCCTTGACGACGTTAGCTTGAGCCTTGCCTTTCGACTTAGCTTTCTGATGTTGCTTAGTCTTGAGCTTGCGGCATTCCTTGATCCTATGACCAGGTTTCCCACAGTAATGACAGTTACCTCTGAACGTCTCCGCTGCGGGGGCTTTGCCGTCTTTGTGGAACTTCCGTTTGTTGCTTGTTTTCCCTTTGGCCTCAGCCAGATTTGCCTTTGCCTCAGAATGTTGTCTACCCTTTGGCAAGGTCTTCTTATTATTTTTCTGGATTTGCAGTTTGATAACAAGCTCTTCAAAGGTCATCTCCTTTGTCTTGAGTTTCAAGTAACTCATAAACTCATTCCATGAAGGAGGTAACTTTCCAATCAGTGATGCAACCAAAAACTGCTTGTTTGGCTTCAGTCCTTCCAAATCCAGGTGATGTAAAATCATTTGGAATTCCTGGACTTGGGACATCCTTGTCTTGCTGTCCACCATTTGGAATTTTAGAAATTTCTCAACGATGAACTTCTTAGTACCCGCATCTTGTGCGTTGTACTTCTTTTGCAGTTTTTCCCACCGCTCTTTGGCAGTGCCAACGGTAGAATAGACCGTGTATAGAGGATCTGCCAAGCAGTTCAGTATATAGTTCTTGCACATGAAATCGCTAAGATTCCACGCATCACGAACCATCTTCATGCCGTTAACGACATGGATACCAAGGCCCCCTTCACCCGTTTGAGCGGGCGAAGAGTCTATTTCATCTCCAGCTTGTGGAGGATCTTCCGTAAGGAACCGGGCCATGCCCATAACTGTTAAGTAGAACATCATCTTTTGTTGTCATCTTTTAAATTCTGATCCCATGAACTTTTCAGGGCGATCATGGTGGTGTGAAGAAGAGGGTGGAGCTCCAACAGTCGGGAAAGCAGCAGTGTTACTGCCTTGAGCAGAGGCGAGGCGACAAAGCGGCTGATGAAAGCGGCGGAGTTATCGCCTTGGGCGATGTGAGGAAAGCGACATCGGTCATGTTTCCATCCATGTTATAGCAGTTATCGTAAGCAAGATATTGTCTTAAGTTGTTGGATATTACAAAGGATTGCAGGAAACAGAAATTACAAGTAACTGCTTATGTAAGAATTGAAATTACAATTCAACTAGAAAACTGAAAATTACAATATAACAACAAAACTGAAATTACAATATTTGTTGAACAAGAAGACCGGAAACTGCTTTGATTTTTGCTGAGTCGAGTGTGACACTCTGTCCTTAAGACAATATTGCCCCGTATGTATCCTTTATACGTCCCGGACAATTCGTCTCCCAAGATAAAACAGCAATGGAACAATTGAGCAAAGGAAACTCAAGAGCTACCGTGAAGAATATTGAAATGATGCTTGGAAGTTATAGGAAGAACTGATTATAGGAAGTTATAGGAAGAACTGATTGAGTGCTGGACGTTTCTGCCTTTCTGGTCCAAACTGTACATCTGAAACTTCTGGGATCAAACTGTACTTCTGGAAAAGTTCTCCATGGACTCGTGGACCCGTGGACCCGAGGGCCCGGAACCCGAGAACCCAGAACCGGACCGGACGGGCGGGCGGCGGCGGCGCGCGTGTGGTTTTTCCTCGAACCGAAGCACATCTAGGTCCTCCCTCCTTTAAACACATGGGATACCCCTTGGGGTCCCAAACCCCAAACCAATTTCGAGTCTTATATACACAACAATTCCTTCTTCCTCTACCGATGAGGGAGAATTGAACACAACACCACACTTTCCATGCTTCAAACACCTCACTTCGTGGACCAATATCTCTTTCATTTCTCAATGAAATTTGATGATTCTTGGCCCTACGGTTATCTACGTACTTAGTAGATCATGCATGTGTGAAGAACCGAATTCTCCAACATACGTAACACTAGTGTTTAAGCCGTTAAAGTTGGTCGGTCGCAACTCCCGCTAAAGGCAAATTTCCAACAGAAGGATATAACATTATTCATCGAGGTTTGTACTAACTCTCTTGTTTATACAACTATGGTGCCATTAGATCCTTGCCTTGTGGTGGAGAATATGTATGAACTGTTAGTTTAAACTACGTTGTGATATGTTATTCTCAAATTGTAAAGAGCCTTTGCCATCTCCATTCTTCCTTTCCCTTCTAAGGTTCCCAAGTCATTCAAAAAAGAATGACACATTTCTATATTTAATAACAAATTTGACTTTAAACTTCCTATTTTACCATTAGTGAGATGATTTATAGTCATACAAATATCTATGACTTATTTTGGACCACAAATTTGAAAAATCTTCCATTCATTCTTAAACTCCATGCCTAATCAAGTACCTTCACATAAATTGAGACGGAGAAAGTAATTATCTCTCGTTAATGTGTGCATTCTGTACCAATCGGATGATTTGAAGGGAAACAAAGACATTCTGTAGCAGTGTAAATCCATTACTTAATTTGCTTTCATTTTTTCCCTTTGCTATTAGTACAATGCTTTACTTTCTTTCCCACTTTCTCTCATCAGATCATGACCAGTACATTACTTTTGTGGCTGTCGCATCATGAAGCTCAGGACAGTAACTTTAAAGATCAACTTCAACAGTTATGGATTCAAACACTGAACTGTTTGCAGACAATGCGACCCATATTCCAATTCAATTCCTCTTTTCTTCAGCTCCAAGAGCCTTTTCTTGAGAAAATTCTTGATTACCCGGATCCCATCATTTCCAAATCTACTGTTAACTTCTGGAATTCTACATATGGAGAACAGATCAAGTTAGATTACCCTCAAAGCTTACTTCCAATCCTCGACAAGCTGTCAAGGAAAGGAAAAATAAAACTCGGAAAAAACAGCCCGTCAGCCAATGATGAGGACATTTCTAATAGATACAAGGTGACAACAACACTGCGTAGGTGCTCAAAACGAGTTGAACTCATGGAGGGAAATACCAAAATGTGTTCAAGTTCGAAAAGAAGACATACTGAGCATCAAAAAGAAGTAAGAAGAGCACAGCAAGGTCGGGGAATGGATTGTAGCGGACATGGTACAGGAATCAGGACATATACCAGTGTTGATTTCTATCAAGGAAATGAAGAATCACAAGAAAGCCAGGACTTTAGAGATGCAGATTCTATTTTGGAAATGTTGCACAAAGTTAATTAAATTTTTTTATTTAACTTTATACAATGTTGTAACTTTAATAGTAATGTGTTGTATATATGTATTCTAATCTTATTCGTCTCTAAAACTGTTTCATTCTGGCTCTGACCTGTTATTCTTTTCTCTTGTTCACAAATTCAAGTAACATTAACTTTTTAAACATATTTCAAGAAAGGTTATCAAAAACAAGTCTTGGAGAAGTTTTGTACGAAGACAAAAAAAAGTGATCTTCATAGGTACTTGTAGTTTCTCTCATACTTATCCTTATATTTTTTATGTCTTTTATGCTTTCTATACTTCTTTTCTTTTCTGTTATCATCGCATCCAAATATTAATCTACGCTCAGTAAATCCACATATTTCTCTTAATCCTATCTTTTTATCCTTTTTAATCTTTTGCTGTAATCGATATTCTTCGCACTTTCTCATTAGATATGCTCGTAATACTCGTATTCTTTCTCCTAGGGTATTTTCCTTAGGTTCTAGTTGTACGTATTCTTTAGATATCTCAATATTGTCTGGTTCAGGCAAGTGATCATAATATAATCAATTGATAAATTACTCCTTCTTCTGGTAGGAATCTAGCTTCATAAAAGAATTTACTAAAGCTAATCGTATATTCTGGTAGTTTGTTTATCTTACAACATTTCATGTTATTCAGGTTCATGATAATCTCTGTTTTTCTTTCTGCTAAAACATTTTCTCTGGCTACTAACCATTTTTCACCTAAGAATTCTCTCTTCAACAACAAATCAAATATCATTAACATTGATTTTCAATCTGTTGCATAACTTAATACTTCTCCTCTTAGTTGATATGCAATTGATTCTATCCAGTATGCTGCTTTTCCAATTAGAGTTTTTGATATTAAATCATACATGTAATCTAGGTTTTCTGTCTGCGTGCTATTCATTAATGCAATATACATTCCTAAGTTCCAATCTGTTATTCTTCTTCCTACTTCTTGCTCATCATAAATATTATCTAAGTCTAGAAAATATCCGTTATAATTTACTCCTTGTGACATTGATCCTACGAATTCTTTAAATTCGGCTTGTTGTCCTACAGGTATATGATCAGGTAGTCTGGTATTCCTTCTGTTTATTACTTCCAGATTTGGGTCTATTAGATCTTCTTCTGGATAGTCGTCTGCATCTTCGTTGATAATATCATCTGATCCTACTTCGGTTTCTATGTGTCCATTATAGTCATCTTCTATATCACTGTCTGGTTCATCTTCTATTATTGCATTTACTCTTTTCATTTTCTGTAAAGCTTCTATTATTTGGCTATTTTCTTTTACTATTTCCATATTCTCAGAATTTTCTTCTTCTTCTATGAATTCTACTGCTTGTAGTTCATGGTCTGTTTGTTCATCAGTACTATTGCTTTTCGAGGTGTTTTCATCACTTAATTTAATCTTTTGGATTTTCTTTTTCCCTTTCAATTCTTCTAACTGTTCTCTTAGAAATTGCATTTCTTCTCTGAGTTCTAATAGCTCTTGTTTTACTTCCCTTAGTTCTTCTCTAGTTTCTTTTAGTTCTTTTTTGGTTTCTTTTAACTCTACTTTAGTTTCTTTTAAAAGGGTTTGCGTATTCTTATATTTTCCTTTGTATTTTCTATACTTATTATACCATTCTGTCGTATCGCTTGCTTTTAGATTCAGGTTTTCTTCCTTTAATTCATTTATCTGCTGTTCCTGTTTATCTAATCTTAGGTTTAGGTATTCATAAGTTGAAGTTGTTTTCTCTATTTCTCTTACGGGTGTCTTTACCTCTTTCAGCTTTTCTTCTTTCACTGGTTTTGATCTTATAGGCTCATATTTATATCTTTCTTTTTCTATGATATCCTTACCGTGAGTTTTTAAAAATGTAATCGCTCCAGGTTCCATTAGAATTTTCCTTCTTTATTTAGCTTCGTTAGTCCTCCTAAAGCATCTATTACATCTTTAGGTAATTTTGGTTTTATTTTGCTTATATCTACCATTACAGGTATTTTACTTCTTCTCCATGCATCTATTGGCACTATTTCTGGTTTATGTATAGTAGTCTTTGCTATAGTCGTTTCTCTACTCGTACTGGCTTCCTCACTAGGTTCCTTTTGTTTTCCTTTGCTCTTTTCTTCTAATAACATATTCAATTTTTCTAATATTAATTTAAACGTTGGTATTTCAGATACATTCCATAAGCTAGTTAATTCTTCCCTAATCATTTGTTGGGTTTTGTTCTGATTATCTCTTACTTCATTCATTAATGACAGTATATTTTTCATTTTTTCTTTTAATACAACTTCTTCCCATAACGCATCTATTTTTTCGTTATTGCTCATAATCAGGATTGTTTATTCGTTTTTTCCAACCGTTTCCCATATCTATCCATATTTTGCTAAACTTTTCACATTGTTTTTCTAGTTGTTCTATATCCTTTTCTAATTTCATTTCTTTTGCGCTGTATTCAAGATATTTCAACTGGCTGTATATTTCTCCTGATAAGGCCGTCTTTATAGTCTTTAGTTTCTGTTTTTTCTTTATTATTTTTAGTTGTATATTCATAATTTAGTTATAAATCTGGTCTTTCCTTGGTCAGTTATCTCTATTCCATTATTATTTATCTTATAAGTAATCATAGTCAAAAAATCACTTCCTAATAATAATTCATTTAGGCTATCATATTCTATTACTCCGATGTTGATTTTATATTCTAAGTCTTGAATCTTGAATTTTCGTTGATATGGTAGTTTTTCTCGTTAGGGTTAGAACTGATAATACTCAAGTGAAGGCGTTTATTACAAACAGAATAGATCCTTTACCTGAACTGAATAAAAGAAGAAAATGGCAATCATTCTTCTGTTGTTATGATTTTATTGTTAAGAATATATCTGGAACTAAAAATGTTTTAGCTGATTTTCTTAGCAGATATAATGTCAATTAACAGCGAAGACTTTGAAGAATACATAGCCAAGGCTATGCAAGAAATTATCAAGAATATTTGATTAATGTTTACAATTAACCGTGATATTTTATGCAGCAACAAGCTAGCAGCAAACGAAGGATCAGTATGAAGACTCATCCATCGTTCAGCAAGATTAGAGAATTAAATAAAGACAGGTCTCAGTATGTCATTGAAAGGAATATCCTTTACAAAAAGATAGATTTAGCCCGGAAAGAGTTACTCTATTACAACGTAATGAAACCTTCTGAGTTACTAAGTGATCAAGGTAAAATAATAGTCAGACAAGTAATAATAAATAAAATGGTTAGTATATACAGGACTATCGAATATATTCGATATCTAATAAATGGAAAGGAAACTAGTATACGAGCAATTGACTGGTTACTCGCATACTACCCATCACATTATTAGATGATTGAAACCCAGAATGGACTACATCATGATCCTTTTGAAGGAAAAATGATTTTAAATAAAATCCTGATCCTTTTGAATAAGGAGGGAAAGTTAATTGTAATTTTTACAGGTACAATGTAAAAAGGTAAAAAGAGGCTTTACGGCCCAAACAGATTATGGCCCAATGTAGTGTTTTATACTACAGAAAGCCCAAAAAGAATATCAGTTAGGGAATGTAGTTTACTACATAACCCATAAAAGAGGTCCTATGGACCCAAAAAGATTATGGCCTCATGGCCCAAAATAGATTAGGAGCCTCACGGCCCAAAAGACTATCAAACTGGTAACCCAGTACAAGAAGTCTTATTGACCCAACAGAATAAATCAAAATATGTAAGTTTTATTTACATAGATCCAGACTGTTAACTCAGAAAAGAGGTTATAACAGACCCAACGGACTATGGCCCAACATAGTTTAAACTATGGTAAAGCCCAAACAAAAGAGGCCTTAGTGCCCAAAAAGACTATAAATCCGGTAACACGGAAAAGAGGTCTTTCTGACCCAGAAGAATATGGCCCAATGTAGTTTAAACTACAGAAAGCCCAAACAAAAGAGGCCTTAGTGCCCAAAAAGACTATAAATCCGATAACACGGAAAAGAGGTCTTTCTGACCCAGAAGAAATATAAGAAATATAAGAAAAAACCTTATTACAAATCCTATAAGAAAAAGAGATTTAAACGATATAGGAATAATCAAGATACAAGAAATAAGTTTAGAAATAAAAGAAAGTTCAGAAGACGAAGAAATGTAAACCCTATAGAAGCAGATAAGTCTAAGACTAAAGAAGAAAAGGTTAAAGAATGCAAATGTTGGAATTGCAATGAGAAGGGACACTATGCAAACAAGTGCCCAAAGTTAAAGAAAACAGGAGTAAAATATGTAAATACAGAACAATTTATAATGAGCTTACAACAGATTAAAGAAGATAATAATAAGTGGTATGATTATGAAGACTTCTATGTTAGCGAAACAGATGAAGAATCGGAAGCAGAAAGAGTAAGTTATATTAACCAACATTCAGAGAGTGAAGACAGTTCTGAATAAAAAATGAATACACTAGAAAGACAGAAAAGAGTACTGATAAGAGAAAGAGAATACTGGATACAATGTGAAGAATATACTCGACGCAAACTGATTATAACTTCAACAGTTAGTGAAACAGGGAGTATATATTACAATGATAGGTACAAAAAGATTACCAATCGACTATCAAAGATAAGAGAAGAAATGAATAATATACATTGGAAACAAACAGAAATAGCAAGACTCATAGAAGAGTCACTGAGAAATGAGGAAATACGACAGGAAGTACAAGAATATGAACAAGATGAAGAACTTCGCAGGAGATTAAATGAACCTGACTAAAATGGTAGCAATTCATATAGAAGCCCATATAGAATATAAACCGAATAAAATGATAAAACAAAAGATATTCATAGATAGTGGAGCAGATATATGCTTAGCAAGAAAAGATGTATTAGAATCACATAAATGGAAAAGATCAAGAATACATAGAGCTAAAGTATCAGGATTTAATGAACAGTCTAAAGAATTAGATATAATAGCGGAAAATATGAGAATTGTTTTAGGAAAAACTATTTTCAGACTACCAATAGTATATCAATTAGATAACATGAAGCAGCAAGTGTTATTAGGAAACAATTTCCTAGATTACTTTAAAACTCAAGTGATTAACAGGAATACATTTTGTTTACAATCCCCCTGTGATAAGTGGATTATACTAAAAAGAATATTACCAGTAAACACCATAAGACTATGTACTATAAAGATGGATAGGAATAATAATCTAGAATTATTAAAAGAAAAATACTTAGGTATGTTAAAAGGAAACTTCGGAGAAAACCCGATGCAACTATGGGAAAAGGAAAAGGTATATGGAGAAATAAAACTGATAGATCCTAGTGATTTAGTCAGAACAAAACCAATAAGATATAGCCCAACAGATCAAAAGGAATTTGAAACCCAGATTAAGGAATTACTAGAAATGAAAGTAATAAGAGAAAGTAAAAGTCCTCATAGCAGCCCAGCCTTTTTAGTAAGGAAACATAATGAGCTAAAACGAGGAAAAGCCAGGCTAGTGATTGATTATCGAGAACTTAATAAAAAGACTATTTTTGATGGATACTTTTTACCTTATAAAAGGAACCTGATTAACCGATTAGGAAACAAAAAATGGTTTAGCAAATTCGACTGTAAAAGTGGATTTTGGCAGATTAAGTTGACTAATGAATCAAGAGTATTAACAGCATTTAGTGCCCCGCAAAGACACTACGAATGGAATGTATTACCAATGGGATTAAAAAATGCACCACAAATCTTTCAAAGAAGAATGGATCAAGTGTTTAGAAAGCTTGCAGACTTCTGTATCATATATGTTGATGATATATTAGTTTACAGCAGTAGCTTAGAAGATCATATTAAACATGTGGAGCAATTTATTGAAACGGTAAACCAACACGGAATACTTCTATCAGAAAAGAAATCAGAAATATTCAAGAATACTATTGAATTCCTAGGCTATATTGTAGATAGTGAAGGAATACAATTGCAGGAACATGTGGTAACACAGATTAAAAACTTTAAAGAAAGATTAGAAAACAAAAGAGAAGTGCAGCAATTTCTTGGAGTAATAAATTATGCAGCAGACCACATAAAAGATTTACCATATTTGAGAAAACCATTACAAGATTTGATTAAAAAAGATGTAACCTTCGACTGGAAGGAAGAGCATACCAATGCGATTAACAAGATTAAAGAAAAGGTAAAATCATTACCAAAACACAGAGTACCTACCGACCAAGATCAATTAGAACTCTTTACAGATGCTAGTGACATAGGATGGGGAGCAGTCCTAATAGCATATGATAAAGAAGATGTTGATAAAGAAAAAATGTTAATTTGTGGATATGGAGGTGGAACGTGGAAGCCTAACGAGAAAAACTACCATATCAACGAAAAGGAATTATTGGCGGTAAAATTTGGAATTAAAAGATTTCATTACCATTTACTACCAGTAAAATTCAAGATTCAAGACTTAGAATATAAAATCAACATCGGAGTAATAGAATATGATAGCCTAAATGAATTATTATTAGAAAGTGATTTTTTGACTATGATTACTTATAAGATAAATAATAATGGAATAGAGATAACTGACCAAGGAAAGACCAGATTTATAAATCTGGTCTTTCCTTGGTCAGTTATCTCTATTCCATTATTATTTATCTTATAAGTAATCATAGTCAAAAAATCACTTCCTAATAATAATTCATTTAGGCTATCATAATCTAATATCAACTTCTAAACAACATAACAACAGAGTAGTATACTTATCAAAATTATAATTAGAAACATATAGTTTAAGCACATACCTTTAGGTAGACTTTCAGATCACCGAAGTAGTCTCACCCTCCTATGGCCTGTATTTCCCCTTTGCCTTCCGCCATGGGTACTGTCATGCCTGGGAGCTTGGGAGTCAATTACGGGTATCCTCTGATCGCCTTCCTTCCAGTGGTGTGCTTTAACCAGTATAGTTCTAATCATAATAAATCAAAGTACTATACTTCGTGTTCTTATGATATTCTTGGTTGATATAAGATTAGTCTTATGTTTGTTCTTGGATGATAGTCGATTAATCTTAAGATGTTCTTGGATGGTATTTGGTTATCTTATGATAATCTTTGGATGATTTCGGATTATAGACTAAAAGGTGTTTTAGTTAAACATAGAGAATCTTTGTAAGAGTTTTGTATTTCCGAATTTTCGAATCCCTTTCGTCTTTACAAGAGGCTCCTTATATAGATAACCTCAGCTATTCACTATTCCTAACTTTTTTAAAGTAAACAGTATTACTTTTCAAAAGTCTTAAAGTAAACAGTAATCTGACAAAATACTTTTACAAAAGTCATAAAGGCTACAGTGTCTACAGTGCCTTGTCTGCTCCTTTCCGTAAAGTTGTTTTGTCGTCTTCTCCTGTGCTTTCCAAAAAAGTCGTAAAGGCTGCAGTGCCTTGGCCGCTCCTTTCTGTAAAGCCGTTGTCCTTATCTTGGCTATCGTCCGGTTAATTTCTTAATCGTTTTTGGGCCGTGGGGCCATAATCTGATTTTGGGCACTAAGGCCTCTTTTGTTTGGGCTTTCTGTAGTTTAAACTACATTGGGCCATATTCTTCTGGGTCAGAAAGACCTCTTTTCCGTGTTACCGGATTTATAGTCTTTTTGGGCACTAAGGCCTCTTTTGTTTGGGCTTTCTGTAGTTTAAACTACATTGGGCCATATTCTTTCGGGACTGATGTCCTGCGGATCTTTTCTTCATCTATATACCCCTAGAGGCTAGAACATAGACGGTAATCTGTTTAATCAAACTTCTTTCAGAGTTAATCATCTGTTTAATCAAACTTCTTTCAGAGTTAATCAAATAATAAACATGTAATAATCTGAGTTGTAATCTTAGATTCAGTTTCATTTTTTAATAGAGCGTCTATAATCTTCTATCTATCCGGCAGATAACCATACTATAACCTATACCGATCGTCTAAACATTCATAATTAATCTTCTATCATCGTCTAAACATTCATAATCATAATCTAATATCAACTTCTAAACAACATAACAACAGAGTAGTATACTTATCAAAATTATAATTAGAAACATATAGTTTAAGCACATACCTTTAGGTAGACTTTCAGATCACCGAAGTAGTCTCACCCTCCTATGGCCTGTATTTCCCCTTTGCCTTCCGCCGCGGGTACTCTGTCGCCTGGGAGCTTGGGAGTCAATTACGGGTATCCTCTGATCGCCTTCCTTCCAGTGGTGTGCTTTAACCAGTATAGTTCTAATCATAATAAATCAAAGTACTATACTTCGTGTTCTTATGATATTCTTGGTTGATATAAGATTAGTCTTATGTTTGTTCTTGGATGATAGTCGATTAATCTTAAGATGTTCTTGGATGGTATTTGGTTATCTTATGATAATCTTTGGATGATTTCGGATTATAGACTAAAAGGTGTTTTAGTTAAACATAGAGAATCTTTGTAAGAGTTTTGTATTTCCGAATTTTCGAATCCCTTTCGTCTTTACAAGAGGCTCCTTATATAGATAACCTCAGCTATTCACTATTCCTAACTTTTTTAAAGTAAACAGTATTACTTTTCAAAAGTCTTAAAGTAAACAGTAATCTGACAAAATACTTTTACAAAAGTCATAAAGGCTACAGTGTCTACAGTGCCTTGTCTGCTCCTTTCCGTAAAGTTGTTTTGTCGTCTTCTCCTGTGCTTTCCAAAAAAGTCGTAAAGGCTGCAGTGCCTTGGCCGCTCCTTTCTGTAAAGCCGTTGTCCTTATCTTGGCTATCGTCCGGTTAATTTCTTAATCGTTTTTGGGCCGTGGGGCCATAATCTGATTTTGGGCACTAAGGCCTCTTTTGTTTGGGCTTTCTGTAGTTTAAACTACATTGGGCCATATTCTTCTGGGTCAGAAAGACCTCTTTTCCGTGTTACCGGATTTATAGTCTTTTTGGGCACTAAGTCCTCTTTTGTTTGGGCTTTCTGTAGTTTAAACTACATTGGGCCATATTCTTTCGGGACTGATGTCCTGCGGATCTTTTCTTCATCTATATACCCCTAGAGGCTAGAACATAGACGGTAATCTGTTTAATCAAACTTCTTTCAGAGTTAATCATCTGTTTAATCAAACTTCTTTCAGAGTTAATCAAATAATAAACATGTAATAATCTGAGTTGTAATCTTAGATTGATTTCATTTTTAATAGAGCGTCTATAATCTTCTATCTATCCGGCAGCTAAGCATACTATAACCTATACCGATCGTCTAAACATTCATAATTAATCTTCTATCATCGTCTAAACATTCATAATCATAATCTAATATCAACTTCTAAACAACATAACAACAGAGTAGTATACTTATCAAAATTATAATTAGAAACATATAGTTTAAGCACATACCTTTAGGTAGACTTTGAGTTCACCGAAGTAGTCTCACCCTCCTAGGGCCTGTATTTCCCTTTGCCTTCCGCCATGGGTACTCTGTCGCTGGGAGCTTGGGAGTCAATTACGGGTATCCTCTGATCGCCTTCCTTCCAGTGGTGTGCTTTAACCAGGATAGGTCTAATCATAATAAATCAAAGTACTATACTTCGTGTTCTTATGATATTCTTGGTTGATATAAGATTAGTCTTATGTTTGTTCTTGGATGATAGTCGATTAATCTTAAGATGTTCTTGGATGGTATTTGGTTATCTTATGATAATCTTTGGATGATTTCGGATTATAGACTAAAAGGTGTTTTAGTTAAACATAGAGAATCTTTGTAAGAGTTTTGTATTTCAATTTTGAATCCCTTTCGTCTTTACAAGAGGCTCCTTATATAGATAACCTCGGCTATTCACTATTCCTAACTTTTTTAAAGTAATGTATTACTTTTCAAAAGTCTTAAAGTAAACAGATGTCGACAAAATACTTTTACAAAAGTCATAAAGGCTACAGTGTCTACAGTGCCTTGTCTGCTCCTTTCCGTAAAGTTGTTTTGTCGTCTTCTCCTGTGCTTTCCAAAAAAGTCATAAAGGCTACAGTGCCTTGGCCGCTCCTTTCTCTAAAGCCGTTGTCCTTATCTTGGCTATCGTCCGGTTAATTTCTTAATCGTTTTTGGGCCGTGGGGCCATAATCTGATTTTGGGCACTAAGGCCTCTTTTGTTTGGGCTTTCTGTAGTTTAAACTACATTTGGCCATATTCTTCTGGGTCAGAAAGACCTCTTTTCCGTGTTACCGGATTTATAGTCTTTTTGGGCACTAAGGCCTCTTTTGTTTGGGCTTTCTGTAGTTTAAACTACATTGGGCCATATTCTTTCGGGACTGATGTCCTGCGGATCTTTTCTTCATCTATATACCCCTAGAGGCTAGAACATAGACGGTAATCTGTTTAATCAAACTTCTTTCAGAGTTAATCATCTGTTTAATCAAACTTCTTTCAGAGTTAATCAAATAATAAACATGTAATAATCTGAGTTGTAATCTTAGATTCAGTTTCATTTTTTAATAGAGCGTCTATAATCTTCTATCTATCCGGCAGATAACCATACTATAACCTATACCGATCGTCTAAACATTCATAATTAATCTTCTATCATCGTCTAAACATTCATAATCATAATCTAATATCAACTTCTAAACAACATAACAACAGAGTAGTATACTTATCAAAATTATAATTAGAAACATATAGTTTAAGCACATACCTTTAGGTAGACTTTCAGATCACCGAAGTAGTCTCACCCTCCTATGGCCTGTATTTCCCCTTTGCCTTCCGCCGCGGGTGCTCTGGCGCCTCGGAGCTTGGGAGTCAATTACGGGTATCCTCTGATCGCCTTCCTTCCAGTGGTGTGCTTTAACCAGTATAGTTCTAATCATAATAAATCAAAGTACTATACTTCGTGTTCTTATGATATTCTTGGTTGATATAAGATTAGTCTTATGTTTGTTCTTGGATGATAGTCGATTAATCTTAAGATGTTCTTGGATGGTATTTGGTTATCTTATGATAATCTTTGGATGATTTCGGATTATAGACTAAAAGGTGTTTTAGTTAAACATAGAGAATCTTTGTAAGAGTTTTGTATTTCCGAATTTTCGAATCCCTTTCGTCTTTACAAGAGGCTCCTTATATAGATAACCTCAGCTATTCACTATTCCTAACTTTTTTAAAGTAAACAGTATTACTTTTCAAAAGTCTTAAAGTAAACAGTAATCTGACAAAATACTTTTACAAAAGTCATAAAGGCTACAGTGTCTACAGTGCCTTGTCTGCTCCTTTCCGTAAAGTTGTTTTGTCGTCTTCTCCTGTGCTTTCCAAAAAAGTCATAAAGGCTGCAGTGCCTTGGCCGCTCCTTTCTGTAAAGCCGTTGTCCTTATCTTGGCTATCGTCCGGTTAATTTCTTAATCGTTTTTGGGCCGTGGGGCCATAATCTGATTTTGGGCACTAAGGCCTCTTTTGTTTGGGCTTTCTGTAGTTTAAACTACATTGGGCCATATTCTTACAGGTCGAAAGACCTCTTTTCCGTGTTACTGGGATTTATAGTCTTTTTGGGCACTAAGTCCTCTTTTGTTTGGGCTTTCTGTAGTTTAAACTACATTGGGCCATATTCTTTTCGGGACTGATGTCCTGCGGATCTTTCTTCATCTATATACCCCTAGAGGCTAGAACATAGACGGTAATCTGTTTAATCAAACTTCTTTCAGAGTTAATCATCTGTTTAATCAAACTTCTTTCAGAGTTAATCAAATAATAAACATGTAATAATCGAGTTGTAATCTTAGATTGGCCATTTTTAATAGAGCGTCTATAATCTTCTATCTATCCGGCAGATAACCATACTATAACCTATACCGATCGTCTAAACATTCATAATTAATCTTCTATCATCGTCTAAACATTCATAATCATAATCTAATATCAACTTCTAAACAACATAACAACAGAGTAGTATACTTATCAAAATTATAATTAGAAACATATAGTTTAAGCACATACCTTTAGGTAGACTTTCAGATCACCGAAGTAGTCTCACCCTCCTATGGCCTGTATTTCCCCTTTGCCTTCCGCCGCGGGTACTGTCACCTGGGAGCTTGGGAGTCAATTACGGGTATCCTCCGATCGCCTTCCTTCCAAAGTGGTGTGCTTTAACCAAAGATAGTTCTAATCATAATAAATCAAAGTACTATACTTCGTGTTCTTATGATATTCTTGGTTGATATAAGATTAGTCTTATGTTTGTTCTTGGATGATAGTCGATTAATCTTAAGATGTTCTTGGATGGTATTTGGTTATCTTATGATAATCTTTGGATGATTTCGGATTATAGACTAAAAGGTGTTTTAGTTAAACATAGAGAATCTTTGTAAGAGTTTTGTATTTCCGAATTTTCGAATCCCTTTCGTCTTTACAAGAGGCTCCTTATATAGATAACCTCAGCTATTCACTATTCCTAACTTTTTTTAAAGTAAACAGTATTACTTTTCAAAAGTCTTAAAGTAAACAGTAATCTGACAAAATACTTTTACAAAAGTCATAAAGGCTACAGTGTCTACAGTGCCTTGTCTGCTCCTTTCCGTAAAGTTGTTTTGTCGTCTTCTCCTGTGCTTTCCAAAAAAGTCGTAAAGGCTGCAGTGCCTTGGCCGCTCCTTTCTGTAAAGCCGTTGTCCTTATCTTGGCTATCGTCCGGTTAATTTCTTAATCGTTTTTGGGCCGTGGGGCCATAATCTGATTTTGGGCACTAAGGCCTCTTTTGTTTGGGCTTTCTGTAGTTTAAACTACATTGGGCCATATTCTTCTGGGTCAGAAAGACCTCTTTTCCGTGTTACCGGATTTATAGTCTTTTTGGGCACTAAGGCCTCTTTTGTTTGGGCTTTCTGTAGTTTAAACTACATTGGGCCATATTCTTCTGGGTCAGAAAGACCTCTTTTCCGTGTTATCGGATTTATAGTCTTTTTGGGCACTAAGGCCTCTTTTGTTTGGGCTTTCTGTAGTTTAAACTACATTGGGCCATATTCTTCTGGGTCAGAAAGACCTCTTTTCCGTGTTATCGGATTTATAGTCTTTTTGGGCACTAAGGCCTCTTTTGTTTGGGCTTTACCATAGTTTAAACTATGTTGGGCCATAGTCCGTTGGGTCTGTTATAACCTCTTTTCTGAGTTAACAGTCTGGATCTATGTAAATAAAACTTACATATTTTGATTTATTCTGTTGGGTCAATAAGACCTCTTGTACTGGGTTACCAGTTTGATAGTCTTTTGGGCCGTGAGGCTCCTAATCTATTTTGGGCCATGAGGCCATAATCTTTTTGGGTCCATAGGACCTCTTTTATGGGTTATGTAGTAAACTACATTTCCTAACTGATATTCTTTTTGGGCTTTCTGTAGTATAAAACACTACATTGGGCCATAATCTGTTTGGGCCGTAAAGCCTCTTTTTACCTTTTTACATTGTACCTGTAAAAATTGCAATTAACTTTCCCTCCTTATTCAAAAGGATCAGGATTTTATTTAAAATCATTTTTCCTTCAAAAGGATCATGATGTAGTCCATTCTGGGTTTCAATCATCTAATAATGTGATGGGTAGTATGCGAGTAACCACCAATTGCTCGTATACTACTTTCCTTTCCATTTATTAGATATCGAATATATTCGATAGTCCTGTATATACTAACCATTTTATTTATTATTACTTGTCTGACTATTATTTTACCTTGATCACTTAGTAACTCAGAAGGTTTCATTACGTTGTAATAGAGTAACTCTTTCCGGGCTAAATCTATCTTTTTGTAAAGGATATTCCTTTCAATGACATACTGAGACCTGTCTTTATTTAATTCTCTAATCTTGCTGAACGATGGATGAGTCTTCATACTGATCCTTCGTTTGCTGCTAGCTTGTTGCTGCATAAAATATCACGGTTAATTGTAAACATTAATCAAATATTCTTGATAATTTCTTGCATAGCCTTGGCTATGTATTCTTCAAAGTCTTCGCTGTTAATTGACATTATATCTGCTAAGAAAATCAGCTAAAACATTTTTAGTTCCAGATATATTCTTAACAATAAAATCATAACAACAGAAGAATGATTGCCATTTTCTTCTTTTATTCAGTTCAGGTAAAGGATCTATTCTGTTTGTAATAAACGCCTTCACTTGAGTATTATCAGTTCTAACAATGAATTTTACTGGTAGTAAATGGTAATGAAATCTTTTAATTCCAAATTTTACCGCCAATAATTCCTTTTCGTTGATATGGTAGTTTTTCTCGTTAGGCTTCCACGTTCCACCTCCATATCCACAAATTAACATTTTTTCTTTATCAACATCTTCTTTATCATATGCTATTAGGACTGCTCCCCATCCTATGTCACTAGCATCTGTAAAGAGTTCTAATTGATCTTGGTCGGTAGGTACTCTGTGTTTTGGTAATGATTTTACCTTTTCTTTAATCTTGTTAATCGCATTGGTATGCTCTTCCTTCCAGTCGAAGGTTACATCTTTTTTAATCAAATCTTGTAATGGTTTTCTCAAATATGGTAAATCTTTTATGTGGTCTGCTGCATAATTTATTACTCCAAGAAATTGGCACTTCTCTTTGTTTTCTAATCTTTCTTTAAAGTTTTTAATCTGTGTTACCACATGTTCCTGCAATTGTATTCCTTCACTATCTACAATATAGCCTAGGAATTCAATAGTATTCTTGAATATTTCTGATTTCTTTTCTGATAGAAGTATTCCGTGTTGGTTTACCGTTTCAATAAATTGCTCCACATGTTTAATATGATCTTCTAAGCTACTGCTGTAAACTAATATATCATCAACATATATGATACAGAAGTCTGCAAGCTTTCTAAACACTTGATCCATTCTTCTTTGAAAGATTTGTGGTGCATTTTTAATCCCATTGGTAATACATTCCATTAAGTAGTGTCCTTGCGGAGCACTAAATGCTGTTAATGCTCTTGATTCATTAGTCAACTTAATCTGCCAAAATCCACTTTTACAGTCGAATTTGCTAAACCATTTTTTGTTTCCTAATCGGTTAATCAGGTTCCTTTTATAAGGTAAAAAGTATCCATCAAAAATAGTCTTTTTATTAAGTTCTCGATAATCAATCACTAGCCTGGCTTTTCCTCGTTTTAGCTCATTATGTTTCCTTACTAAAAAGGCTGGGCTGCTATGAGGACTTTTACTTTCTCTTATTACTTTCATTTCTAGTAATTCCTTAATCTGGGTTTCAAATTCCTTTTGATCTGTTGGGCTATATCTTATTGGTTTTGTTCTGACTAAATCACTAGGATCTATCAGTTTTATTTCTCCATATACCTTTTCCTTTTCCCATAGTTGCATCGGGTTTTCTCCGAAGTTTCCTTTTAACATACCTAAGTATTTTTCTTTTAATAATTCTAGATTATTATTCCTATCCATCTTTATAGTACATAGTCTTATGGTGTTTACTGGTAATATTCTTTTTAGTATAATCCACTTATCACAGGGGGATTGTAAACAAAATGTATTCCTGTTAATCACTTGAGTTTTAAAGTAATCTAGGAAATTGTTTCCTAATAACACTTGCTGCTTCATGTTATCTAATTGATATACTATTGGTAGTCTGAAAATAGTTTTTCCTAAAACAATTCTCATATTTTCCGCTATTATATCTAATTCTTTAGACTGTTCATTAAATCCTGATACTTTAGCTCTATGTATTCTTGATCTTTTCCATTTATGTGATTCTAATACATCTTTTCTTGCTAAGCATATATCTGCTCCACTATCTATGAATATCTTTTGTTTTATCATTTTATTCGGTTTATATTCTATATGGGCTTCTATATGAATTGCTACCATTTTAGTCAGGTTCATTTAATCTCCTGCGAAGTTCTTCATCTTGTTCATATTCTTGTACTTCCCCGTCAGATTTCCTCATTTCTCGCTGACTCTTCTATGAGTCTTGCTATTTCTGTTTGTTTCCAATGTATATTATTCATTTCTTCTCTTATCTTTGATAGTCGATTGGTAATCTTTTTGTACCTATCATTGTAATATATACTCCTGTTTCACTAACTGTTGAAGTTATAATCAGTTTAAATCAGTATATTCTTCACATTGTATCCAGTATTCTCTTTCTCTTATCAGTACTCTTTTCTGTCTTTCTAGTGTATTCATTTTTTATTCAGAACTGTCTTCACTCTCTGAATGTTGGTTAATATAACTTACTCTTTCTGCTTCCGATTCTTCATCTGTTTCGCTAACATAGAAGTCTTCATAATCATACCACTTATTATTATCTTCTTTAATCTGTTGTAAAAGTGATCTTCATAGGTACTTCAAGTCTCAACTAAAATTTCGGTAAGTCTACACATCGACAAGTCTTGAAGAAGGGAGCACCTATAGACATCGAAATTTTAAATGAATTGATCCATATAGAAATTGGATTAAATTCTAAGTTATTGACATGTTGACCAAATCAAATTTTGGTTAATAAAATCGGATTAATTATTTAAGTCAAAATTACATGACTTGAATAAAATCCAAATTACATTTGGGTTTAAATTGGGCCTCTACAAGACGAGCTCAACTCACGTCTTTCTAGCTCAAGGTCCGCTAGAATTACTTGGAGACCAAAATACCCGCAAACTCTAGCTCATACCTATATAAAGAGATCATCCCCTTTTGAAGATATCTTGAAAGTTACATAGCACCTTGACTAGAGGCAAAGGAGAGCAACGACATTTACGTAAGTCTTCTACAAAGGTCTTCAACAAGAAGGATAGTTCGAGATAGGGGTGAGCGGGTCCGGGTACCCTAACATTTTTTAACTACCCGGACCCTACCCGGTAAAAGATCGGTTCCTAAATTTACTACCCGGAACCTACCCGTAGCAATCATTACCCGGAACCTACCTGACCTGCGGGTCCTCAGGTTCCGGGTACCCTGTCAATAAAAAACACAAATTAAGCAACAATTTTTAAGCCTATGAGAATAAAAAAGAGTTCTAAAATAATTTCATCAAGTAGTTTTTTAGCCTGCAATCAGAGTTTTTAGTACTCTTATAAGAAGTTTTAGAAAACTTATTCATTGTAGAAAAGCTAATTATGTTACCAAAACCTAAAATTGCAAGTCAAATTTGACACTCAATTAATTGAACGTGTTGATTTCAAAATAAATTTGAAAATATCTGAATTAAACTTATTTTCGTGTTCATAAGCTCTTCGATACAAAAGAAAAGCTTTATTATACTAGTAAATCTCTAAATTTCATCTTCACAACTACAAAAATATACACAAATTTTAAAAATAGATTTACATTTCAAATAAAAAAGTAATACAAATTGAAGATGAGTATCGCCTGAAATAGAACAGAAGCATATGATATTAAAAAGAAATTGAAGAGTTAGATATGAACCCATATGCATTTTAGGAATGACGTGAACACAACCAAAGGAGAGAAAGAGGCAAAGGTGAAGCTTCAATGACGACAACGATGAAAGTACCTGAGAGAAAGCTTCAACAACGACGATGATGAAGCTCGGTGGTGTAGCTAAAATGTCATTGTTATTGAGAGAGTTTTGGGGTGGGGAAAATCAATGTGCAGGCGTGCAACAAATAATTTTGGAGAAAGTTAAAAGTGGTCCAAATGTTAAAAAAAAAAAAAAAAATATTTTATAGGTTCCGGGTATCGGTTCCGGGTCCGGGTACCCTGTCTCTATTTGCCGGAACCGGAACCGGACCCGACATTGATCGGTTCCTAATTTTACTACCCGGACCCTACCCGTTATTATAATATATCTACCCGGAACCTACCCGTTAGTGTCGGTTCCGGTCGGGTATCTGGGTACCCTGTACCCGTGCTCACCCCTAGTTCGAGAGACGTCTTCCCTCAAGAACAATCCAAAGTGCTGCTCAAAGTTCTTCCAAGATTCAACACATCAACACAAGTCCATCCTTCATTTGAGAAAGACGCTACATTGACCCTTGAATCAAGGCGAACAACACTGATATTAGAATCAAGAGATACATCCAGAGTTGTACTCACAAAATAATCAATAAAATGTTTTTTTTCTCACATTTGTTTTATGATTGCAGTTATTTATTTTCTGCCAGCAAATTTCATTGCAAACAATTGCTAAATTATAATTTTTAATAAAAAAATCACTCAACTTTATTTAAGTATCATAAAAAGTCATTAAGCTATATTTTTGCAACAAAAAGTTCATTCAATTTTATTTAAATATCACTAAAGGTCAGTAAAAGAAATCAAAGGAGACATTTTAAAATATACAGGTAAAACTGAGTGATTTTTGTTATTAAAAAATAGTGAATTTGGTGCAATAGAGTTGTACTCAACTAAAAATGCTATATAGAAACGCTCTAGATAGTAAGGATTTTAGAACAAGTAAAAGTACGAATGACTATATGTGTTGTGAGTTTAGTCAACATAATAAGAGTGAAACTGAGGTGAAGTTAGATGAAATTGCGGTGCCTAATACAAACAATTAAGACATTTAAGCTCTTTCTTATAATTTTTCTAGGTGTTTAAGGATTAGTTACAAGGGTAACAAGCTCTAATTCATATGGTGAGTAAAATAGTGGAAAGTCATAATTTATTGTACACTATGGTTTGGAAATGCATCGGAGTGCTCAAGTATGTGGGGTAACAAAAAAATATTGAAGAAAATGTCATTTTAGCATTGGGGGATGCCAGTGCATTTAGCTCCAATGGCAAGTGAAAATTTATTAGTGAAAAGTTGGTCATGAAAGTATATTTATGTCCTAGAGACAATCTGTATTAGGACAAATGTACTTTATACACATTCATATTATGATTAATGGAAATTAATAATTTGGCATTTGCAATTATTGAATTATTATTTGATTGTTTGTAATTATTCATTAATGTGCATCCCTTGAGCTTACGTTGTCATTAATAGAGTGAGATATTCATGATAGAGCGTAACTCTTAAAATAGCCTCGACTAATGATCATCGAGAATGAGATATCGATGATATGTGATAAGTCGACATGTGGTTTGCATCACATCCTTAGAGGATGTAGTATGTCTCACCTGCTACGAGTAATGGCTACTCATGATGGACAATCGACATAGTGTGACACTACAGACCTTCTCATATCGACATTAATCAAATTAAGGTTTACACGCAACTCCTAGACGGCGCCGGAAGACGAACTCAATATGTGAAGTACGTTTACGCGAATCCAGTAAACTTAACCTTTATATGGTAAGATAAAATCTTTTCATTCACGACACACCCGATCAAGCTTAGGATTTGTCAAGTGTCTATCCAAATGGCTTAATCATTGTATCTCATCTATATTAGTTGACGACTAGACCATATTCTAAATATGTCTATTGCGTTGGCCAACGACTTAGTCAACCTAATATCACTGAGAATCCGAGTGTTCTCTCAAATATACATTCGAGGAATGAATCCTAATCTTGGCTCAGCTACCACCTTAGCCCAAGGTCAAACCTTAATCCGATTTTGACCTAATTTTCAACTATAAATAGAGGCATTCCCTTTCATTATTAACACAAATTTTTTGAAAATCATTCTAAGCCTTAGAGACTTAGAATCAAATAAATTATTTTAAATGATTATATCTGAAATTGGTAGGATAGAGATTTCATAGCACTATGTTCCTGAATCAACTTTTTCATTCTTTGTCATTGCTCTGACACTTTTTATCTTTCTCCTTTCTTGAAATATATAAATAAAATGCAAATATTAGTTGAGGGTGGAAATGACTAATAGATGTGGAGATTAATGATTAAGTGGATGAAGATTTTATTTTAAAGGTTATCTAGGCTATTATCATTTTTTGTGTTGTTACCTTTCTCAAATAATACTTATAATAATTTCTTTATATTATTGGTGATTTATTTAAATTTCTTTACATAATTTTAATGAAAATTTTACTTTTGCTTAATTGTTTAGTAATAAAATTATAAATTAAAGATTCATGAGACATACGTCAAAATGAAATTGGCTACTTGATTGTGAAAGTGAAATTTGACTACAATGCCATGATTTTACTACATATTGCATTGATGTAAATGAAAGTATGTATGTCCTAGAGACAATCATTATTAGGGACAAATGTACTTGAACACATTCGTATTATTAATAAGATTAATATTTATGGCATTTGCGATTATTGAATTATTATTTAATTGTTTGTAATTATTCATTAATGTGCATCCCTTGAGCTTACATTGTCATTAATAGAGTGAGATATTGATGATAGAGCGTGACTTTTAAAATAGCTTCGACTAATGATCATCAAGAATGGGATATCGATGATATGTGATAAGTCGACATGTGGTCTGCATCACATCCTTAGAGGATGTAGTATGTCTCACCTGCTACGAGTAGTGACTACTCATGGATACTTTGGAAGTATTGGTATACCCTGCTGATATATTATTTGTTATACTTGTCTAAAGTATGGTCAGCGTGTGGGAGATAGAAGTCCTTAGACTTGAGGTCAATACACACATTGTCAACAAAGTAATGTACTTTGATCCTGTCTTAAGCTCAAATGCCTTATAGATTGAGATACGGCTTGTATTGGGTACATTACGATGTGGATTAAAGGTGGTAGTTGAGCCAAAATTAGGATTCATTCCTCGAATGTATATTCGAGAGAACACTCAGATTCTCAATAATATTAGGTTGACTAAGTAGTTGGCCAACGCAATAGACATATTTAGAATATGGTCTAGTTGTCAACTAATATAGATGAGATACAATGATTAAGCCATTTGGATAGACACTTGACAAATCCTAAGCTTGATCGGGTGTGTCGTGAATGAAAGAATTTTATCTTACCACATAAAAGTTAAGTTTACTGGATTCGCGTAAACGTACTTTACATATTGAGTTCGTCTTGCGGCGCCGTGTAGAAGTTCCGCGTACACCTTAATTTGTTAATGTCGATATGCGAAGGTCTGTAGGGTTACACTATGTCGATTGTCCTTTCGATCTAAGGATGTATTGAGAGGGTAATTAAATGTTCGATTTAGAATCGAAATATTTAAATGAATAATGATTATTTTAATTAAGTCAAAATTGGATTTTGGATTTAATTAAGAATGCGCAGAAAATAAATCGAGACAGTGCAGGAGCACGTCGAGCGCCGCGACGCCCATACCCTAGGGCCGCGGCGCCTCTGCCTTGATTTTTTGGGCCAGGCCCAAGGTCAAACCCTAATCCGATTTGACCTAATTTCCAACTATAAATAGTGGCATTCTCTTCATTATTCATAGACCAATTTCAGATTATCATTCTAAGCCTTAGAGACTTAGAATCAAAACTCTCTCGAACCTCTGCCGGATTTCCTAGCTTTCCGAAAGAGAAGTACATTGAAGCTTGGAGCTTGCAGTCGAAAGGGCAACCGCGTGTCAACCTTATAGTAGATAAAGATTCCAGATACTATAACTTGTAAGTATTATGCTTTATGTTACAGGTTTGATTGTTGTATAACCATACTAGAAAACTTGTTGGGGTAAGTAAGAAACAAAATTTTGAACTTCCGTTGTGCGTTATTTATGTGTTTTGAACCCAATAAAACCCTACAGTAAAATTGTGAGTTGCCTACCTGGACGGGAAGGAACACCAATTATCCTGGATCCTTAATGCATACAATATCCCTAATTGATTGGGGAGAGAACACCAATCATCGCATACGACATTTGATGCATACATTACCTAATGTTATGAAATTTGTGAATTGCTGATAATGCGACAATTGATATAACAATAACTTTTATCATTTATGAATTACTTGAATTATTTACTTTGATTCTCTCAAGAATTTTAATATATCTTCTATGTATAGCTCTTGCCTATCATGAGATGATTTGGCTATGATGCATACTGAGTGTTCCGGTGGAATAATAGATAAAGATGTTGCACGTTTAATCAAAGTCGGATAATTATAATAATGTGTTATGTAAAGAAGAACGTCTAACAAAGTGGAAAGTAAGTTTTATAAAATAGTTCTACGACCAACAATTCTATAAGAGAGTGAATATAGAGCAGTTAAAGTTCAACGCATCCACAAGATAAGTATCAAAAGATGTAGATGCTAACATGAATATCGATCATACAAGATTAGAAAAAATCACATTCGCGAGAATGTTCAAGTAACATACGTTGAGAATAAAATGAGAGAAGATTGCTTGAAATGGTTTGATCATGTCATGTGTCGACCTCCCGATGCACCGATTTGTATGTGTGAATCTATAGAAAAAGATTTTTTTAGAAGAAGACGAGGTAGATCAAACTTAAACCACATGAAATAAAATATGTTTTTGCTTAAAAGGAGGTGAATTAATTAAATTGCAGGAAAATAAAGCTTATTTACAGATTATGACTGATCAGTAAAAACAGTCCATAATAACTCACATGAAAGGGAGTTATTTCAAAAGACCTACAATATTTAGGGACCCATGTAGACTTAACTAAAGATATGATCCTAGTAAAATGATTTATATAGGTGATATTTATTAATTAGGAATATATTTTAGATGTGTTAAGTATTTTTATTGTAGATCCTATAGTTCTTAGGAATGGTTTTATATTTTAAAGACTTATTCATTAGAAAATATAGTGAATTTCTTTTACTTGTTATTTATATGTACATAATATATGCACAAAATAAGTTAAAATAGAGTGACAAATTAATTATTTTGTTGTATTACTAGGATAAGTTATCCCTTGAAAAGTCCTCATATTGTATCCCTTCTTTAAATTAATATGGATTGTTGTAAGATGATTGAGATTTCTCCACCCTTAATTAGAGGCAAATTCGATCCCTATAAATGAAAAAAATTATGTTGGGAACGCCACCCCAGAATGAGCCTTGCAGTATGCAATCAAATTTAGTCAGACTCCCATACTAATACCAAATATCAAATGAAAAAAATCATTTTGTTTTAGTAATTCGTAGTCCTCAACCCCACTACCCCACCATAACTCCAATACACTCCCTTTTTTAGATTTTCCTATAGAGTACCATATTTTGTTTTAAATTTTAGCCAAACCCCCCACCATCGTATCATAATTCATATTACAGTATAGTGAAGTCCCCCCCCCCCCCCCTCTTCTCTCTCTATCCGAACTCTTATGTAAATGGATAAATATAGAACTTTATAAAACACTTCTATGACTTTATGTAATATCATAGGTGCATCATACTTTATCATTTAAATGTCTCTTATGGCGTGTTGATTCAAATAATCCTTAACATGCTCTTATTGGTGATATTGTATTTTTTTCTCTTGACTTTTATTTGTCAAAATGAAATTGACTACTTGATTGAAAAAGTGAAAGTCGACTACAATGTCATGATTTTAATACATATTACATTGGTGTAGTAATTGTAAGTTGTATAGCTGATCGGAGAGGAACGTAAACCCTCTCGGATCTTTAATGTACACACAATTAAAAATTCGGCCAAATGCATGAATTGTTTTTCTCAAAATAAAACTAGTTTCGTCTAACTGAGAGGGAAGAAATGTTAATCATCATGGATTCTTGATGTATATAATAGTCTAGCTGGTTGGGGAGAGAACGTTAGTCATCACAAACGAAATTCCGTGCATCACCTAATGTTATAAAACTTGTGAATTACTGATATTGTGATCGTTAACTAACATTGACTTTTATCATTTGTAAATTCTTTTGATAGTATAGAATAAGCGTGTGTTTGCATATATTGTATTTTTACTAATTTTCTTTATTAGATAATCAATGAAGGGGTAAATAATACTCCTGTGAAGAAATAAATTAAAGGGGTACATAACAATATATATACTATATAGTATAGTGAAGTGTATAACAAAGTCCCCCTATTTCTCTCTCTCTCTCTATCCATTTCGAAAAATCGCTCAATTCTAAATCCACGCATCGCAATCGATACATATACATACATATTTCGTGTATCTATATATGTGTAGCCATACGCATCCGTTTCATTGTTCTTCCATTTCGCAACCCTAGGGGGTTTCTTATCGGAACTGCTTACAGTGCCGAAACTTGGGGTTTTTTGTGTGGATCTGTGTTGATTTGAAATGGATACTCCATCGAATAACAGAGATGCTCCGGAGACCGCGACGGCGGCGGCGACGGCGGAGGACGACGGCGCGTTGTCAGTTACCTCGGGATTAGCGAAGGAGGCAGCGTTGTTGTTCCAGTCAGGGAAATTCCCGGATTGCGTTAGAGTTTTGTATCAATTGTTGCAGAAAAAGGAAGGCGATCCAAAGGTGACTAATTTCTGTAGTTTTTGATTTTATATATATACATTTTGAGCTGTTGTGTAGTGTATTTATGGTTCTGATTTTTGGTAGTTTGAGCATTTGTAGTACTTTTAATTGAATGTGATTTGTGATGGAAAATGCAATTTTCATGTTCAAATTTGTGATTAGTTTAGTTTTGCATCGACTTGTTGTAGAAAAAGGAAGGTGATATTAATAGCTATAATGGCGTCGTATTTGTGTTTTAAGTCATTTATGGATAATAATTCAACCAGTTACCGGTATTTCTCCGGTCATCATTGGGAGAAATAAGTCATTAACTCTGCTAAGATCCGTCGGGCCCACGACATGTCCATACTTGTCACCGTGCAGCCGGTTTTGTTGGGTCCCATGTATCCCTCGCCTTGAAAAAATGTGGTGACGGAGCCCCAGGACTTGATAATTTCAACAATTACTATGACGTGTCGTTGAAATAAAGCCCGAAAGAATCTCCTTAACAAGAATGGAATCTTCAGCGTCGAGGGAAACATAAACGAATCAAAACTATTGTTTAAACTCTTTGACATTGCGAAATTTACATGTGTCATGCGTCTAGCGGCTCAAGTCGCGGTCCACTACCCAATGGAAAACCTGAATTCTTATATTCATAGTAACATTGCGGGTCTTGTTACGTTGCTCGAAGTCTTCAATATTGTAAAAAAAAGTTGGAAGATCTTATTTTCAACCTGTCTAGTGTAATCCACTTGACACTTGTGAGATTACACTGATTATGTTGTTGTTGTTGTCTAGTGTATTTATGGTTCTAATATTTAAGTGATTTGTGGTTATTTATAGTTTGCGCTCTTCTACTATGTTTAATTGAATTAATGGCTTTGTGCTCAATTTGCATGTGATTTTCGATGGAAAATGCAGTTTTCAAGTTCAATTTTGATTCGAATTATAATTATTTCAGTTATACTATTACATTTTTTTTATAATTATGTTCATTAATCCTAATTAATGTGAAGGCGTCATAAGCAAAAGTTCAGCCTTTTGCCTCATAATAGACCGTGCCTTTATAGATATTTCCCCTTGTTTGCATTTTGTGTATGGTAGCTTTATACATTTTCTACTTGTTCTAGTGTATTTATGGCTCTAATTATTAAGTGATGATTATTTGTAGTTTGCGCTTTTGTATTTTTAATTGAATTGATGGCTTTGAACTCAATTTGCATGTGATTTTTTTATGGTAAATGCCGTTTTCAATTTTGATTCAAATTGTAATTACTTTAGTTTTGCATAGACTGTCGCAGGAAAAGGAAGGCAATCCAAAGGTGATTAATTTCTCAATCGTTAGGCGAGTGTTGGGGGGGGGGGTAAGGGGGATAAGGGTAATGCTAGGCTGAGAATAGGGTCTTGGAATATTGGAACTTTAACGGGGAAGTTCATAGAGCTAGTTAAGATTCTTAAGAAGAGGGAGATTAATATAGCATGTGTCTAGGAGATCAAATGGGTATGACCTAAGGCTAAGGATGTAGACGGGTATAAGCTATGGTTCTCGGGTAGGTCGGAGTATAGGAATGGGGTGTGCATTTTGGTAGACAGCGAGCTAAGGGATCAAGTGGTAGATGTTAGGAGGGTCAATGCCAGGATGATAGCGATTAAGTTGGTAGTTGGAGGGTGCACTATGAACATTATTAGTGCGTATGCGCCGCAGACGGGTTTGAACGAGAAGGAGAAGAGACATTTTTGGGAAGATTTGGACGAAGTGGTAGGAGGTATACCACCCATTGAGAAATTATTTGTATGAAGTGATTTCAATGGACATATCGGGGCACTTTTGGGGGTTATGACGATGTGCATGGAGGTTTTGGCCTCGGGGACAGTAATTGAGGAGACGTCTCACTTTTGGATTTTGATAGAGCTTTTGGGATGATGATAGCCAATTCGAGGTTCCTGAAGAAGGAGAAGCATTTGGTGACCTTCTGTAGTTCGGTGGCTAAGACTCAGATAGACTTTTTGCGCTTTAGGAATGTTGATAAATGTCTTTGTAAAGACTGCAAGGTTATTTCGAAGGAGGATCTTACAACCCGACATAAACTTTTGGTGATTGATTTGGAGATCAAGATGGAGAAAAAGAAGAGGGTTGTGGATGACAGGGTAAGAATCAAATGGGGGAGTTTGATCATGGCTAGTGCAAAGGAGATGGGGGGAGAGGTTGCTGGCGAAGGGGGCTTGGGGGGAGTAGTGGGGATTCCACCGATATGTGGGACAAGACGGCCAATTGCATTCGGGAGGTTGCTAGAGAAGTGCTAGGGGTCTCGCGGGGTAGCTGTGGTGTGCATCGAGGGGACTGGTGGTGGAATGGTAAAGTCAAGAGAAGGTGGAAGCGAAAAGAATGGCATATGCGAAATTGGTAGAAAGCAAGGATGAATTGGAGAAGTGGCCGAATAAAGAATTATATAATTTGGCGCGAAAAGAGGCAAAGCTAGCGGTTACGGCGGCGAAAACGGCGGTTTTTGAACGTCTATATGTGGAATTAGAGGAAAAAGACGGGAATAAGAAGTTGTACAGTCTAGCCAAGGCGAGAGAGAGGAGGGCTCGAGACTTGGATCACGTGAGGTATATCAAGGACGAGGACAACAAAGTACTGGTGGAGGACGCGCATATTACGCGGAGGTGGCAGTCTTACTTTCATAAACTCTTGAACGAAAAAGAAGATAGAGACATTGTGCTGGGAGATCTGGAGCACTCTGGTAGGTATCGGAATTTTGGGTATTGTGAAAACATTAAGGTTGAGGAGGTTCAAGGTGCTATTCGCAGAATGCGCAGGGCATGAACGACCGGGCCTGATGAGATTCCAGTTGAATTTTGGAAGAGCGCAGGTAAGACAGGTTTGGAGTGGCTGACGGAGTTGTTTAACGTCATTTTTAAAACGGCGAGGATGTCCGAAGAGTGGAGGTGGAGTACAATGATTTATTTATACAAGAACAAAAGTGATATTCAGAATTGCAACAGTTATGGGGGTATCAAGTTGCTAAATCACACTATGAAATTTGGGAAAGAGTCGTGGAGATGAGGGTGAGAAGAGGCGTGTCTATCTCTGAGAATCAGTTCGGATTCATGTCGGGGCGTTCGACTACAGAAGCCATTAATCTTATTAGGAGGTTGGTGGAGCAGTATAGGAAAAGGAAGAGAGACTTACATATGGTTTTCATCGACCTCGAGAAGGCATATGACAAAGTTCCTAAGGAGGTTCTATGGAGATGTCACATGTGGCATACACATGGGCAATCAAGGATATGTATGATGGAGTCAAGACCAGGGTACAGACAGTAGGAGGAGACTCGGAGCACTTCCCAGTGATGATGGGGCAGCATCAAGGATCAACTCTTAGCCCATTCCTATTTGTCTTGGTGCCATGATGTATGTTATTCGCAGACGACATAATCCTGATTGATGAGATTCACAGCAGAGTGAACGCTAAGCTGGAAGTTCGGAGACAGACTCTGGAGTCTAATGGGTTCAGGCTGAGTAGGACCAAGACAAAATACTTGGAGTGCAAGTTTAGTAATGGGAACGACTTTGAGACAGACGTGGAAGTGATGCTTGGTACTCTTGTCATTCCAAAGAAAGGGAGCTTCAAGTACCTCGGGTCTATTATCCAAGAGAATAGAGAGATTGATGATGATGTCACGTATCGTATTGGGGTAGGGTGGATGAAATAGAGGCTTGCATCCGAAGTCTTGTGCGATAAAAAGGTACCACCAAAACTTAAAGGCAAGTTGTATAGGGTGGTGGTTAGACCGACTATGTTGTATGGGGCGGAGTGTTGCCCGGTTAAGACTTCGCACACCCAAAAGATGAAAGTTGCGGAGATGAGGATGCTAAGATGGATGTGTGGGCATACAAGGAGAGATATAATTAGAAATGATATTCGCGATAGAGTGGGAGTCGCCTCGGTGGAGGATAAAATGCGTGAAGCGAGGTTGAGATGGTTCGGGAATGTGCAGAGGAGAGACACAAATGCTGCAGTGCGGAGGTGTGAGAGGTTGGCTATGGACGGGTACAAGAGGGGTAGAGGTAGGCCGAAGAAGTATTGAGGAGATGTGATTAGACGGGATATGACGCAGGTGCAACTTACTGAGGACATGACGTTAGATAGGGGGTTATGGAGGACACGTATTAGGGTAGAAAGGTAGTAGGTAGTCCAGCGTAGTCCTACCTACGCTTACAAACTGGTAGTTGTAGTATTATTATGTAGGCTCGCTTAGCCTAGCATACTAGTAGGCACAATATTGCTTTATAGTCCCTTGTCGTTTGATTTATGCTGCTATGTGTATTTTGTTTATCTTATTTACTTGCATTAGTAATTGCTTCTTTTTCTTTTTTCAAAATTCGCTATCATGACTTACTCACTTTGTGTTGTACTTTGCTTGGGCTTGTGCTTTGTCATGAGCCGAGGGTCACACGGAAACAACCGCTCTACCTGCTAAGGTAGAGGTAAGATCTGTGTACACTCTACCCTCCCTAGACCCCATATTATGGAATTTCACTGGGTATGTTTTTTTTTTTTATTTTGCATTTTTGTGTATGGTAGCTTTATACATTTCAACCTGTTCTAGAGCCTGTTTGGCATAATCCCATCCAAACAGGCTCCTAGTGTTTTTATGCGATTTATGGCTTATTTGTAGTTTGCGCTCTTCTACTGTGTTTAATTGAATTGATTGCTTTGAGCTCAATTTGCATGTGATTTTCGATGGAAAATGCAATTTTCATGTCAAATTCGATTCAAATTGTAATTACTTTACTTATGTACGCATCTTTTTGTAATTATATCTATTGATCCTATTTAAACTAACAAACTTAGACGCCTACTATTTGTGGTAGCTTTATACATTTTCTACATGTTCTAGTATGTTTATGGTTCTAATCTTTAAGTGTTTATGGTTATTTGTATTTTGCATTTTCTACCATGTCGAGGGTCTATCGGAAACAACCTCTACCAAACAGCCTCTCTACCTGAGGGTAGAGGTAAGGTCTGCGTACACTCTACCCTTCTGAGACCCCACTTTGTGGGATTACACTGGGTATGTTGTTGTTGTTGCATATTCTACTATGTTTAATTGAATTTATGGCTTTGAGCTCAATTTGCATGTGATTTCGATGGAAAATGCAGTTTTCAAGTTCAGTTTCGATTCAAATTGTTATGCTATTACCATTTTTTTAATAATTATGTTCGTTAATACTAATCAACATAAAGACGTCATAAGCAAAGGTCCAGCCTTTAACTAAAGGTGATTATAATTTTTAAGTGATGGTTATTTGTAGTTTGCGCACTTCTAGTACTTTTAGTTGAATTGATGGCTTTGAGCTCAATCCGCATGATTTTGATGGAAAATGCAATTTTCATGTTCAAATTTGATTCAAATTGTAATTACTTTAGTTATAGTACATCTTTTTGTAATTATGTTTATTGATCCTATTTAACATAAAGGCGTCATAAGCAAAAGTTCAGCCTTTGCCTCATAATAAACAGTGCCGTTATAGATTTTCCCATTTCCATAGCTTAAGCCGCTACAGAGCTGAATGAAAATATGTCTATGGTTCTTTCTGGTGGGTGCTGATTGTTTCTGCGTTTACGGGGTTGGTAATTGAAGATTTTTTGATAGGTGGGGAGTTAAATGAGTTCAGATGCGTTGATTTGTTGAAGTTGGTTTTGGAATATCTTAACTGGCATTGTGGATGTTATTCATTTGAAGAGAATGAATTACTGGTTTGGGTTGTTGGGAAGAACAAGGCTTGCTGCAGCAGAGGTATTTAAGGTGTTTTTAGTTTAAACTACTGTTGGGGTTTAAATGGAGTACGCCACAGCTGATTTTAGTTTTTGGAGCAAAAATAATAAGTCCAATATAGGTATTTGCACTCTGTCTGTGGAGAGAAATGATATGTATCTTGTATGTATCAATTACCTGATAGGCACCTTGTGTTATGTTTAATTTAGAGAAGATTTGGTTTAAATTTCACTTTAAGCGGGTCAAGTATTTGATGTTCATTTGGAAGTCGCGAGTCCCCAGACCCCATTTGTGGGATTATGCTGGGTATGTTGTTGCTGTTGGAAGTCGCGAGTCTATTAATAAGTGTATCTTTGACCATATCCTACATAAACCTTCAAATGCATCAGTTCGAAGGTATGCCATTATATTGAAAGTACTAAGAGGGATGAGTTAGGCCTAAAGTGTCAGCGAGAAGTTATTTTGAAAGACCTACATTTAATTGAAAAAGGCCATATCAGCTAAGAACAAAAAAAAAATGAACAAATGATCTATGTAGACGATATCGACTAGTTGGGACTTAGTTGTTTTTATTACACTTGCATTAAGAATCACTAACCAAGACATAAAAAACAAAGCAATTGCCAGCATTGAAATTTGCAAATTGGTTTTGAATTGAGTGTAATGAATATGGACCGTCTATATCATTGACCCGAAGTCATTTGGGATTTAGGAATAGTTGACATTTTTGTTAAATGCTCCATAATCATGTTAATCGAGTTATCAAGCCGTTGGGTTTGTTAATATTTCTTGTTGCTTTGGTTTCATGATGATGTTGCTGTCGTATTCACTTTAACTTGTAGTTTCTTTATTTATGTTGTTCTTTGCTCATGTGCTAGGTTCTACATAACATTGCTATTGCTGTCAACTTTCAAGATGGTTGCTCCAATCCTAAGAAGCTGATTGATGAACTTAATAATGCTAAGGTACGTAAAGCTGTATCATTGAGATGTTGAGGTATAGTTATCTCTTATGCTTCATCAATGTCGTGGTTGTGGAATTGTTTGTTTGCTCCTATGATGCATATTTAAATGATTCTATATTTGCTGTGAGCTCCAAGAGGCAGATTCGATCATAGAGCTCTACCGCTGTCAAGCTTTCTGCAGAAGTTCAGTTGTGGATAATATTGTACATGCTTTGATTTTTACAAAGCAAAGCTTATGCATATTTCGCTCTCTTTATATCCGCCTTTACCTCCACCGTTTAGGACAGTAATAAAGTCAAAGGATATTTAGGAATTTCTAGTTTAATATCTCTACTCATAAAAAAAGGAATTTAATTCTAGTTAGCATAAGTGAACCTCAACTGTCAAAAAACTTTTAAATGTAAGGAGCCATCCTTGACAGAAGTAAAGTGGCGAACACCCTTACCGTAAAATATTGATTGTGAAACCTTGTGATTTGCGTCAAAGTAGGATACTGCAAATTGGTTGTGTGTGGGGGTGGGGGGTGGGGGGTGGGGTGGGGTCAAGGAGTTTTAGAACGTTCTTGGAAGAAAATATGTGAATGAAGGTTCTCACTAAGTTTAATTGGAACTATAACTCTTCCTCTTGTCATTCATTCTTGTACGTGCTTGGATGAAAACTGCATTGAAAATTTTTGGTGAGTTATAAAAGGAAGATGTGAATTGTAAAAGAGAAGAATGCCACAATTTCTTGCAGGTCTATCTATTGGTAGTTTTCTATATTCCAGTGGATCAAATTACTGCTCTTTTTTGTAAAAGGCATGATTTGAGTTTGGTATACCAAATAGATTGTACAACTTCTTCAGTCATAGAGATGCAAATCAAAGCTAGATATAAAGATCAACTAACTTTTGCTTTTCATTTTCTTTCGGAAGGGATTTTCTTTTTCTAGAAGTTTTTGTTTAAGAAATAAGAATTTGACGTCATTGAGGAGCTACAGGCTTAATTCTCCTTTTGATGAGCATAAGACTCCACTAGTAGTTATAAAGTAAAAGATAACAGAATTTAAGTATGTAATTACTTCCACTATTGCAAGTTATATATTTGTACCTGTTTAACTTTTTAATCCCCATTTCTAATCAAATTTTGATCACATAGAATCAGATTGCTGGACTATTATTTTTAGGAAAAATCAGATAGATTGGTCTTGGTCTTGTGTTCTTTCATTCATGATGCTTCATTGTTCTCTAAGTTATTAGTAACATAGTTTCAACTAATTTAGTTAAATTTCTCTTTGTTGATTTATTCTTCCTGAAAAAAAATCAACTTTTTTCGCTGAACAGATTCTGTAATTCTTAATTTGGTAGCATCTGCAGTGAATATGGTCATTTTATATTTACTGCATTTATGACTAGCAGCAGTAGAGATTTTAATGCCTCAATTAGATGTTTTTCCTCTTTAAGTGATTAGAATATTGACTTTTTGAACAAGCTAGAACAATAAAAAATGTTATTTGCTTATGTATACTGATCTGCCTAAGTCTTGGGTGTCTTCCTGTTTGCCGCCTCTTAGTGAACTTGGAATTCTGCAATTTATTTTCCGTTCTTTTCCCAGAGTAATTTTCATCTATTGGTCTTGACGCTTGTGGTGGCACCCTGTTTGCACTTCTTATGTGAACTTTCTTTTTTTACTTGATAGCTATCTAGCAGAAGGGAAGCCTTTGTCTTAGTTAATCTGTTTCCGGATTTGTGGTACGGAGTAGCTCAGAATTTGTTCTTTCTCAGTTCTTCCTTCTACTTTTCTTCCCTTTCTGACTATTTGGTCGTTATAGTTCTTACTGTAGAATTTTACCTGTACTTAAGTGTTCTTATCTCATTGTTGTGATACATTATTATTGTTTTTCAATGTTCAGAAAAGAAGTGAAGAGCTTGCTTGTGCTGCTGGCGACCAGGCAGAACCTGCTAGCAATGGTGGAGCCAAAGCTGTGACAGGAATTAATGGGAATAACAGTGTGCCACGGCAGCTATCTGCTCAACATAGTTCCAAACTTGTTTTTGCTGATGAGTTTGACCCCTCAGTAACCATGTACAATCTAGTATGTTCAGTTGATGCTGGCTTGGCTGTTCTCCCCCTCCCCCGCCCCCCCCTCTCCCCCACCCACACACACACACACACAGAAAAATGGCCTATTTATTTGTGAAGGACCTTTACGTGTGCTAATATATGCATTTGAATTATACAGGCAGTTTGCTGGTTTCATTTGCATGAACATGAAAAAGCATTTTCAATTTTGGAAGGATTGTTTCAGAACGTTGAACCAGTAGATGAGGTAAACAATTACTGCAGATTCTGAAATATTAGAAATTCAAATCTGCTTATTGACTAATGAGTTTGCACACAGGAAATAGCCAAGCGCATTTGCCTCTTACTGTTGGATGTAGCGTTACTTACTCGAAATGCAGCAAGATCAGCCGTAAGTCGTACATGCCCAACTGCTTGTTTCTCAGAGATTTGTATCTTTTGATATCTTGTACTGTCTTATCAAGATCATGATTTACTTGCTACATTTGAAATTACCTTTCCAGTGTCTGCCTGGTCTTGGAATTGCTTGCTTACGTTTTTTTACTTGAGGAAACGAATTATCAAGGGAATGATTCTCGTCGATGTTATAATGAAGCTGACAAACTATAACACTATAGAGAGCTGATTATATATAATGTAATAACCATTGACGCTCCAAGAATGTATGATGGAAGCAATTACTTTTTGATTAAAGGAAATATTGATGATTATGGGGGTCTTGAATTTAGTTTCATTGTCTGATGGTCTCGTTTGGTTTGGAAACAAGTTATCCCGGGATTAATTATTCCACCCTCAATGTGGGATAAAATAACACTACAATCCCGGGATAACTAATTCTGGAATTATTTATTCTGGAATTTTATTCCAACCAAACATGGGATAAAGAGGTACTAAAGTTTTATTCCGGGACTATTTTTACTTATCCATCATACCAAACGACCCCTTAGAGGTTAAGTTTAGATGTCTTTAGTTTCCTTTTATTTTCGTGTGGTAATTAAGGTTGGATAAACAGATAAGATAGAGACATAAAATTCTTATATGAATAGGCTCTGCTAGTGTATGTTATTCACAGATAACATAGTATTGATTGACCAGTCGCACAGTGGCGTTAACGATAAATTGGAAGTTCGGATACAGACCCTAGAATCTAAAGGTTTCAGATTAAGCCGGACGAAAATTGAGTACCCGGGGTGCATGTTCAGTGATGTAATGCATGAAGCGGAGGTGGAAGTGAAGATCGGTACACAAGCTATACCCAAGAAAGGAAGTTTCAAGTATCTTGGGTCTTTAATCCAAGGAAACGGGGAGATTGATGATGATGTCGATCATCGTATTGGAGCGGGGTGGGTGAAATGGAGGCTCGCGTCCTGAGTGTTGTGTGATAAGAATGTGTCACCAAGGCTTAAAGGCCAGTTTTATGGAGTGATGGTTAGACCTACACTGTTGTCAAGAACGCACACATTCAGAAGGTGAAGGTAAGCGGAGATGAGTATGCTTGGATGGATGTGCGGGCATACTAGGAGAGACAAGATTAAAAACGAAATTATACAGGACTAGGTGAGAGGACAATATGGGAGTGGCCTCCGTGGTGGACAAGATTAGAGGAAGCGAGACTGAGGTGGTTCGGGTATGTGGAGGAGGTGCGTGGATGCACCAGGGAGGAGGTGTGAGAGTTTGGTTATAGTAGGTTTTAGGAGAGGTAGAGGTAGGCCAAAGAATAACGGGGAGGTGATCAGACAAGACATGACACATTTTCCGCTTACCGAGGACATGGCACATTTTCCGTTTACGGAGGACATGACACATTTTCCGCTTACGGAGGACATGACACATTTTCCGCTTACGGAGGACATGACACATTTTCCGCTTATGGAGGACATGACACACATGACCCTAGATAAGAAGGTTTGAAGGTCGAGGATTCGGGGTAGAAGGATAGTAGGAAGTCGTGTGTTGTAGTACCTTTTACGAGGGAGAGGCAGAAGCTAGTCTCCTCTTCTCATCTTCTCCTTATCTAGTAGTGTTACCTAGTAGTCACATAGTATCTTATTCTTCAATTTCAGTAATACCTGTTACTTCGAGTGCTTTGTGTTTATCTTGCTATTTTGCTGTCATAATTTTCCTTTATATCCTGATTTGATTACACTTCTTGTGAGCCGAGGGTTATCGGAGACATTCTCTCTACCCCATAAAGTTGGGTACATCCACCCTCCCAGGTCCCACTTGTGGGATTACATTGGGTATCTTCTTGTTGTTGCTATATAGGCTCTGCTAGGATTGCCTTGGACGATCTTATGCATCTTCACTCAGTCTGGATGAGAAGGCCAAAATATGATGATGCTAGGTCATAAGTGAACTTGTGATCATGATCGGTGATGGATTACTTCAGTGGAGCATTGCTCTAATAGGCTGATTCACAAAAAATATCGCAACTTCTATGTTTCTTTATAATGTCTAGAGACTAGGTTGATTTTTTTTTTGTGTGACAATCTCAGATGCAAGAAGTTAGTGCAGTCCCAATAATACGTGATGTGTAGGAAAATGATGAATGTCGTGATTCTCATTCTTAAGTGGAAATTCTGCAACAATTATCATTTCCCTTATGCTATGCTTCCTACATTATGGAATGATGCTCTGATTTTTTCTTTTATAGATTTTCTGATCTGCAAGAGTTCTTTCGAATTTTTCCACTGCCTTGCAGGAATTGTTTGGGTGGTGAACTTTGAGTTATGGTTCAACACACTTAAATAAAATATTGCAGGCTTTGAAGTTTGTGATGGATGGTTTAGTGTCAGTAGTTTCGTCATGTACTTTCCTGCAGCTGTTGCAGTTGTTTTTAAATGAGCTAATATGCCGTCTTTAATGGTTTTGGACTAGTTTTTGTCATTATTATTCTAGTTTTTGTTTTCTTGAAAAGGTAAGTCGTACTTGATGTCAGCACTAAGATGGTGCTGTTGTTACATCCAAAATATTACCAGAGAGAATAAAAGAAAAGACCTGCCTGCCTATACAAAAGATTCTATGAACTGTAACAGTGTTTCAGCTTCATTTACCCATTCTAATCTACACCAAAAAGATAACAATATAAAAAATCAGATTTTACTTTCAGTATAGAGTTATGTTCATCTTCAAAAATCTTCTATATCTTACTTTTGTTCTTTCTTTCGATATGCACCACCAAATGCAAGCAGGAATTGTATACCAAGTCTTCTTTAAGTTCTTGTTCAAACCCCTTTTGTGCCAGCACAGAAGAAAATCCTTAGAGCTCTGTCGTTATTTTTCGTTTTAAAAGGTTGATTTTTGGTTCGTGCTCCATCTGTAGTCTTATTATTTTTTCTATAGATATTACTAATTTTGTGAAGGATAGCTTTTTTTAATTTTTGTTTCCATCGTTGAAACTTTGCAGTACTTTTTCTAGGAGAGTGGAATCGGTGTTGGAATTCATATTCGTTTTCTAGTTCTAGTGTATTGCTTCTTTTCCTGTTTGACCTTACGTAGTGTGCTTTCTTTAAAATCTTTGTTCCAAATAGTTTAATTATGATTCTTGCTCCCAGGATGTGATCAGCTATGTGGAGAAGGTCTTTTGTAGCAGTAGTTTATTGAGTCAAGTTGACAGTGGAAGTGCTCAGCCAACAGCTTCAGCCGTTTTGAAATCAGCTTCATTTCCCAGCAATTCAACTATTCCTGATGCATCTAATCCAGATTCACCTGCTGCTGGAATTACCTCTGAAGGTTCTTTGTCTAGGACATTATCAGACGAGGGACTTGAAGATGATGCTCTGCATCTAATATCATCCATGGAGATTGGTGGGCAGAACCTATCACGACAGTCTGGAATGAAATCTTCAAATAATCCAACAAGGAGCCAAGCTGATGAATCTATCTCAACTGCTGATTTGAGAATTAAACTGCACCTATGCAAGGTCCAATTTCTTCTCCTCACCAGGAATCATAAGGCAGCTAAGCGTGAAGTTAAGATGGCTATGAACACAGCACGGGGCAAAGATCATTCTATGGCTCTCTATCTGAAGTCCCAGCTTGAATATGCTCGTGGGAATCATCGAAAAGCAATCAAGCTCTTGATGGCATCAAGTAATCTGCCAGAAACGGGAATTTCTAGCTTATACTACAACAATCTGGGGTGCATATATTATCGACTTGGCAAGTATCACACTTCTTCTGTACTTTTTGCCAAGGCTCTGGGTAATAGTTCTTCTCTCCGAAAAGAGCGGCCTTTAAAGCTCTCAACCATCTCACAGGATAAATCACTTCTCATAACATATAACTGTGGTATGCAGTACCTGGCTTGTGGGAAACCATTACAGGCTGCAAACTGTTTCTATAAGGCTAGTCAGGTTTTCTACAATAGGCCTCTTTTATGGTTACGAGTTGCAGAATGTTGTTTAATGGCCCTTGAGCAGGGACTGCTTAAGTCCAGTGGTGTTGGTGCTTCTGACGGGTCTGAAGTTAAAGTTCATGTTGTTGGAAAAGGAAAATGGAGGCAACTTGTTATGGAAGATGGGATATCAAGAAATGGACAAGAAAGTTTTTCAGGTAAGGAAGATTTGGCGACTAAGGATAGACAGCCTAAGTTATCGGTGCCACTTGCTCGGCAGTGTCTTCTGAATGCTTTGCATTTATTGAACTGTTCTGAATCAAAAGGTAACAAGTCCACACAGCCTTATGCTTCTGGTCTGGAAGAAAGTGAAACTAGAGAAGCAGTACCATCCAAGACTGCAAACTGTAAGAATGGATCAACTGCTGACCGTAAGGTAGTGAACGTGCCATCATCAGGTCAGGTTAATGCAAATGGGGAGGCGAAGGAGCAAAAGGGTGCGAGCAGTCAAAATGCCTCATTAAGTTCTGTCAGCGAGTATGAAGCCACTTGCAGAAAAGAGAATCTGATGATTGAGCAAGCTGTATTGGCTGATTTGGCTTTTGTAGAGCTGGAATTGGGGAATCCGTTGAAGGCCCTTACTATTGCAAAATCTCTCTTGAAAGTCCAAGAATGTTCTAGAATATACATCTTTCTTGGCAATGTGTATGCAGCTGAAGCTCTATGCTTACTAAACCGGCCAAAGGAAGCCGCAGAACATTTGTCAACTTATATCTCCAGTGTCAAGGGTGTTGATCTGCCGTTTAGTGAAGAGGGTTCTGAAATGTGGAGACAGCAGAAAACATTGGATTCTGAAGATACTAATGGTGGATCAGCGGCTTTGAATTCCTTTCCATCAGAGGAATCTCAAGCATTTGTGTTCGTTAAGCCGGAAGAGGCACGCGGCATTCTCTTTGCAAATTTAGCTGCCATGTCTGCTGTGCAAGGAGACATCGAACAGGCCGAACATTATGCAGTACAAGCACTTTCCACAAAACCTCAACGTCCTGAAGCTATTCTTACTGCAGTATATGTGGATCTTTTGCGTGGGAGGGCGCAAGAAGCTATCACCAAGTTGAAAGACTGTAGTCGTATTAGGTTCCTACCAGGCAGTCCGACTTTAAATGGTTCGTCGTGATGATTTGTATCGGTGGTTTTTACTGTTCTTGGCCAGCCCAACTTCACTTGTGAGTTAGCAGGTAGTTCAGGAATCCCTTGATAGAGGATTTGTACCATATATATATAGCTCAATTCAGGAATAAGTTTTCGTTTTTCAAATTTTTATGTTTTTCTCTTAAATTTGCAGTTTTAGGTTTCAGGAAGTGGTGGGGTGGGGTGGCTGAGATTATTTTGGTTATTGCAGATACCACCTTTAAAAGATTCGAGATGTATTTTTCATACAAAGAGAGCCCCAGTCTGGTTCCCTTTAGAGATATATAGAGGTTTTATGAGCTCTCATGAAGATGAATCGTGAATTTGTCATTTCTTTCATAAATTTATTTTAATCCTCAAATTATGGCTTTCATTATACAGCTTCAGTTTGGATGGGGGCTGCTGTATAATCAACCATAAACTACTTTTGGGAATCTAACTTATATTCACCGATAGTGAAGAATCTTTATACTGTTAGCGGATAATCTGTCTTATTTTAAAGGTTGATTCACTTTTTATGATTAGCCCTTTGAAGCTTATGTTTCAGAAATTTAATAATGCAAAATATATCTAAACATATTTATTCCAATTGAGCACCTGATTACATAATAAAATATTTTTATTGCACATTTCTATTTATTGCGTGTGTTTTAAGTGCCTATTGCGTAAATAAATTAACTCATAATATATGCCACTTTTGTAAATTATACATATTAACCTTAATGGGAACACGCGTTTTGATTTGAATCCCATCCCTCAACCAATTTTTTGAAAATTTCATTTCTGATAATTGAACACCATTATAAGTACATTTAATATGCATTTCTATATTTTTTTGACACATGTAAAAGTGATGGAAAACAAAGAATATCTTTTACATACCCCCAAGTTTATCAACTTTTTGGAAAATGATAAAAGGAAGGCTACCCTTATTGTCACTCAAAATGGGAATCTTGTGTTCCAATAGAAGC